>CM076574.1:597391816-597800424 GCA_034641835.2 Pinus albicaulis
TTAGGAATATTTTTCACATGCCATCCCAATCAGTTATTGCATGTTCACCTAGTCCCATGAACCATCTTAATGCTGATGCCTTTAATGTTGCTGGGAAGAGTCTAAGCCTATGAGCATCATCTGTGTAACCATATGTTCGGCATACTATGTCAAATTCAAACAAGAATGAATCTGGATCTTTCGATGCCATGCCATAAAAATTTGGTAACACAGATGGAGGTATGTTTTTCATTTTGATTTCCTCATCATGATTTTCTCCTGGTTCTTCAATAGGAAATTTAAAGGTTGACTCTTCCTCCTCTCTTTGATCTTGATCTTGTTTTTGTTTCAGTTCAATTTCTCGTTGTCTTCTTCTTTCCTCCTGCTGTCTCTCATATTCTCTAAGTTGTTCAGGAGTAGGTCCTCTTCCTGATCCTCCTCCTTCCTCAGCCATTTTGATAGGTTCCTCTGTTGTTTTAAGTTCTTGTTCAGTGTCACTTGTTTCAAAGAGAAGTTGTTGTGTTGGTTTTCTCCTAATTGAATTTGTTCAATAACAGTAGGTTCAAGGAGAGATTGTTGAGTTGTTTTGATGCCTTCTCTTGTTGTAGAGGATTCAGGAAAGTGTTTCTTCTTTGCTTCGTATGCCAATAGAATTTGTCTCTCTATAAGTGTAAGTCTTTGGCCTGATTTTTGTTTATCCTCTAGTTCTTGTACAGTGACTTTCCCAGCTGGTGTTATGTGTTCAATTCTTTCTAAAGGATCTACTCCTAATGGTGGGTTAGTTCTTGGATGGGGGGTTTTTATGAATCTGCCTTTATCATCTCTAGGTCTAGACATATGTAAACATGACTTCTAAAATTAAAATTGGTCTTTACATTTTGGCGCCGTTGCCGGGGAGGCGCAACTAGAGGAGTTCTAGATTAGACTCAATTTAATGTCGACCAGGGCCAGTAGTCTTAGAGGCACATCTAATATTTTTAGACCTAAAAGGTTCTGTTATATATGTTTAAATAAATTCCTAATTGTGACAGGCTCTAGTACTCTTTTACAAGAGGCTAAAATATGTTTCCTTTTCACAATTTAAACACTTATATTATCAAATTTAATCTACTGATCTTAAAAAATAGAGTGTTACTAATCTGAGCTTTTCAATCCTCTTACGAGGATATGTTTCACAAAAAATCCTTTAAGATAACACACTAAACATTCTAGAAATCAAATTCATAAAAACAAACAGAGTTCATAGAGATATTTTGAAATCCAATGCTCGATTACACCTTTTACAAGGAATGATTCAATAATTCTGCAATTGAATTTTCAAGTTATTACTATGAATCATAAAATAACAATCATTTCAAGAACTTCTAATTAAATGAATGAACTCACAAGCAATGAATGAACTCACAAGAAATGAAATGAAATACGTTGTTCAGATCTGAAAACTAAACTCTATGAAACATAAAACGTAAAAGAAAGTGTACCAATCTTTACGTAGGGCCCTTCCATGCTCTGATGGCACACTTTAATAACTTCAAATGATAAACCTTTAACTCGTAAACACTGTGATTGATGAAATTATGCCTTTCATTAAGTTCTGGAAATAGATTACATTCAAAACAGAGATCTGGAATACGCTTTACAGTCTTAAGTTTGATTTCTTCAACGTTTTCACTAGCCAACTTTTCTAATCAAAATCCTCCTATTTATTACAATTTACAACTAGAAGGCTATATTCTTTCCTTCTTCCTCCTAACTGATTCCAACATAGTTCGAATCAGTTTAAAATTCCTAACTTTAAGCAAAAGATCAAGTACATCATTATAGCTTCTGATTTTTCTGCTGAAGAGGCTGAGTTTGACCGTCTTTGACCATATATCCAGGAACCCCAAATTCGATGCTAAATAGATTTTCAACCATATTTGTACATCCTAGATCATGTCCATGCCTTCTATTTCGATTTTCCTATCATGCCACATGTCACAACATAAACTGATTACAGGAAGTCACTACATCCCGTAATTTTGTTGAAAAATTCCAAATTTTAACATAAAAACTCATAAATTAAATTTAATGCAAAATAACAACTATAATGCTTCACTAATCAATTTCAATGGACTTATGGGAAGTTTATGGAGAAAAAATGATAGATAAATGGTGGATTTTTAAGAGAAAAGGGTAGCAATAAAATAGTACCAACAACTACTTTCCTAGATTAGATCCTCAGTTAAATGTATAATTGAATGCCTGTAAATCATGCCAAGAAGGTAACTATGCTATAGTTCCAAATTGGATGCTTGAGTATTTAACCTATACATTAATTGAGTTCCTCCTTACATGTTATTGAAATATTTTCTTAGATTAATTTTTTGAAACTAAAGTGTAATCGATTTCTTGTAAATCATGTCAAGAGGGTGACTATCTCATACATCCATATTGGATGCTTGGGTAATTGGTCATACAAAGTTGCTTTTTTCCTTTCAATTTTCTCTCATTTAGATTAGCATTGCAATTTCAATTCTCAGTTATAAGATTCATATTTCAATCCATAGAGTAGATAGATCAGAATTAACTTTAATTTTCAAAAGACTCAAAGTCATTAGAATAGATACTCTATTTTTTAGATCTGATTCTAACCATCTAAAGTTTCATTCGTTTTTATGCAAATTAAAATAGTTCAATAATACTTCCTTTTCTTTCTTCTATCAAAGTTAGTTTTTAACATTAAAATTTCACTAGATTCAGTTGATTCATTTCATAGTTTTCATTTCTTAAAATTAACATCTAGACTTAAAGAACAAAATTCCCCAAAAAAACATAAAAATTCATACAACGAAGTAAGAAGAATGTTAACTAAGAACATATAGTGCACCACACTTCATCAGCTTACAAACCTTGGTTGATAATTTATGTTGAACAATTTAATACATTAATTGGCTAAACATTTTGCCGCCATTTCTAGGGAACTGTAACTAGGTAACCTCATTTCTTACATTAAAAAAAAATAAAAAATTGATATGCGTGGAGAAAGAGATTCTAGGGGTAGATTCATAGTTAGGGCAGAAGTTTAATTCCAACAACACCACCCACTCCACCTAGACCATGTAGTGATACACCACCATCTCAAACACATATTCCATACTTCACTGGACATAGAATTCCTGAAGTCTTAAGGTCAGAAATCAAATTAGGAGGATCTCTTACTTCATCCACTGAGGCAGTATTAGAGGAAGAAGATCCTAGATCTCCAATAAAAGGAGTAACCTTTTTCACCTCTACAGGGGAACACATTTTAGCTAAAGAGTTATAAATTCCTAGAGGAGAAGAAGAAGAAGAAGAAATTTTCTTCAATATTTCATTGACAGAAGAACCAAAGGAAGAGAAATTAACCTTACAAATAAAACCTTATATTAGCTCTGAGGAATCTATAATGGCAGGAAGAGGAGAAGGAGGAGAAGGAGAAGGAGAAATTCTAAATGGAGAAAATTTATTGTTTGGAGGAGGAAGAGGTGGAGGATGAGGTAGAGGGAGTGGAGGAGGAGGTAGAATAGGTGAAGAAAACAGAAGAAATAGGGAAATTATAATTCTTTTGTATTTCCTATAATTGATGGGGATAAAAATGCCACAGTGAAAAATATCTCACCCTCTATTCTTCCAAATTTGCATGGATTAAAGAGTGAATATCTTGAAAAAAAATTGTTTGAATTTGAAGTTTTGTGTAGATCTTATGATTACCTACAAGACTCTCAAAACCTTAATATATTTCCTAAAACACTGAGACAATCATCTTTAAAATGGTTCATGGGTTTATTCACACACTCTATTAGGAAATGGAATGAAATGAAAAGAGAATTTTTAGAAAGATATTTGGATTATTGCATACCCATTAATCATAAGGATAGAGTATTCAAAATTATGCAAAAATAATATGAGAATTTTGAGGATGTAATTGAAATATTCAATTATAACATAAAAGGAGCTAAAACAGATAATTTAGATCAAGGTACTTTAAAAGATCTTTTGTTAAAATCCATTAGAGATGAGTGGATAGATATTCTCGACATGATGGGGAAGGGAGATATCTCTCAACTCCCATTACCTGACATTGTTGAATTATGTATTCAACTCTCAAGGGGGAAATAAAAAACTGGGAAAAATCCAAGAGATCCTTCTCTTGCTATAGTGAATAAATTTCCAACTGGAATAGTAAGTAGGGCATAAATTGGAAATATGCTTGATGAATTTAAAACAGGCATTTTAGGGAGTCTTAGTGAACAAATAGACACCCTTAAATTACAAAACAAGCAGAAATCTGAAACTGATGCCTTAACTATTTTCTGTCCTAAATGCAGAAAGAAGCATGCTTTAAGAGAATGTTATCTTGATGCAAAAGTCATATAGACCTCTGTTATTTGCTTATAAAATCATGAAACTAAGAATTTCCCTTCAATTCCAGGTCTTAAGGTTGTCTATCAAGAGGAATTAACTTCAAATCCAGTAGAATCTCTTTGTTTTGTCTCTAGAAGACCATGGCAGGGGCCACAAACTCAAGGTTTTAACAATCAAATGTATACTCAGCCCCACCCCCCCCCCCAAAAAAAAAAATAATTGGAATTCTTGGAAAAAACCTTGATCCCAACCTCAATATTGGGCAGAAGGAATGCAAAATCCCTAGGGTAGATACACTCAATACTACCAATATTCTCCATCCTATCCAAACTATCCTCCCTAACAAATTCCTCAACAAAATCAATAAACCTAAATTCAAAACCAAAATCCACAACTTTCATTACCATTTTCACGAAAACCAAATAAACTATCTGCCCAACCATTTCCAAACCCCAATAACAAAAATCCTCAAAATTCCTACATTATAGAAGGCCAACAATTTCCAACTTACATGATTACTCCACTAGATCTTAATGATGTTCAACTTAGATTTGGTAGAATATTAGAGAGGAAAAAACCTTCTATATTTATTCAAGAACAATATAATTTTGAGGAATATTCTCTACAGCCAAATAAAAGTTTTGAAGAAGGAACATCTCTTCAAAACTAGAATTCTGAAAATGAAAAACAAAAAGAACCAATAAAATCAACTCCTATCATAGATAAACCATTGGTATCTATTTTTAACCCTCCTTTTCCTGAAAGATTACAAGTTGATAGAGGGGTAGAAAAACATATCATGTTCCCCAATTATGATTTTCTAGATGAAATAAAAAAATACATGTATCAAAATTCTTTTGCTACAAGCCATTGAAGAGATTCCAATTCTAGACAAAACAATAAAAGAGTTGAGCATGAAGAAACTAGGAAGAAAAACAAAATAAATAAAAAGAATTCAACTAGTAGGAAAAATTGCAAACATTATGATGGGAAAAATTCCCATAAAAAAATATTTAGATCCAGGAAATCCAGTTGTAAAAACACATATCAATGGTATTGAAATTCCAAATACATTGATTGATTTAGGAGCAGCTATAAACATCATGAGAAAACAAACCATGGAACAACTCAAACTTCCTAATCTTCAGTGTACACCTACATTATTGTAATTAGCACACAGATCTGTAATCAAGTCAGATGGTGTATTAGAAAATATCTTAGTATCCTTATATTCCTAGGAGTATCATCTCGATTTTATGATTTTAACTCCCAAGAACAATCTAGGAGGACATCCACTAATATTAGGAAGACCTTGGTTGGCTACAACTGATGCTTTCATTAGCTGTAGATCTGGTGAGATGTATATCTATGATGGTAACTCAAAAAAGAAATTCACTCCATATCCTCCAGCAAAAAAAATCACAGAATTAGAAGATGAAGAATGGATTGATGATGAAAATGATATACAACCTCTATTTACTATTTCAAGCATTAGTGAAGATAGTCAAATCTTAAATTCAATAGAAAAATTTGAATCATCTTCATAATATGAACATGATAAATTTCAAGAACAATGAAATATTGAATATTTTTCATCTAGCCAGATGTCTCTATACTCCATGGAAGAGTTTGGTAACTCTACAGTTGAAATCTTCCCAAGAAAATCTTTGAACATAAACAAAAACTTGGAAAGAGGACAAAAGGAAAAGTTAATAAAAACATTACAACAAAATTCTTCTACATATGTATGGGAATACACACACATGAAAGGAATTAGTACTAAGACTTGCATATATAACATCTACATTGGCGAAAATTGTAAACCTATCAGACAACCTCAAAGAAGGATGAATCCAAATCTTAGGGAAATTGTGAAACAAGAATTGCAAAAATTATTGAATGTAAACTTCATTTACCCAATTTCAGACAGTTATTGGGTTTATCCCTTAGTGATTGTACCTAAAAAGAATGGTAAGTGGAGGGTATGCATTTACCATCGAGATTTGAATAAAGTTACCCTAAAATATTATGTTCCTTTACCTTTTATAGATAAAGTATTGGATACATTAGCAGGTAAGAATTATTTCTCATTCTTAGATGGTTTTAGTGGTTACAATCAGATCCAGTTAGCACGTGAAGACCAAGATAAAACCACATTCACCTATCCATGGGGAACTTATGCCTACCGAGTACTTCCTTTTGGTTTGTGTAATGCACCTGCAACATTTCAAAGGGTAGTACTAGGAATTGTTTCTGACCTAATACATGATTGTGTAGAGGTATATATGGATGATTTTATATTTTATGGGAATTATTTTGAAGAAGCTTTAGAGAATTTGGAAAAGGTTCTTAAAATATGTAAAGAAGAAAATATTTCATTAAGTCATGAAAAATGTTTTATGATGTTTACTAAAGGAATTTTTTTAGCACATCACATTTCAGGAGACGAAATTAAAGTTGACACATCTAAAGTTGATGTCATCTCCAAATTATAAATTCCAAGTTTTCAAAGGGATGTTAGAAGTTTTCTAGGATTCACAGGGTATTATCGAAGATTTATAGAAAATTTCACTAAAATAGCATCCCCCTCTTCAAGTTACTTACCAAATATTTTGAATTCAATTGGAATCCTGATTGCCAATTGGGATTTGAAACTTTAAAAACAAAAATTTCTAAAGCACCCATCTTAGGAGGTCCAAATTGGAAAATACCTTTTCATATTTCAACAGATGCTTTAGATACAACTCTGGGAGCTATATTAGGAAAAAAATATTTGATCCCCTATGGCATCTATTACACAAGAAAAAATTTGACTCCTGCTGAGTTAAATTTCACTGTAACTAAAAAAGAATTCTTAGTTGTTGTCCATGCTATCAACAAATTTAGACATTATATCACCAACTATGAAACTTTTATTCATACAGATCACTCTACAATTAGATATTTAATGAATAAATGTGTTACTAATGGCAGAGTCACAATATGGTTATTACTCCTACAAGAATTAAATATCACCATTCTAGACTGACCTGGAAAACAAAACATAGTTGCTGATTTCTTGTCTAGAATTCAAAATGTCAAAAATTATACTCCAGTTGAGGACAATTTTCATGATGAATATATTTTTCCGATAACTACTAAAACTCCTAGGTTTGCAGATATTGCTAATTACTTAGTCACATGTAAGTTTCCTGCACACTTGTTTCTTAGAGAGAAAAGAAGAATTATTCAAACAAGTGCACTTTACTCATGGATTAGTGATGAATTGTATAAAATAGGTCCAAATATCATTATCAGGAGATGTGTTCGAGAAGATGAAATGTTAATATTCTTAAGGAATGTCATGATGAACCTTGTGGTTGACACTTTGCTGATAAGAAGACAGCCTACAAAATCCTTCATTTAGGATATTTGTGTCCATCCATCTTTAAAGATACCAAGGAGTATGTAAAAAGGTGTGAAAACTTTCAAAGAATGGGGAAACATGTTCCTATAGATGAAATTCCATTACAACCTCAGGTACTCATCGAACCATTTGAAAAATGGGCCTTGGATTTTTTTGGACCAATCAATCCACCATCTAATCAAAAGAAATATATTTTGGTATGTACTGATTATGTCACTAAATGGGTAGAGGCTAAAGCACTCTCTTTAGATAATGAAAATTATGTAGTTAAATTTATTTTTGACGATATCTTCACTTGTTTTGGTGTCCCAAGAGAAATTGTGACAGATGCGAGATCCCATTTTACATCCAAGTTGGTGGAAAATATCATGTAGAACTTCAATATCAAGCATAGAAAATCCACTCCTTAGCATCCACAAGAAAATGGTCAAGTGGAGTCTACCAATAAATTTATCGAAGGAATTCTCACTAAGATTGTACACATACACAAAAGAGATTTGACAGAGAGGCTTCCTGAGGCCTTATGGGCCTACCATACCACATGGAGGAATACAATAGTACATACTACGTATGAACTTGTTTATGGGAATCAAGTCCTATTTCCTATATAATTTCAGATCCAAACCTTCAAGATGGCAGTTCAATTGGGACTTGACCTATCAGAATCTCAGAAGCATAGATTCGAGTAACTTAATGAACTTGATGAAATCAGGCAAGATGTAGTTCAAAGAACCAATATAGTCCAACAGGAAAGGTCCGAATGTCATGATAAATATATCAAGGACAAAAAGTTACGAGAAATGGATTGGGTACTTTTCTTCGATTCAAAGTTCAAATACTTTCAAGGAAATTTTCAGACTCATTGGCTTGGGCCTTATGATATTGAAAAATTCTTTGGCAATGGAGCAGTCAGGATAAGAACAATTGATGAAGAAAATGTACCTCTTCTTGTGAATGGATATCGATTCAAAGTCTATCATAAGCCAATTTCAAGAGAAGATTTTATCAAAATTTTCCAAGATAATACTGATATAAACTTAGTGAAGAAGAATCATTCTTCTTCCCCAACTTACTTTTTATTTTTCCTATATATATATATAGAGAGAGAGAGAGAGAGAATAAATAATATATAAATAATATATATATATATATATATATATATTATTAAAAAAAAAATTGAAAATAAAATGTTAATTATATAAGTGTGAAAACCAATCAATGATTGGCATCCTTATACAAAAAATATAAGATGAAAATCAGAGTTCTGACATCTTATATTTTCCATTCCATTTCTAAAAATCCCAAAAATATTTGTTCCCTTTCTTTTCTAAAAAGAAATAAAAAGTAGTACAAAACTACTTCCATTTTGCAGTTGATACCACATTTTGTAGCTTATACAACATTCTATAGCTCTGTCACATTTTTTACATCCTACTGAAGAAAGAATATTGACCACAGGAAATTGAGAACTCCATTTGAATATCATCATGCTAAAGGATACCTAAAGAATCAACACCAATGAAATAGCAACAAGAGGTTAGTTCTAAAGGTAGGTTACATAAATTTATTTAAATAAGAAGGTCAAAAACATTAGCATGTATAACATATATGATCACATGCTACCTCAACATATCATGATCTGATTTGATTTGGGCTCCTATCATATCATAGATCGTCCACCTCATCTACATCATGTTTCATAACAGTCCACAACAGACTCCCCCAGTTATGATTAAAGAGTCATGTCCTGTTGTCGTAACCTATCCATCTATGTTTCTTAAAACCCCGTCAAATATCTATCTCATTCATTCCTACAAACCCTCGACATCCTTCATTAGATCTGAAACTCAATTCACTTCATGCAGAGAAGGATAATTTTGAAGGTTAGACTCTTCACGAAAAAATACATGGGTTTTATAGTCAAGACTGAGCTGATCAGAGCTAAATACATAGATGGTTACCTTCAGATCAAGGAGATGTTGCAGAAGGCTAAGTGTCTCAAGTTTATATAAAAATTTGATGGTTTCCACAAAGAGATCACTAAGTCTTTTTTGAGGTCTTTTGATGGAACGGAAGATGAAATAGGAGACATCAAATTTTCAGTGACCGAGGCATTCATAACTGAAGCCACAAAGCTCCCAGGAGTTGGAAAAATGTGGCTCAAAAGCTAAGAATTTCACAATGAAGCATGGACATTTTTCCTCAAAAATCCAGGTGTGGATAATTATGTTTACATAAAGGGCATTCCTAGCTCATCACTCAAGAACAAATGGAGGAACATGCTTTTAATTCTGCAGAAGTTTATCACTTGTCAAGGCAAATTTGTCTACATGTATGTGTATCATATTCATTCGTTGATGAGATTTTTATATGATGGTGAAATAAATATTTCTTTCCTTTTTACTGAATAGCTTATAAGGAATGTCTACAAATGTACAGAAGAGAATTCAGTTTATAGACAACACTATGCACCATCATAGGTTGGTAAAAATACTTCTTGAATTTCATTTGAAAATATAGGAGATTCTTGGGAGAATTTTCTGATCAGAAACCATTTCCAAGATGATCCAGAGCAGCCTAAGAAAGACAAGACTAGGAAATGTAAAAGAAAGAAGATTGACACAAGCATTGCAGATATACCTACACGTCCACTTTAGCAAAGTGATGAAGAAGTCACTCTAGCAGAAATAATGAGGAACACGAAACAAGGTGAAGTTAAGACAAAAGGTAAAACAGAAAGGAAGAGCATGGTTATAGGTGAAGAAAAATTAAACCCTCTACAGCTAAGGAGGAGCTCTAGACTCCGAGGGTCAATGAAGAAGACACTACCGCAAGAGACAGAGTTTGTCAATTTAGAGGAAGAACCTCTAGTACCATATCTCATAAATATCTCTCCTCCACATAACCATGTAAATTCTCCTATACATAATTTTGAAGGCAGTCCTAGAAGAAGATCTCTAGGCATAGACCTAGTACAATAAGAGTTATATGACTACATAGAGTCATTGGATAAAATAAATGTAGCAGTGAATCCAAAACTACCTATCAATCCACAAGAACCTCTAGTTGACATCCTTAAACAAGAAATATATGAGCTAGAGATATTGAATAGGCATATTAAACAAGAGAGTGAAGCTTTAAAGTAGTAGAACCAATTAGAGAAATTCATTAGTGATAATACCATCATGCACTTAGGACTGTGGTACAAAAAGAACATAAAGTTAAAAATAAAGAACACGTCACTAAATAGGGTAGTCATCAATCTCAAATACAAACTCCTTATGAGGAAGCCCAAGATGGAAGTCATTTTAAAGAAAAGCAGGATATAGAAAACTCGATGTATTAGCATAAGTGTCTAAACAAATGCAATAGGAGAAGGAAGTTCACATTTTTTTGATAAATTGCATGGGGAAATGCAATGGCTTCTTAGTGGGAGTATGTTGAACCTCATAATTGTCCTTTCTCTAACATCATTTATCATCAGTTTTCCTTATCTTTTCATAAATACATACACTCCAATAAATGATAAATGTCATGTTTTATCTCAGAGAATGCATTTGAATGATTTCTATGTTATATTCTGATGTTCTTGTTATTTGAATGGATTTTTGTAACTCAGCTACATAACACAACTTATTCTGCAGCTAATTGTTGTTTCCGCAACTAATTTTATGGTTTTATAGGTTCCGAGGAGTAAATAAAGGAACAAGCCACATGGGCATCTCCAGAATGATCCATATATGGATTTCATCCTATCCACTTGGTCGAAATCGACAAAAAAGGGTGCTTGTGATCGTGGTCAAAGTCCGGTCAAAGGACGTAAGTCGAGAGTGAAGAAATCTTGATTTTCTCTGACATAGAAAATTAAACGTTAACCATTTAAAATTTACTTCTATGTTTCGGTTGTAATCATCATCTGTAGGTTGAATTAGCTCCTCACATTTACTTTTTATTTTGTTTAAATAACAGTTGTGTAAAGGTCGAAGAGAGTCTTAACTTTTGAAAAACATTGTGTATGCTTTAGAATTTGTTCTTTTTCATAATACAAAGATCATGTTTGTGGTTCTAGTTTCTTCTTAATGCATGTATATTCAGCTCGGATATCAACCTATTCTATCATAGAGGGCCCCTGCATAGGAGGAGGTTTTTCATTAGTTTTTTTAGTTTAATTTTATTTGCTCTGTTTTGTCAATTCACACGTAGATTAATATTGTGTTGGGGCTTTTAGATTAATACCATAGATTAAATTTATGAATGTTTTCTTAGCATTAATTTTAGAATGAATGTGTAATCTTTGCTTTCCTAGAACATCTCAGGAAACTAGATTCTTTTATTTCCCAATTAGATTATGTTTGAGGAAATAGAGCTCACGGTTGTTTAGTTTCCTTTCACGTTCTTAAACTCCTTTCTTAGATCAGATCCTCAAATACATGTATAATTGAATTCTTGTAAATCATACCAAGAAGGTGACTCTGTCATAGTTCCAAATTGGATGCTTGAGTGTTTAACATATGCAATAATTGAGTTTTCCTTTGCATGCCTTTAAACTGATTTCCTAGATTATATCCTCAGTTAAATATACAATTGAATGCTTGTAAATCATGCCAATAAGGTAACTACGTTATACTTCCAAATTTTATTCTTGAGTATTTAACCTATACAGTAATTGAGTTTTTCCTTAGATGTTATTTAAATTCTTTCTTAGTCTAAATTTTCAAAACTAAAGTGTAATCGATTTCTTGTAAATCATGTCAAGAGGGTGACTATGTCATACTTCCATATTGAATGCTTGGGTAATTGATCATACAATAGTTTTTTTTTTCCTTTGAACCTGCTTTCATTTAGATTAGCATTGAAATTTCAATTCCCAGTTATAAGATTCATATTTCAATCCATGGAGTAGATAGATCAGAATTAACTTTAATTTTCAAAATACCCAAAGTCATGGGAATAGATACTCTATATTTTAGATCAGATTCTAACCATCTAAATTTTGATTCATTTTTATGTGAATTAGAATAGTTCAAGACACCTCATTTTCTTTCTTCTTTCAAAGTTAGTTTTTAACATTTAAATTTCACTAGATTCAGTTGATTCATTTCATAGATTTCATTTCTTAAAATTAGCATCTAGACTTAATGAACAAAATTCCCCAAAACAACATAAAAATACATACAACGAAGTAAGAAGAAGGTTAACGAAGCACATATATTGCACCACACTTCATCAGATTACAAACCTTGGTTGATAATTTATGTTGAACAATTTAAGAAATTAAATTGGATTAACAATAACCATAAGCACAAATATGCAATGGAAATAATGCTTCATTTTATTAGAAACAAATGACTGGAATAGGATTACAAACATAATGAAAACAAACTAGCTAGGGCGATGGTAGCTTATCTTTGAAAAGATATGTGGTGGCTACATGCCTTTGAACTGTGTTACAATGAGGCTTGAGGGCCTATTTTTTATTGAGAAACAATGGAAAGCCCTAAGCATCCAAAAACCTAACCCTAGGAGATGAAGCGCCAAAACTATTTTCCTGGTTTGGGTAAATTGGTGTTTCAACTTCTCGGGGATGTTAGTTTGGCATGCGATCTCCGTTTGACATGCTCAATACCTCATTAGAAAGATCTATTTGAGGAGTACAACGTTCATTGTGAGAAAAATTGGTCCATGGACACATGTTGCTCCGAGTTTTCCCAAAAAAATGTCGTTTAGGGGCTCAAAACGGCTCTAGAAGTTCAGGACCTGAAAAACTGCTAAAAATAGTAAGTGGTGTTGAAACAAAAAACTGAAAGAACTGATAGTGGGGATTAAAATGGAAAAGGTGGGTGGCCACCAATATCCACCTGGATCATCCCTCCCACCTTAGGAAGCAATGTTCTCCATTACGTTGAGATCCTCCATGAGATGAGGCAAATTTGTTTGAACTAGGTATTATATTTGTCGAAGATGTCATGGACCTACGGGAAGACATGTTGGATGCATTAAATAAATTTGGTTTCTTTATTAGCCTCAGAGAATACATGTGTGGATTATATCTATGTGGTCGCATAAGGTATGGAAATATTATGTGGCGGTGCACCTGGGGCAAGATCAATGGAGTGCTTCACATGACAGTGTAGAGGAACCTCTGTGGGTGAGGAGAAAATGTCTTTGTATTCCTCCATGCCTTTGTCCATATGCTACTATTGTGTGCAGTGGAGCCCTATTTCGAGGTTGTTGCCACAATATTATTCTTTCCTTGCGAGCGAATGGTAATGCAAATAGATTTCCTGGTTTTTGAAAAAATCTTACTGCATTGTTTTGCAGTAGTCAAAGAGATGACAAGAGGTGGTACTACCTCTGGTATCCTGTACAAGTTATTTACCAAAGTAATAATAACAGCATGAGGCCTAGACTCATACACATCATTTCACATCCACAAGTATCATTGGCCCAGTAATACATCAGACACATCAAGAGGAGAAACATCACACAATACGTCATTTGTGAATGGCTTGATGTTGTACGGAAGAAGGAACTATTGGAAGACGCGGAGATCTCTCCCTTTTTGAAGCCACCTGATGGTATATAGTTGGGGGTATGCTATGATTGGTAAGCCAAGCCACTTCAGAACCTCTACTGAAATGAGGTTCTTTTGGCTTCCGCTATCGATAAGGAATTGCAGTGGAGAACCCTTCACCCACATCTGTGAATGGAAGAGGCGCTCCCCCTCCTCTAGATCCTCGAGATCCTCCCCATGTATATTGGTGGTGGTAACAATGGCACTAGGATATGCATCAATGATTTTCTTTCCTTCGTCATTTCCCTTCTCTAGTTATGACTCAGGATCAGAACATGTATCTAATTCGGGTGCCTTTAGTTCAGCCACCAACGACTGTTTGTCCTGAGACTTGTTTGCTCTATGAGTGAGGCTATTGTGAGATTCACACCACTTCCCCATGTCCTTATTTATATTTGTGGTGATTTTCATATTCACCCTGCTTTAGCTCTACCCCTTTTTCTGTGGTTCAAGGGTGCCTTCCCCTGGCTTCGGATTTGCAGATCCAAAGTCTCGCTTCTTCTACTTAAATTTATGCTCATTCTTGGCGGCATAGCGACATGCCATGACAAGCGAGGTAATTTCGAGGAACGAAATTTCCTCATGAATGTATCTGTGAAAAAAGCTGCAGTACTTGAGCACCAAACATATCTCTAAATCTTTAATAACCAACTTTGTGTGCAGGGTATGGAACAGATTCGTTAGTTCATGCACACCTTGAGCCCTTTGCTTCCGCAGCATGGTCCATTGGATGTACTTGTGCTCATACCTCCCCAAGGTATAATATTTTTCCTTGATGCCATATTGGAATGAATTCCAAGTGGGTGTGGCTAAGAATAGAGAGGGTTTTGTCCCATCCTTTTTCTCTAGTAGTTTTCCCACCAGTATTTGACATGGAGTCGGCTTTGAGGAGTGCAAAAATAATATTTTATCAGTCGGAGAAATCATGGACCAAGAAATACCCTTCCAGCAAATTCAACCATCTATCTACGGCATCTTCATCTATCTGGCCTTCAAATATAGGAATGTCAAAGTTTTCATGTACCTTGAAGGGAGTGGCACCTCTAGAGTGGTTGTTGGATGCAGATGCACTGTAGGTGGGTAGTCGTTGAAGGATCTGAACAAAATTATCCATCATCATGTTCATTTTTTTCTCGAGGGCCTCCTCGAGCAATATTTTGATAGGATCTCCTGCTTGCTCATTTTATTTTCTTCCGCCATGGGAGTTCATCGGGGTTTGCAAGGTTGATCTTGCCAGGGTTCAACCAGACCAAGCCCTAAATCCTTATACCTTGACCTCGTTGGGGACATGCAAAGAAAAAAAATAAAGAGAAAACCACTTTGATACCACTAATCCAGATTTTGCATGAACGCAACAGAATACACATATAACCATAAACACAGAGATGTAGCAGAAATAATGCTTCATTTTATTAGAAAAAAATGATTGAAATAGGCTTACAAACATAATGGTAACAAACTAGCTAGGCCTATGGTAGCTTATCTATAAGAAGAGATGTAGCGGCTACATGCCTCTGAATAGTGTTAAAATGGGGATCAAGGGCCTATTTATTATTGAGAAAAAGTGGAAAGCCCTAAGGATCCAAAAATAACCCTAGGAGATGAAGTACCAAAACTATGGGCCCTGTTAGCACCTGAATTGGACCCCAGGCTGCAAAGGAAAAATAGGGTAACAAACTAAACCACACTCAGCCTTGTAGCTAGCCCTACAAGGACAGGAGAGGGCTCTCTCCGTAAAATAATATTCAATGGAACACAATAAATGAACTGATATTAGGCTAGATAAAATGATGAGGATAAAGGTTTAATAAAATAAATAAATGAATGAATTTCAGGGATGTGTGGGATATGAAGGGACAGTTTGAAATCGGGAATTAAATCGGGGTACATGGTATTTCATGGGGCAATATAGGCAAGAAAATTAGCAAATTATAATTTAATAAAGATGGGATGGAAAGACTGGTGAGGAGCTGAAAAATGTCACAATAAATGGATCCCTTTCAAACAGAAGAAAACACACAGAGCATGAATGATTTCCCAAGGCAGAGCATATAAAATGGATTCTACCTTTATATCTTGAAAATATTCAAAAGAAATGTTTATGGATGAATGGAACACATAAGAATTCACATATGAAACAAAGGAGAGAACAAATTCTAAATTTCATACCACATGGATCCCACAAATCAGAGTTGCATCTCTTATTAATTCCTGTCAAACTGTACAATGTAGCGCAGAGATTTTTTTCCACACTATTCCCCTACTTTCTCCTACTCTAAAAAAAACTACCTTACAAATGATTTATAATACAATAAATAAACTAAAATGTGGGAACACAGATCCACAGAAGTGGGGGCTATTCTAACAGCTGGAATACAATCATAGAAAGTAATACAACAATTTGCCCCTGAAAGTGAGGGACAGCATTACATTGACTGCTTTGGAGATTTTCTGTTAGGTTGTATAAACAAAAATAGGTAATCTGGTGAACAGATATCCTATTTTTCACTTTTGTAGATATCTTCATTTTATTTTAAGCTCTCGGCCCTTGGACTATTCCTTTGCTTTCCTTTATTTCTTTATTCTCTGACTTTTAATAAAATGCTGTAGAAATAGAACTGAATGAAATTATGTGCTTTGTGAAGGGAAAAAATGAATTTTAAATGGGAAAAAAGGAAGGGAGATGGAGGCGGGACCCGCATATGAATCGCAATTAGAAGGGAGGGAAAGTGTGATGCGATCGGGAGTTGCGATGGAAATACTACGATCGGAGAAGGGCACAATCAATCGCATTGGAGGGATTAGATTAGGGGTGTGATAGGGTCGCATATATAACATTTTCGATGTGATCAGATCAAAGAAAGTTACGATTGGAGGACTTGCGATGGTGTGATCAAAGGGTCTGCGATGCAATCGGAGGATTTGCAATGGTGCGATCAAAGGGTTTGCGATGCGATCGGAGGATTTGCGATGGTGCGATCAAAGGGTTTGCGATGTGATTGGAGGATTTGCGATGGTGCGATCGCATCACAAATATTTGTGATGGGCTCATCAGAGCATACAAATAAATTTTGCGATTTGTGATTTAATAAAGGGGAGGGGACTTTGGGTTATGTGTTTTATGATATAATGGAAACTTTAATAAAGTTTCAAGGGTAATGGTGGGGAAGTGGTTAGAAATAAATCGCATATTTGTATTAAATTGTTTATAATGCGATATAATAACTGGAAAGAGGGAAAGGGGTTTTTTAAAGGAATATGAACTTTAATAACACAAATTTTAGAGGGAAAAAATGGGGAAATAGGGGAAACTTAGGGAATAGAGGGCTTTTACTTCACTTAAGCATAAAATTCACTTCAGAAGTCAGTTTTGAGAGTGTAGCATACCATTGGAAAGCTCTTTCCGAGCTCTTCTTGATGGATCTATTCTGAAGATTATCTGGTGCTAAATATGCTATGAAAACCTTCTTTTAAGGCAGGAACATTACTTTTGTGGAGATGACAGCTTCTGAATTGTGACTTATTACATATGATGATATAAAATTACATAATGAATGATAATAAAGGTAGACTATCATGTTTTCATCTCAAAACATGGTGTTTAGGTGAAAATTAAATCAAGATGAATAAAATGTCTCTTTGATTCTTTCTGGTGCTGTGACTTTGAGCTTATTGACATCCTCATGACCTTGCTGATATTATTAATACTTGACTCCTTAATTTGACCATGGTGAGACCCTAGAAACTAATGAGACCCATCCTATGACCTACTGATATGATTTAAAGAATAAAAGTGACTAAAAGACCACATAGAGGAATATCAGCAAGTACCTCATGAGGGAGAACTGATAAAACAATATTACCATCAAATGAATCCATGACCTAGAGGAATGGTGAAATTTATTCGGTATGAGACACCTAATATGCAAATGCAAAAGAGCAGGTTTGATCACTGACGGAAGTATGACTAGAATGACACTAACATTGGCTCCAATGGGGATGGTAGCTCCTTGGAGGTGCCAAGAACACCGTAGACCAAGTAGCCTTTTCCGTTGGGCATGGAGTCAAAATGTTTGAAAATTGACACAAATGCAAAATGACTCTGACTCTAGACTAAGACTAAAAACTGAGATAAAACCAAACTATACACATATCATCCAAGTTTTATAGCCTTCACCTCGGGCCCCAAACTTGAATGACTGTGCATTTTTAACTTTTCTGTTAGAAAAATAAAATGGTATATACAATGATGATGAGATAGATTCTGATTCATGTCTTCAAAAATGGTAGTGCTTCAATAG
This sequence comes from Pinus albicaulis, assembly GCA_034641835.2. NCBI lineage: Eukaryota > Viridiplantae > Streptophyta > Pinopsida > Pinales > Pinaceae > Pinus > Pinus albicaulis. The sequence continues at coordinate 597,410,463 of CM076574.1, forward strand.
CCTACCATTTACTGCTCCTCCAGGACAATCCTGGCCATCCATTTCTGAAAGCAAGAAGGCATTTTGTCCCCTATATTTTGTAATTTTGTACGGTCCCTTCCAAAGGTTGTCAAATTTACCGTGCTTCCCTTTGTCTTCATTTCTTGCATCCCATTTCAACACTACATCATCCCACTGAAACCTTTCTGCTTTTGTCTTCCTGTCATAGATCTTTTTAATCTTCTCCTGCAACTGACTTGTTTTATGTGACACTTCTTCTCTTGTTTGTTGAAGGTGAATCATCTTGTTGATTCTTCACCGGTTGTCATCTTCACTGCCAACTTCTTGTAATAATCTCATAACTGGAACTGTAAGAGAATTAGGAAAGACAGCATCAGTACCATAAACCAACTCAAAAGGTGACATACCTATTGATTTTTTACTGCTGACTCTGTCTGCCCACAGTGCGTTGATAAGCTTCCGGTGCCAATTTCTTTTGTTTTCCTCCAAAATTTTCTTAATTATATTCATCAGTGACTTGTTCGATGACTCCGCCAGGCCGTTACCTTGTGGATAATACGTTGTTGAATGGCCCAGCACGATGTTGTATTTATCACAGAAATCGATCATTTTCTTTGATCTGAACGCGGCTGCATTATCTGTCACAATTTTACATGGGCAACCAAAATGGGACAAAATATTTCATTCCAGAAATTGAATTATAACCGTGTCAGTTTCTTTCCTGGCAGGGATGGCCTCGATCCATTTCGTAAAGTAGTTTGTCCCAGTCAATATCCATCGATGCTGTGCTGAGGACGCGGGATGTATCTCTCCTATAAAATCGAGCCCCCACTTTTGAAAGGGCGCATTCACTGAAACAGGTTTCAAAGGAAGTGGAAGTAATTTCTTCTTCCCTTGGAAAATTTGACATTCATGATATTTCATCACTGTTTGATATAAATCAGAAAACAAAGTGGGCCAATAATACCCAGCTCTCAATATCTTGTTTGCTGTGGTTTTCCAAAATAGGTGACCACCACAATCACCTTTATGGAAATCGTGCATTACCTTCTAAGATTCTTCTTCAACCAGGAAATTTAGCAAAATGCCTCCCGGATCCTTCCAAAACAGAGCACTGTTCAAAATACAATACTTTGCAGATTTGAGTTTCAAAGATCTACCTTTACTCTTAGACGTGCCTGGAGGAGGTGACAAATGCTTAAGAACATACACAATATCTAAATACCAAGGGAACTGCAGAAAAATGTCTGAAATGGGAACCATCAAAGCTTCATCTTCCTCTTCCGACATTTCTGAAATGAGGTTTATATCTAAAGCACGCAGATTTGATTGGGCCATCAATTTCGCCAAACCTTGGCCTTTGATCAACTTCATAGGCTTAATCTCCAGATCGTACTCCAACATAGCTGCTATCCATTTGCCTCTTCAACCTTCTAGATCATTTTGCATGAGCACATCCTTGACTACTGCATTAGGGACATACACTATAGTGTGTGAATGTAGAATGTAGATCCTGAAATCTTTTGATGCCTTGACAAGAGCCAATGCCTGCTTTTCAATAATATTATATCTTAAAGCAGCGTCTCTAATAGTCCTACTAAAAAAATCGATTTTCTTTTCTACTTCATCTCTTTTTTGCATTAAAACAACAGCCATAGTATGCTCAGATGCAAACGAAAATATAATAAAATCTTGAGTATATTCGGGACTGATCAGAATTGGGGCATTAGACAAAGCTAACTTTACCAGATTGAATGATTTGATAGCTTCCTCATTCCACTTAACAGTGTTGTCTTTCTTCAACATATTGGTCATTTCTCTCAAATGTTCAGCCAGATTAGGTATGAATCTGCGTAAAAAATTCATCTTACCATTAAAGGCCTGAATCTCTTTCTTGTTTCGTGGGAGATCTATGAGCTGGATTGCCTCCACTCTGGCTAGATCTATGTAGAAGCCATCTTTGGAGATGATGTGCCCGAGCAATTTTCCCTCATCCATGGCAAAAAGGCTCTTTTTGGGATTGAGAGAAATCCCAAACTTTCTACAACGCTGAAAAACCACTCTTAGATGGTGAAAATGCTCATCATCTGAACCTGAAAACACTGTCATATCATCCAAATAAACAACAAGAAAAACATCTTTTTCATGTGCAAAAGAAATTTCCATTGCACGCTGGAAGGTGGCTCCAGCGTTCTTCAGTCCAAAGGGAATCTTGGCATATTGGAAGGTTCCCCGGGGTGTTGTAAAGGCAATTTTATCTTGGTCCTTCTCATGCACCAAGATTTGGTTATACCCTAAGTAGCCATCAAGTAGTGACATCCTAGATGCTCCAACTACTCTCTGCAGAATATGGTCCATTTTCGGAAGTGAGTAATTATCCTTTAAGGATGCCTTATTCAAGTTCCGAAAGTCAATACACAGTCTTATTTCTCCATTCCTTTTACGCACTGGAACCAAATTCGAAATCCAATCAGAAAATCTAATAGGAACTATGATTCCTACTTTGTACAACCTTTTTACCTCCTTTTCAATTGATGGCAGTAGCTTTGGATTGATTCTTCTCAGCTTTTGTTTGAAAGGCTTCTGATCCAGCTTGATAGGAATTGTATGCTGAATTATGTTCTTATCATACACTTTCAAATCTGAATAATCCCATGCAAATACATCAGAAAATTCAGAAAGAAATTTTACATACTTTTCCTTTACCTCAGGGGATAATGCTTTTGATAATTTGACAAACTTGGGCTGATCAGCTGTTCCAATACTCACATCTTCAACACCTTTCTCTGTGGGCACCAAAATTGGTTTATTTACGACATCATCCTTATCAAAAATCTCCTCTAGGGGTATGAGACCTCTAGGAATTACATTATCCTTTAACTGCAATATTTCCATCTGGTTTTCTTCCAACTCTTGATCATCTACCTCATACTCACCCTCTATTAGAGTATCTTTGAATTTTCCATCACCCTGCAAAAATGCATTGATCTCATTATCATCCCAAAATACTTTCCAATACCTTAAATTTTCCGGAACAGTAGGCCTATGTTTGACATAGATCTCAAACTTATTGCTGGATTTCATTGGAATCTTCAAGTTACTTGCAGTAGTGGCGAGAGAATCAGAAATAATGTTCTGCATCCTGGGCACTGTTGTCAAAGTATATTCTGGGAATGTTTTCAAAATGTCCAAGACTGCATTTCTGTATGCCCTCAATCTTGAATGTTTTTCTTTATATTCTCCCTTCACCTGCTTAATTGTCAATTTGGAGTCGCCATATACAAAAATCCTCTTAGAATTCAACTTCTTAAAATTTTTGAGGCCTGCAATCAAAGCCTCATATTCTGCTTCATTGTTAGAGCAATCAAAAGCTAACTTATAGGCACAAACTCTAACATTACTGGGAACCTTCTCAAGTTGAAAAATAGGACTTCTAATCCATATTCCAATGCTAGATCCATCCTTGCCAATAGCTCCATCAAAATACATACTCCACAGGCCTTCTTCTTCTTCTTGAAGGTGCTGGAAATTTTCTTCTTTCTCTTCTTTACCTTGGCTGGTTTTTGGTTGTTCATTGTCCCTTTGTTTTTGACAGGCAGGAGGCTCAGAAGTGTCTGCTTCTTTATTCTTTTCCTTTTTGAGGACCTCTCTGAAATTCTCTGAAATCTCAGGTATTTCATCCGCTTGGACCAATTGAACATTCTCATCATTCAAACCACCATCAGAATACAAGACAAAAGACTCTAAGTCCTTATGGATAGCATTAATGGGATGATTTACAGGCTTGTCTTTGCTGGTAATCGTATACTTCATTTTATTTTCCTTATACAACTTCCTCAACTGGCCAAATACAGGTATAGTGTCATAGGAGAAGTCAAGCTGTATGGTTCCCTTATGTTTTGCACCCCAAGACCTAGATAGAAGCATTCCAAATTGTGGTGGGACATCAGCAACAACTACATACATCAAGACATTATTTGCTAGAATCTGGTCTAAAGACACTACCAAATCTTTAATTAAACCAATACAGTGGACCCTACTTGAGTCAAAGGAATACAAGTCATGATATTTACGAGTGATGTCAAGACCTAGCTTCTCCATAACATCTTTGGGAATCAAATTATGTGAGGCCCCAGAGTCCAACATAGCATTATGTAGGATAAACTCATGTACTCTAAGACTCAAGTAAAAAGGAGGGACTTCATTTTCTTCGGATTCTTCTGTGCCTGGACCGAAAATAATTTCAGGGTAGTCATCTTCTACGTTGATCGTATCAGAGATAGAATCGATTTGCAAGACTTTGGACACCTGAGTTTTATACACACTATTCTTTACCAACTGTTTGAGGGGCATAGACACCTTTAACTTAGAGATTTCATTCTCTAGATTAAAGGAGGGAGCTTTCTCTACCTCTTTAATGGGCGGGTCTTTCTTCTCTATTGGCTCCTTTACTGTGCTCTGCTGGTTCTTCTAATTGGTTGTGTTAGCAACTACAAGTGCTTTGCTAGAAGAAGGGTCAGTCGGCTCTTTAGCTTTCTTCTGTGCATTGTTTTTCATTTGGAGTTCCTTCCTCTTTTGAATGGGGCTGACTGTAACCTCTCTGTTCCTTAGAGAGTACTGCCTCTTTTGAGCTGATAGAGCGTTCATATACCCTCTCTGATAGTCATCGGACTCTTCTTCCAGAACTGTATCATTGGCCAGAATGAAATTTTGGTCTTCTCAAATATCTGGAGTCACCACCGTGTATTCTTCATCTTCTGTAAGGAAAATGGGTGCACCATCAGCCGTGAAAAAGTGATTATCCTCAATCACAAGATCATCGTCATCTAAATCTGTCCCTTGCATGTAGTTCTACTGCAAAGGAGTTTTAATGTGCTGTTGTGGTGGCGCAGTTTGGTCTTGCGTTCTCTGCTCTCTTTGTTTAATTCTGAATTGCGGCTGCTTCCCTCTAAAGTTTGGATTTCTTATTTGAGGCTCAGGTCTACCTGCGATGGTTAACCTATCAACCATTTTTTCCACCGTTCTGATCAGAGTGTCCATTTTACTATTAGAAGTAGAGGCCTCCTCTTTTATTGTGACTCTTTTCTCAGCTCTGGCTCGTGCTCTTTTAGCCAACAGATTTGCTTCAACATTTATCGCTATCTTCTGCATGTCTTCAAGTGAAGACGGATCTCTTTCATGCAGCTGATATGCCATGTCGGCATCAAATCCAATGGGAAATTTTAACATTTCCAGTCCCTCAGGAGGCTTCAAATTACCTGGAATAGCATTATATGTAGCATTGAATCTCAAACAATAATCCTGCACGGTTTCACCCACATTCCTTTTAATGTTCTCATATTTGGACAGGATTTGAAGTGGGTTCTTTTTACCTCCCACTGGTCCAGGAACTAAGTATGCAACTCCTACAATGTGAGAATTGTTCCTGGCGGTAGGGCTCTAAACCACTTTCTGACTTCGCCTCTGAAACTTTGAACAAACAGCCTCATCGTCACATTCTCTGCTTCTACCTCATGCAAATCAAAAAATTCATTCATTTTATCAACATGCTGCTGAGCTGTGATGCTTTGAGTGGCATCAAAAATAGGAATTTTTCTTTGATAGTCAGCAGGCATATCATTGAGAACCTGGGGTAAGACCAGAGGTGCATACCTGGCAGCCATAACTCTGGGTGGATTTACAACAGGATTTGTAGGATTTGAGGGAGGTGTTAATGGAGGAGATGAGAATTGGGAATTGACTGATGGGAATACTGATGAATTGGGAAGGGGAAAGGTTGTTCCTGATGATTCGGAAGGCTTTGGAGGATTAGTTACAGTGATGGACTGAGAAGAATTCAAAATGTAATTGTCAATGGAGGTATTTGCTCTTTGGAATTCAATATCCACAAGGAAGTCAGGATCTAAAACTGTATCATCAATGTCATTTTCAGACTTATTCCTAAATAAAGAAAGCTCAAAATTTTCGTCAAAGGAAATATCTTCTACAAAAAACCACTCACTGGGCCAAGTATAGGATCTGAAGACAGGTTTGGGGCTTAATGATCCTTCTTGTCTTCTAACAATTCTTGGGATAAGATTTGGATTTTCAAACACAGGGGGAGGATTTGGATCTGGATTAGCCCTAGCGTATCTTCTTGAAGCCAGTGTGGTGAAATTTCTATTTAAAAAAAATATTATTCTGCAGCCTAGCATAAATCTGAACATCATCTTTCAAAAGTCTGGAATTATTTGATGTACTAGGGCAAATCTTTGCAAGTCAGATTTTATTGTCTGTAAAATTAGACCAGAGATTGACTGAAGCAGCATTTATCTACTTATGCACTTGCAAAGCAATGTGCATTTCGAAGGCTACCTAGCATTACTTCAGGCTCCGTCTGTAGCTTATAAAACAAATAACACTAACAAACAAACAATCTTGAACAGCTTCCCCAGTGGAGTCGCCAGAGAATGTTAGCACCTGAATTGGACCCCAAGCTGCAAAGGCAAAACAGGGTAGCAAACTAAGCCACGCTCAGCCTTGTAGCTAGCCCTACAAGGAATGGAATGATATTAGGCTAGATAAAACGATGAGGATAAAGGTTTAATAAAATAAATGAATGAATGAATTTCAGGGATGTGTGGGATATGAAGGGACAGTTTGAAACCGGGAATTAAATCAGGGTACAGGGTATTTCATGGGGCGGGATAGGCAAGAAACTTGGCAAATTAAAATTTAATAAAGATGGGATGGAAAGACTGGTGAGGAGCTGAAAAAACGCACAATAAATGGATCCCTTTCAAACAGAAGAAAACACACAGAGCATGAATGATTTCCCAAGGTAGAGCATATAAAATGGATTCTACCTTTCTATATTGAAAGCATTCAAAAGAAATGTTTATGGATGAATGGAACACATAAAAATTCACAAATGAAACAAAGGAGAGAAAAAATGCTAAATTTCATACCACATGGATCCCACAAATTAAAGCTGCATCTCTTATTAATTCCTATCAAACTGTACAATGTAGCGCAGAGATGTTTTTCCACACTATTCCCCTACTTTCTCCTACTCTAAAAAAAAAATTCCTTACAAATGATTTATAATACAATAAATAAACTGAAATGTGGGAACACAGATCAACAGAAGTGGGGGCTGTTCTAACAGTTGGAATACAATCATAGAAAGTAACACAACAATTTGCCCCTGAAAGTGAGGGATAGCATTACATTGACTACTTTGGAGATTTGCTGTTAGGCTGTATAAACAAAAATAGGTAATATGGTGAACAGATCTCCTATTTTTCACTTTTGTAGATATCTTCATTTTATTTTAAGCTCTCGGCCCTTGGACTGTTCCTTTGCTTTCCTTTATTTCTTTATTCTCTGACTTTTAATAAAATGCTGTAGAAATAGAACTGAATGAAATTATGTGCTTTGTGAAGGGAAAAAATGAATTTTAAATGGGAAAAAAGGAAGGGAGATGGAGGCGGGACCCGCATATAAATCGCAATCGGAAGGGAGGGGAAGTGCGATGCGATCGGGAGTTGCGATGGAAATACTGCGATCGGAGAATGGTGAAATCAATCGCATTGGAGGGATTAGATCGGGGGTGCGATCGGGTCGCATATATAACATTTTCCATGTGATCGGATCAAAGAAAGTTGCAATTGGAGGTCTTGCGATGGTGTGATCAAAGGGTCTATGATGCGATCGGAGGATTTGCGATGGTGCGATCAAAGGGTTTGCAATGCGATCGGAGGATTTGCGATGGTGCGATCAAAGGGTTTGCGATGCGATTGGAGGATTTGCGATGGTGCAATCGCATCGCAAATATTTGCGATGGGATCATCGGAGCATACAAATGAATTTTGCGATTTGTGATTTAATAAAGGGAAGGGGACTTTGGGTTATGCGTTTTATGATATAATGGAAACTTTAATAAAGTTTCAAGGGTAATGGTGGGGAAGTGGTTAGAAATAAATCGCATATTTGTATTAAATGGTTTATAATGCGATTTAATAACTGGAAAGACGGAAAGGGGTTTTTTAAAGGAATATGAACTTTAATAACACAAATTTTAGAGGGAAAAAATGGGGAAATAGGGGAAACTTAGGGAATAGAGGGCTTTTACTTCACTTAAGCATAAAATTCCCTTTAGAAGTCAGTTTTGAGAGTGTAGCATACCGTTGGAAATCTCTTTCTGGGCTCTTCCTGATGGATCTGTTCTGAAGATTATCTGGCGCTAAATATGCTACAAAAAACTTCTTTGAAGGCAGGAACATTACTTTTGTGGAGATGACAGCTTCCGAATTGTGACTTATTACATATGATGATATAAAATTACATAATGAATGGTAATAAAGGTAGACTATCATGTTTTCATCTCAAAACATGGTTTTGAGGTGAAAATTACATCAAGATGAATAAAATGTCTCTTTTATTCTTTCTGGTACTGTGACTTTGAGCTTATTGACATCCTCATGACCTTGCTGATATTATTAATACTTGACTCCTTAATTTGATAATGGTGAGACCCTAGAAACTAATGAGACCCATCCTATGACCTACTGATATGATTTAAAGAATAAAAGTGACTAAAAGACCACAGAGAGGAAGATCAGCAAGTACCTCATGAGGGAAAACTGATAAAACAATACTACCATCAAATGAATCCATGACCTAGCGGAATGGTGAAATTTATTCGGTATGAGACACCTAATATGCAAATGCAAAAGAGAAGTTTTGATCACTGATGGCAGTATGACTAGACTGACACTAATAGGCCCCATTTGGGTAAATTGGTGTTTTAGCTTCCTGGGGACGTTACTTTGGCATACGATCTTCATTTTATGCGCTCAATACCTCATTAGAAAGATCTATCCGAGGAGTACAACTTTCGGTGTGAGAAACATTAGTCCATTAACCCATGTTGCTCCTAGTTTTCCCAAAAAAGGTCGTTTAGGGCCTCAAAACGGCTTCAGAACTTCAAGACTCGAAAAACTACTAAAAATAGTAAGTGGTGCTGAAACTGAAAAACTAAAAGAAATGATGGTGGGGGTTTAAATGGAATAAGTGGGTGGCCACCAATATCCACCTGGATCATAGCAATAGATCCATAAAAGAAAAGTTTTATCATGGAGTGGGAAACTCCTAGAAATGTGGATGAGGTAATATACTTTATGGGGTTAGCAGGTTATTACAGGCAGTTCATCAGGAACTTATCACAGATTGCTTATCCCATCACATCATTGCAAAGGAAAGGTAAGAAGTTTGAATGTACAGAGGAATATGAATCCAGTTTTGAGCAGTTAAAGTAGTTGTTGACACATGCTCCAATGTTAAATATCGCTGACCGAGACAAAGAGTTTCTTGTATGTACATATGATTGCAAGAGAGGGCTTGGTGGAGTCCTTTTGTGGGAAGGATATGTGGTATATTATGAGTCACTAAAACTAAATTAGCATGAGAAGAACTATATGACACATGATCTTAAGTTGCCAATGATCATCCATTCATTGAAGATGTGGATTAACTATATTCTTGGGAAGAGATTAGTGTTGATGAGTGATCACAGTGGATTGCGGTATCGATTTGACCAACCAGATCTGAATTCTATGCAAGATAGATGGTTGGTCATGATCAACGAGTTTTACTTTGATATCAGGTATATTAAAGGTAAAGAGAACAGGGTTTTAGATGCTCTTAGCAAGCGAATACATGTGAATCATATAGCAGCTATGAGTTCCCATGGGACAGATCTACAGGATAGGATCTTGCAGGCAGTTCAACAAGATGTCAAGTATATGAAGCTTAGGCATAGATGGTAGCAGGGTATAGGTATATGTACAGTTAGTGGCACTAGTATAGGTACAGGTGCATAGGATGTGGACTATCATCTCACAACAGATGGATTGATTAGGTTTAGAGATAGCATATATGTGCGAGAAAAAAGTGAACTTGAGAAGGTAATCTTGAGGGAGTTTCATGTGAAACTGTTTTCAGGTCACCCGGGCTATCAGAAGACGCTGAAAATAGTAAAGAAGTTTTACTATTGGCCAAGTTTGAAGAGAGAATTATCAGGGTTTGTGGATAGGTTCTTGGATTGTCAAAAGGTAAAAGAAGAGTGTAAGAATCGAGGTAGACTATTACGACCGATTTCGATTCCGAAGGGGAAATGGTAGGTCACCTCCATAGAATTTATCACAGGTTTATCAAGGAAATATAGACAACATGATTCCATAATAGTTGTGGTGGATAGGTTGAAAAAGGTAGCTCACTTCATTCCAGTGAAGTATACATACTCAGTGAATGATGTATTGCAGGTCTTCATCAGGGATGCAGTCAGATTGCATGGTGTTCCACAAAATATTATGTCAGATAGTGATGCGAAGTTCACTTCCAAGTTTTGGAAGGAGTTGTTTGTATCTTTTGGCATAAATTTGGCCTTCACTACAGCTTATCATCCACAGAAAATGAGGGTCAACATGATATTGGAGGACATGTTGAGGATGTATGTGATGCAATAACATAAAAAGTGGGAGGAGTATCTTTCACTGTTATATTTCGCTTACAAAAATGGGTATCAGTAATATTTGAGGATGAGTATGTTTGACGCATTGTATGAGAAGATTTACAATACTCCCATGAGTTGGAGTGATCCAGTTAATAGAGTATTGATAGGATCAGAAATGTTGGAGGAAATGGAACAAGAAATGTAGGTAATCAAGAATAATATGAAATAAGCACATGATAGGAAGAATAATTATGCATATCAAAACATGTTTTTTAGGGATTTTTAGGTTGGGGAATAGGCGTAATTGCATCAAACCCAAGAAGAGCTCCTTGAGAATTGGATCATGTGCCAAATTTGAACCTCGGTTTTGTGGACCTTTCAATATTTTTGAGAGGATTAGGACAGTAGCCTATTGAATTACACTTCCTCTGGAAGTGAAAGTTTTTTATGTTTTCCATGTGTCATTGCTTAAGAATTATGTTAAATATATTGGTCATGTGATTGACAGGTCTGTATTGCAGGTGGAGCTAGAAGGAGAATTCCAACTAGAAATGTAGTTCATTTTTCAGAGAAAGACACTCATGCTCTGGAATCGAGCAATCGCGCAAGTTAAAGTGCAATGGAATCACTTTGAGACCGATGAATCTACCTAGGAGATGGAGGATCAGATGTGGGCTATGTATCCTTACTTATTCATTGGTTGAGAAATTTTTTTGGCATGTGTTTTTGTTGGAAATACTGAGAGGGGGGGGTGAATCAGTATTCCTTTCAATTAGAGCATTAGTTAATCTTCAATTATTATCAGTGTTTGTACAATGATAGTAGCAAACAAGAGGAACACAAATGCACACATTTTTTAAGGTGTAAACCCACTCCGAGACAAAAACCACCTAATTCTTTTCTAATAATTCTTTAATATTCAACTCCAATTGAAAATAAAGCTCCAACTTCCTAGAATCTAGAAAAGCATTCTTCTCTAGCTCCCACTGGATGGACGCTCCAACGCCCGAGATTCTTCAGTAGTCAACTAAACGGATTCCCCAACACCCAATGAGCTACAACTCACCCTAGCACCACCCTACCACCCTATAGAAGAGTAAAAGAAGAACCTGTACCAGGGAAAATGGTCCATTTTACAATGATATAGAATGATGCAGAAGAAGAAGATATACTAGACCATAACCCTAACTTTGACACAACCACCTAATGATGATCCTAGACCTCCCAACACTACCTCTTCAACCCTTGGTAGATAGACACTAGTACAATTTGTACAATAATGTATTTACAATGACTAAGTACAATGACACCTTTACAATGATTGTATGCAGTGCTGCCCACTTAAAGACTTCATATGATGAACTTCTTACTGTTGTTATGCACCTTTTTTTCTACTCTTGTCATGCTACCTTCTGTTGCACCTTGCTTTGCTTTGCTTCCATAGAAATTCTGGTCCTTTGCAACCCTTGACAACACATGATCTAGCTTTTTCTTGCCTTTTAGGAGCTCGATATTGAATCTGGTGTATCTCTGTTATTTCAGATCCTCAATATATGGTTTTCGGTCCTATAGTAGTCCTCTGAGTCATCTTTCGAATGCCATAGGTCTAACCCAATTTTGATTCTTCAAGAGAGATTTATACCCAATCTCTCACAATTTCCTAATTATGGACTATTTCAGCAGAGCGAACTTGTACGACGTGCCTCGTGTCACTGTTTCTTCATTCGGCTCTGAAATTTATAGAAAAAAATAAAAAAAATTGTGCACTATTTTTTAATTTTTGCATAATTCCAATCTGATACTCCGAGAGAGAGTTATGACAATTTTACCACGGTCAATTCTTTGAGATGAATTTTCAGGAGCCCGCAAAAACCCTGACTTCCACAGATCATATCTCCAAAAATGTTATGCACCTTGATATGAAATTTTTACAGTAGCTTCCTTAGGATTGCATATTCACCTCATAAAAATTTCAGCTTCTGAACCTTCATAGAAAAAAAGTTAGAGTGAAATTCCACAATGACCTGTTTCAGATGGCGAAATCCCTTGCCTAAGAAGGAAATGAGGATCACAATCTATATAAATGCTTAGGTTGAGAGGGGCTTCAACAAGTGAACGTGGGAGGGATTTTGGGAGCATAAAAAATATTAATTATGACTTTTCAATTACCCATGCCCCAACTCCATGGGGTTTTAGCCCACTAACTGGGGGTACAAACTTCAAACATGAATATCTCTCAAACCGTGAAGAATTACACGACGTGCCATATATCAACGGAAACATCTCGACAAGTAGAAACCATCAAAAGAATTATTTACCTAGAATATATTAATTTGGTAGGTCAAAATTCCCTTGAAATATTGGGTTAGCCCCTGGTGCTGCTTGGGTTGACATCAATGACAACCGCTGATTAACAATCTCCCCCTTTGGCATTGATGGCAACACAAGTACTCCCCCTAAGATCATGACACCTCTTCCTACAACATTCTCTCCCCCTTTGAAATCAATGGCAAAAGGTAACTCCCCCTGAAACACAACCATCTTGTGGACCTGTACACACTTGCACTCCCACTGACACATAACCATATTGCAAACCCGTAATATAATGAGAACTTGGGAGAATCCCAAGCTTTTGACGAAGATATTCAAATGCTTCACGAGATAAAGGTTTAGTGAAGATATCAGCAATTTTTTCTTTTGTACAAACATACTCAAGTTTTATATTCCTTTCAACGACTTGTTCTCCAACAAAATGATATTTGATCGGAATGTGTTTTTTTTTTTGAATGCATGACAGGATTCTTGGAGATGCTGATGGCACTAGTGTTGTCACAGAATATGGGAATAGGCTCACTGAATTGTACTTGAAGATCTTGCAAATTTTATTTCATCCAAAGGACTTGAGTACAACATGATGTTGCTGCAATGTATTCTGCTTCCACTGTAGATAACAAGGTTGAAGTTTGCTTTTTTATCAAACATGATATGAGACAACCACCTAGATAGAATGCTACTCCACTAGTACTCTTACGATCATCAACACTTCCTGCCCAATATGCATCTGTAAAGGCTTGAATAATGAGATTGTTACCCTTGGGATACCACAAGCCATATTCTTTTGTGCCTTTTAGATATTGAAGAATTCTTTTGACGGCAATAATATGTGATTCTTTTGGTGCTGCTTGGAATCTTGCTAATTGTCCAAATTCTTGCATAACATCTGGCCGAGAGGCTGTTACATATAGAATACTACCAATCATAGATCTGTACAACCTTTGATCCACATCCTTAGATGAGTTGTCTATGCTCAATTTGAAACCTGTTACCATCAGAGTAAGGACAGGTTTGCAATCTTCCATTTTGAATTTCTTGAGAATTTCCTTGATGTACTTGTCTTGACATATAAATATTCCTTTCTCTTGTTGAGATATTTTAAGCCCTGAGAAGTATGTCAGCTCACCAAGTAAAGACATCTCAAACTCACTTTTCATATTTGTAGAAAATTTCTTACTTAGCCGATCATCATTGCTACCAAATATTATATCATCCACATATACCTCAACGATTGTTAAATTATCTTCATCTATTTGTACATAAATATTGCTATCAACAGTACCTTTCTTGAACCCTTGTTGACATAGATATCCATCAAGACGAGCATACCATGCTCTAGGAGCCTGCTTGAGACCATATAGAGCCTTCTTTAACTTGTAGACATAGTCTTCTTTTTGTGATAGTAGAAAACCTTCAGGTTGTTCGATGTAAACTTCTTATTCTAATTCTCCATTCAGAAATGTTGACTTAACATCCATTTGGTAGACTTTGATCTTTCTTGAACATGCATAGGTGAGAAACATTCGAATGGCTTCCATTATGGCAACTGGTGCAAATGTTTCGTCGAAATCAATTCCTTCCACTTGTGCATAGCCTTTGCAAACCAATCTTGCTTTTTTTCTGGGAACCTGCCCATATTCATTCAATTTGTTCCTGAACACCCATTTAGTCCCAACAAAATTTTTATATTTTGGTCATGGAACTAATCCCTAGGTGTTATTCTTCTCAATTTTATCCAATTCTTCATTCATAGCTGCTACCCAATGTTCATTCTAGCTAGTTTCCTCAAAACTACTAGGCTCAAAGGTTGCCAGAAAAGCAACATGAGCTTTTTGTGATGAATGAAGTTGTCAGCCTTCATTTATCTCACCAATGATTTTATTTTATGGATGGTTCTTTTGAATCCACTCTTTTGTTCTCCTTGGAGGAGCTTCTTGTTGTTGTTCTAGTATATCTTGATGATCATTGTTAACTTCTTCCTCGTTGATAGTTGCTTCTTGTTCTACAATTTTATCTGTGTCTTTTTCAGCCTCTATCTCAAGTTCCAAAGATTCTAGATCCTCATCATTACTTGATAGAACACTTTTTTTTTCAAATGTAACATTTATGCTCTCCACTATCTGTTTTCATCTTATATTATAGCATTTATAGGCCTTTATTTTGCGTGAGTAACCAACAAAGATACCTTCATCAACATGTGATTCAAACTTACCCAAATTTTGATCTTCTCTTTTGATATAACATTTGCTTCCAAAGATTCTGAAATATTTTACATTAGATGGTTTTCCTTTCCATAATTCATATGGAGTCTTGTTGCATTATTTCTGAGAAGACTTCGGTTGATAATGAAAACTTCCGTATCAATTTCTTGAACCCAGAATTTTTCATCCAATTTTGAGTCCTTCAACATTTTTCTACCCATTTCCTGTATGGTTCTGTTCTTTCTTTCAGCAACTCCATTTTTCTGAGGTGTTCGTGCTATTTAAAATTGCCTTTTTATTCCATTTTCGTCACAGTATTGCTAAAATAATTTGGAAGTGAATTCTCCACCATTATCTGATCACTTTATTTTCAAATCAGTTTCATTTTCAACCAACTCCTTGTATATCTTAAAGCACTCAAATTCTTCAGATTTTTTCTTTAGGAAATTGACGCTTGTCATCCTAGTATAGTCATCTATCATTGACATGAAATATAATTCTCCATATAAGCCTTTTGTTCTCACAGGACCACATAGATCAGTATGTATCAATTCCAATGGATGTGATGCAAAGTGTTCTTTTGTTTTAAATTGGATTTTTGTCTACTTGTCATGCCGACATGCCTCACATAGTGTGCTGGAAGGTTTTGAGATTTTCGGCATTTCTCGTACTGCTTCCTTTTTTCTTATCCTGACAAGATTGTAAAAGTTTATGTGACCCATTCGTTTGTGCCATAACCAGCTTTCATCTTCTTTAGCTAGTAGACATGCTTTAGTTTCTTCATCCAGAACATATATGTCATTTGGAGCTCAACTTGCTGTAGCCACAATTTTAACATACCTGCCTTTCCTAATTTTACATTTTGTGGAGTTGAAGAGCATTGTGTGTCCTTGATCACACATTTGTCCAACACTGAGAAGATTTTGATTCATGCTTTCGACCAATAGAACATTATTGGCTATAACATCTCTGCTTCCGAGAGTGACAGTACATGATCCTATAACATTTGAACATCCATCATTTCCAAAGGATATGGTTCCATCCTTCTTCTCTTTCAGAGATACAAATTTACTTCTATCTCCAGTCATGTGCCTTGAGAAACTGCTGTCAACATACCACACATCTTTGTTTTTCTGAGCCTTGAGAGCGAGAGCACAATTATCAGTCTTATTCTTCTTCCATGTTCGTTCATTTTGTGGCTTCAAAGATTCTTCTGGAGGATTTTCAAGTCTGTAGTCTCTAGATATGTGTCCAAAGTTCTAACATTTGTAAAATTCCATATTATTTCTTAAATGTTCAAATCTATTGATGTTTCGTTGAGCCCTAGGAGGTTCATATTTGAAGATTCTCTTGGAATTGTATTGGTTCCTAGGGTACGTGCGACATTCTACAGCTTTATGAACAAATTTTGCACATAAATAACAATAGCCATGAAAAATATGTTGGTACATGGATGAAAATCTTTGTTGAGGAATCGTCTTCCAAGGATTTTCTTGCAAATCTTTTCCAATGAAGTCTAAATGTATGTTAGATCTCATAGGTTCACTGTATTTTGTTGTAGAAGGTCCTGCTTCTTCTTCTTTGTAACCGAGGCCAGTTTTGTCATTGTAAGATCATTGATTGTTGATGAGTTCTTCCAATGCCCTTGAGATGTTGGCATAGTTTTGGACATTTTTTCCCTTCTTCACTTCCTTACGCAACGAGACTACTTCGGCTTCTAATGCTTCCATTTATTGGTTGCTTTCTTCCAACTTCTTTTGAAGTGACTCTTCAATAAATTTTTGTTCTTAAACCTCAATTTTGGGACCTTGAACTTGTTCTTCAAGAGTATTGGAATGGATCTTCTCAGCATTGAGCTCTTTTATAAGCTTGATTTCCTCCTCATAAAAGTATTCTATGGTCAACCCTTCTTCTTCATTGTTTGATACTTCTTGTTTATTGTTCTTGGCCATAAACAATACTTTCTCATTGGCTTCTTCTTTGCTATCACTTTCTTCATCGGATGATGAGCTATCTTCTTTAGAGAGAAAGTTCCTTTTGGATCCTTTCTTTTTTCCTTGCTTGTTTAATTTCTTAAAGCCTTTCTTTCCTTTTGAGTTGCCATCACTTTTGTTCAGACATTGTGCTACAAAATTCCCAACCTCACCACAACCAAAACATATCAATGGAAGTTTACCTTTGAATTTTCCCTTACCATGTTTTAGTTTTCTCATAAAGTAAGCATATTCTTCATCTGAAAGACCTTCTCCATCATCTCCCTTTTCTTCACACTTGAAGGTGCATGTCATTTCAATTGAAGGTTGTTTGTCCTTATTGGTTTTCTTAGATGCAACAAACACAGTTTCTATATTTGAAGTACCCTTTTCTTCATCAAGTCTCATTTCATATGCTATGAGAACTCCATTTAATTATTCCTTGCTGAGTTTGTCCAAATTTGCACTGTATTATAAGACTGATACCTTTGGGTTGAATATCCCTGGTAATGTTCAAATAATATTCCATATAATAGTCTTCTCGTCAACTGGCTCTCCCAATCCTTCTAGAGTATTGGTTATTTCATCAACGTATTGGAAGTATGCAGCAATGTTGCAATATTCTTTCATTCTGAGTTGCTCAAATTTTTCTCTATAGATTTTAAGCTTTGCTTCTTTGACATTTGAGTCACCTGCATATATATTCTCAAGCTTGTCCCATACATTTTTTGCGGTTTTACAACCCAACACCTTATGATAAGCAGATTCAATAAGTCCACTAATAATAATATTATTTTCTTTTGTATCATTTACCAAATTCATCTTACCTTGTTCATCCACGATTGATGTAAATCCATTTTGAACAATGTCCCATACTTCGTAACCTTGCGCCAAGAGATAAACCTCCATTCTTCCTTTCCAAATTGCATAACTATTTTCATTGAATAGAGGTACACCATTCTTGGTATGCTCCATGACCTCCTTCCAGCTGTTAAATTGTTATTGAAGGAACCAAGCTCTGATACCAATTGTTGGAAATACTAAGGGGGGGAGGGGTGGTGAATCAGTATTCCTTTCAATTAGAGAATTAGTTAATCTTCAATTATTATTAGTGTTTGTACAATGATAGTAGAAAACAAGAGGAACACAAATGCACACAGTTTTTAAGGTGGAAACCCACTCCGAGACAAAAACCACCTAATGCTTTTCTAATAATTCTTTAATATTCAACTCCAATTGAAAATAAAGCTCCAACTTCCTAGAATCTAGAAAAGCATTCTTCTCCATCTCCCACTTGATGAATGCTCCAATGCTCGATATTCTTAAGTAATGCCCCAACACCCAATGAGCTACAACTCACCCTAGCACCACCCTACCACCCTATAGAAAAATAAAAGAAGAATGGACTCTTGTACCAGGGAAAATGGTCCAGTTTAAAATGATATAGAATGATGCAGAAGAAGAAGATATACTAGACCATAACCCCAACTTTGACACAACCACCTAATGATGATCCTAGACCTCCCAACACTACCTCTTCAACCCTTGGCAGATAGACACTAGTACAATTTGTACAATAATGTATTTACAATGACTAAGTACAATGATACCTTTACAATGATTGTATTCAGTGCTGCCCACTTGAAGACTTCATATGATGAACTTCTTGTTGCTGTTATGCACCTTTTTTGCTGCTTTTGTCATGCTACCTTCTACTGCACCCTGCTTTTCTTTCCTGCCATAGAAATTCTGGTCCTTTGCAACCCTTGACAACACATGATCTAGCTTTTTCTTGCCTTCTAGGAGCTTGATATTGAATCTAGCATATTTCTGTTATTTCAGATCCTCAATATCTTATTTTTAGTCCTGCAGTAGTCCTCTGAGTTGTCTTTCCAATGCCACGGGTTTGACCAAATTTGGATTCTTCAAGAGAGAGTTATACCCAATCTCTCACAATGCCCTAATTATGGACTGTTTCAGAAGAGCGAACTTGTACGGCGTGCCAGGTGTCACTGTTTATTCATTTGGCTCCAAAATTGATAAAGAGAAAACTAAAGTTTATGTACTATCTGTCACTTTTTATATAATTCCAATCCGATACTCAGAGAGACGGTTATGATGATTTTACCACGGTCACTTCTTTGAGATGAATTTTAGGAGCCTGCAAAAACCCTGACTTCCACATATCATATCTCCAAAAATATTGCGTACCTTCATTTGAAATTTTGACAGCATCTTCCTCAAGATTTTGGCTTTGCCTCATAAACATTTTATCTTCTAAACCAAGCAAAAATTCCATGATGACCTGTTTCAGATGGCGAAATCCCTTCCCTATGGAGGAAATGAGGATCACAATCTATATAAATGCTTAGGTTGAGAGGGGCTTAAACATGTGAACGTGGGTGGGATTTTAGGAGCATTAAAAATATTAATTATGAATTTTCAATGACCCATGCCCCAACCCCATGGGGTTTTAGCCCACTAACTGGGGTTACAAACTTCAAACATGAATATCTCTCAAATCGTGAAGAATTACATGGCGTGCCATATATCAATGGAAATATCTCGACAAGTAGAAACCATCAAAATCATTATTGACCCAGAATATATTAATTTGGTAGGTAAAAATTCCCATTCAATATTGGGTTAGCCCTTGGTGCTGATTGGGTTGACATCAATGACAACCGCTGATCAACATTTTTGGTATATGTTCTTATGACGTTTTGGTATGTGTACATATGTATATGGATGTGAATACCACCATGAGCTATGTTATAAATCTCCAATAAGATGTATGGGTGTCATGTAATTATGATGTTATAGTTGTTATGTTGTCACGTTGGTTTGCTTCTAAACAAGTTTATCATTGTAAATACTACAACAAGATAAGTTATAAATATCCATGGGAAATATTTTTTTATTACAATAGTCTTGTTCATTATAGGTGTTTTTGAACACCGAGGATGGTGTTCCCCCATGGGGGAGGATTATATAACAACCCTAGTGAGAATTATAGGTAATAAAAGTTAATAAATGAAAAATAATAACCATGGTCATGGGACATGTATTCCAAATTGAATGTTGGAAAAAAAAATCCTAGTGTGGGTGTTCACCTGGTTTCTTATGGCTATGTAAATTGGCAAAGGAAATGGCTAAGGCCTTGGAAATGAAAGGTGGCATTTATTGGCATTTATATATGAAAATAATGGAAATTAGAAGAAAAGGAAGGTGAAAGGTCACATGCTGAATTTGGGGAGGAAAATGAAGAAAATATAGGCCTCATTAATAAAAAGGCTTATGAGGATGAGTTCACAGAATTTTGTTAGTTTATATTTTGAGCTCTCATTCTATTCTCTCTCTCTCTCTCATACTCTTGGACACTTAGAGTTATTGGATCACTCTTGGAGAGTGTGGCATACTTTGATTTTTGGAGTAAGAAGGAAAATGACGAGAAGGAAAGCGTAAGAGGACATCAAGATCAACAACTACAACAAGTTTTGCTTGCAGGTACCAAGTGGAAAGTATGTTTTCCTCACTAGTTTTGGCATGCATGGAATATGCATGTGCTTTCTTGGTCATGATATATCATTGACATGGAGGAATTCCTATATTGACAATGGATTTTCCTATTCTTTCCATTTCCTAGATAGACATGGTGTTGTGGGTTCATTTCCTTTTTTGTTTTTTTGGTTGGTTCTCATATTTCTTTTGTTGTGGGTTGAGTTACTAGTTCTTGGAGCCTTGGCTGGACAAACAATATGGAGCCTTCTAATATCTTGGGTTGAGTTACTAATCCTAGAGCCTTGGTTTGGAAAATACTCTAGATCCCTTAGTGGGTTGAGTTACTAGCCTCGGAGCCTTGGATGGACAAACACTCTGAAGCCCAACAATAGTGGTCAGTTGAGTTACTAGCCTTGGAATCTTGGCTGGAAAAAAAAATCTGGAGCACTGGATATCTTGTGTAGAGACAAATTCGGTGATGGTTTATGGTGTTTGACCATGAGGTGGAATCACTGGTTGAGGGTTGAGGTCGTTTTTCCTCTAGATGCCCTGGCTTGGTTTTGATTGTTGTGTTTTATGAGATCCCACATTCATGCTTGGAATACAACATGGGGGTGACTTTCTGAAGAGAGATTTTTCTTAGCCATGTCTATGGTCGGGTGGTACGTTGAAGTCCCATACTTTATTGTATTTTTCTTATGGAAATAAGAGTTATTTTCCTCTTATATTGACAGATAAATATGCTTGTTAGTATGTGGCTTATATGGTTGTTCTATGCTTGTCATTTTTTTGTGTATATGCTAGTTATGAATGTGCTCTATGACAGTGACGATTTATGGCTCTCATCATGTTTTAATTTTTAAAATAATGAAAAATGAATCTATGACCTCATAAATGATAATGCAGCTAATGTGACGAGGCAAAAATTCTTCTTAGCGATTCTCAGATAAGTATGAGACCCATCTTCTCAAATATGTTTTTTAAACCTGTAGATTACATATTTGTGATATGTTTGACGAATTTCCTGTCATGGCTAGTCGGGGTCAAGTCAAGTACTTGTTCAAGTGATTTCATTTACATCATTATTTCAATGTTATCTTTCAATTATGGAAGTATCATGGAGTTTTTTGAAGTGAGCTAAGCCCTAGGTCTTAAAAAGTGGAACAAAAATTAGGGTTGCAGAAACAAAACTACATGGAAAAGTCCCTAGTCACATGCATGCCCATGTTGTGTGAGAAATTGGAGGTTTCCATTCACACTCTTCCCTATGTAAAGGGAGAAACTATGGGATTGATGCATTAAAATTCCAGTTTGATTCAAGAGCTAGCCTCCCGGAAGTTTGGGATGGATTCTGGGTGTCTTGTAGCATGTGAAAAAGGTCTGTGTTGTTGTGTTTCAATGATTCCACTTCCTTAACTCACACATAAGGAGTTGAATCATATCATAGTAACTATTCCTCAAATGTTTATCTAGGTTGGCCAATTACTTGGGTATATGTGTGAGTAGGGTGTTATAGACATGATACATCAAAGAAATATACTCAATATTGATGGGCATATCATGGCGGGTGATTTAAGTGCCACTCTTTTGTCACAAGGGTCTTGGAGTTTTCATAGTATACCAGATCTTCTTGCTGATAGAATATATAATCTCTTTACAGATCATCACTTGGTGGAAATTTTACCTTGTCCCCTTTCCCCAACCTAGAATAAGCATAGATCGGTCAAAGATCATGTGGCGAAACGACTAGACCATTTTTTGGTACAAGAAAATATGGTTGAGATTCTCAGAAATTTGAAGTCTTCTGTTCATAGGACACATAAATCGGATCATTTTCCCAATATACTATAGTGGAGTATGGAGAATATTCATCAGGGTATACCCTTCAAATTCAATAGGGTATGGCTGAAAGATAAAGATCATAATGAGCTGGTAAATTCCACATGGATTGAGCCATAGAGAGTTAGATGACTCTACGATGCATGCCCTTATCAATAAGATAAATATCATCAAGAGTAGCTCCAGTACATGGGAGAAAAATAAAAAGAAGTAGTTGATATTGATATTATAGAAGATCACCCGTGAAATATTTATTTTTGGCATAGCCATGGAATAGAAGGATCTGATACATGCATGTTGGGAAAATATTATATCGTTGGAAGACATGAATAATAAAATTATTTACATACATGAACTCACATGGAGGCTCAATATCATAGTGACATTGTTACATGAGGGGGGCCATAACACTAATTTTTTCCACTGGTACCCAAATCATAGGAAACAAATTAATGTTATTTGGAAAACATAATATTTTGATGGGGATACCAAACATGCTACTCCTGAAATACAAGATGAGGTTGTAATTTTTTTTGAACCATTTTATAAGGCCAGGGAGGATGTAGATTACAGGGACTAGATATGGGCTTTGGAACTATATCCAATCATTTTTGAAGATAATACAAATGAGGACCTCTACTACCCTGTTAATCTGGAGAAAATTTTGTTGGTACTTAAATATTTTTCCAGAGATAAGTGCCTGAGACCTGATGGATGGACTATGGAGTTTTTTCTACATTTTTATGAGTTGATGGGACAAAGTTTATTGGATATAGTGTAAGAGCATATAAATTAGGGAATGATAAATGGTGCTATAAATTATACTTTTTTATCACTCATTCCGAAATCCTCTTGCCCGCTAAATTTCGGGGATTTTAGACCTATGTCCTTATGCAACATTCTCTACAATATAATATCGAAGTTGATCACAAGGCACATCAATAAGGTACTGTCTTTACATATCTCACGTGAAATGTTTGGGTTTTTAAACAATCGACTAATACATGATGAAATTGCGATGACATAAGAATGTATCCATATTATACATACCAAAAACAAGGAGTTAATGGTGATGAAAATTGACCTACATAAAGCATATGACTATGTGGGTTGTTCATATATCAGGCTCATTATCTACAATATTGGCCTATGATCTCATAATGTGGAGTGGATAATGACTTGTATCACATTTTTTGTTTTTTTTTCCTAGTCAATGGTCTCCCCACCACCTTTTTTTGTGCAAGAAAAGGACTCAGACACAAATACTTTATTTCCCATTTAATTTTTATTCTTGTTATGGATGGTATTAGTATGAGAATAAAAAAGGCACAATCATGTGGACTCTTTCAGGGCTTATATATTACTATACATGTGAACACCACTAAATTTTTTTTTGTTGATGATATTCTAACCATTGGTATCATATCAAGATCCCAGTGGTCTACATTAAACTACATTTTTCTTACATATGGTGCACCTTCTAGGATTCTTACAAATGGTAACAAATCTTTTTTTTAGTACTATTCTCGTGATAGGTTTGATATAGACTTGATTTTTGGAATATTTAGAGTTCAAAATCCCACCCTTGAGGCTGGACTCACCTACATGGGTTTTATATTTAAGCCTAATAGATACATGAGCAAAGACTAAATTTGGATGCTGGATAAATACAAGAGGAAATTGAACACATGGTCACACAGATTCCTCACTTTGGGTGGAATTTATACACTAATTTAGGTTGTTTTGTAATAGATAACTGTATATTGGGCACACCTATATAAGATTCCTTCAGGTATCTCCTCTAAGATTAAATATATCATATATTGGTTTCTTTATTCTAGGACCAAAAGGATAATTAAATTCCATATTTGCGGGTGGGATGCCTTCCCTATCCCTGTAACACCCACTTCCTGCATCTACACAAGTAATTGACCACCTTGGGTAAACATGTGATGAGAGGCTATTAATATGATATTCAACCTCCTATATGGCCTTGCAGAAGTGAAACTAATGGAACACGACAAACACATATTACACAACATCAACAACACCTCTAGGAGGTAGACCACCCTCTGAGACCCGTGAAAATTGAAGGGGCACTGAATTATGACCCTCTTGACCCTTAGCCATAGGCACATAAGGGAAGTGGAGTTGCTAGTAATATATATTCATGGGAATGCCTTCGAAAGGTAGCGGTTAGGGCCCGAAACAGTTAATTATGTGCCTGTAGCTTCAGGATTTGTGCCACATTTTCATCCCCTAAGCCCAGGTCACTACCCAAAACTTCTTGTAAGTTTAGGAAAGGATAAATAACATTAAAGAAAATAGATGGAATTAATCACATCTTGAGGAACTCATCCAACCCCAACCAGCCATGATAGGGATTTCGTCAAACATGTCACAAACATTGCATCTACGTGTGTAAACAACATAGTTAAACATCACAGTATAATACTTATCTGAAAATTGTTAAGAAGCGTTTATTGCTTACATAATAAGTTGAAATAAAATCTATTCGAAAATAGAGAGATCCATACATCATCATTGATAAAATACATGCTTATAACCAACATAATAACAACAAAAATACCATGGATATAACATCAATCAAATCCATGTAATAACAAATACATTTTCATACCAAATACTAAAGGAATGAGCTTCTCATTAATGAGTGTAAAAACCAACTGGAGATGGGACTTCCAAATTCCATCTAACCATAGATTGGCTGAGCCAAATCTCTCTGTAGCCAATCACCCCTGTGCCATATTCCAAGCATGAATGTGAGACTCAAATAGAAAATCCAACTAGGGCATCCCGATGCTAAACCACCTCACCCTCATCAATCATAATGTAGGCTTTACTGTGATCTACACCTGATTACTAGGCTAACACAGGCATGGACATCACTGGATTCTCTTCGCTTAAATTGTGAGGAATTTTCTTATCTCCTAGTCTCTCAAGATTTACCACAACCCACATTCTAAATCGAGATTCATTAGGCCCTAAACCGAGACATAATCTCTAGGCTTTACCACAATTCCAAACTTAGGATTCCTAGGCCTGAAATGGAAAGCAAACCACCACCTCACAGGCTTTAGTGTAGTCCAAACTCTGATTACTAGGCCCTAAACTGAGGAAAAAAGTGAACCTGTTCTATAATCATTCAGAGTTCCACATCACTTAGCTTCGAATCCATCCGGTAATCTAGATAAACAAAAAAAATTATAACTCCACAAAAACATGGCTATTTGGAATTGGCAAGGCTAGGATGAATACATTGTCACACCTGGAAAAATCCCATGCCAAGACAGTAAAGAACAACATGCAATACCATGCAGTCCAAATCTAGCAAGGAAATAATACATGCAAATCAATACCTTTTAGCCCCCTATAAATTTTTGACAAGCAAACAGGGGGCTAAAATGTTTTTGAGCCTTCAAGGAATGCATTTCCTCTGAAAACACATCATCCTTGAAGTCTCCTTGTGCCTTTGTCCTTTGATAAATCCCCTCTGTTGATTCCCATTATAAATCCTCTCTGATTGCAAAAAATTGTGCTCCCAAAGGCCTACATTTTCCCCTTGTATCCCTGCAAAATGTCCCTTTCTGACCCTTTTTCCCTTTGTCAAAGTTCCCCTTTTTACCCCCAAATCCCTCCCCTAGTCCTCCTAAACCATCCTAAATCCCCTTTAAACCTTCCAAATACACTTTTTTTGGTTTAAATCCCCTTTTTCCATCTACCGTTATCCTTTTCCTGGCCTCAAATCGCATTGAAAAGGTTGAAAACCCCACATTTTAACATTGTGCAGGCCTAGCCCCCTTCAGCCAGCCCCCTAAAATGATTCCACCATGTGACCCAGGTGCCAAGACCAGGCACCAAGGCGGAAGGCGCTTATCGCAGAATCCATATCGGGCACGTTTTAAATCGTTGATCTGTATAGATCAAACGGTCGTCGCGTCCCCACAACGTCCACCGTTCAACCAATTCACTCCTTCGATCGCATCATCCACCTTTCATTCACCTGGAGATCAACATTCAGCCTTTTCACCCACCCGGTGGTCCCCGGAAACGTGCCACGGTCACTGTTCAAAATCCACCGGTTTCCATCCCACTGCCTTTGGAGGTCGGGCGGTATTTTTAATTTCGGTGTGATTCCACTAGCCGAATGACACGTGTCTCAAGCACTGTTTGAAAACCGCCCCCCCATCGCATGTTATCGTTCGGCAGAAAACCCGGCGCGATATGCACGTGCACCGTCCGATCTAGAGTTGCCCATCCAACAGTGATCACTCCCGAAGTTGCGTGGGGGATAACCCAAGGAAACTATACCCCTGGCCCACCATCTGTCGCCCTCCGATGCATTTTCAGCCGTCGATCTCCTCCCGAGATCAGACGGTCCAGATTAAATTTCCCTCCGCCATGTCCCTAGCCATCGATCTCCTCCTGAGATCGGACAGTTCATATTTGATTGCATGTCCCACCGTTGATCGGTCCCACCACGTCACCCTTTCCACGTGTTTCATCGTATTTCTTGCTCGTCCCTGTATATATATGCGTTCAAAGGTCAAATTTTAATGTTTTACATTTAAAATTTCCATTCTCGCTAGCCTCCCACTGCATTTTCCACCGTAATCCTGCACTATTCCACCATTTCACCAGCTTCACGTCCATTTTCATCGTCCCCACTGCATCCACCCTCCCCGTGCATGTTTTCTTAACAAGTTTTCGTGTTTTGCAGGGTTTCAGGTGGCGAAATCATCCTCTGTTCACAGTCACTGTCATGGTGGCAAAGAATGCAGGGAAGAGCATGCGCAAAGATCGTATATATGAAGAAAGGCCTGAGGAGGAGCCATGACAGGTTGCGTATTCAAAAGAACAGGGTCAAACTCCGTAAAAACTTGTCCAGAGCCATTAAAGCACAGATTTCGCAGTCAAAGGCAAGCGTGGAAGAGGAAAAGAGTATCAGTGAGGGATTTAAGGGTCTAATGCACATTGTTAAAGATCTTAAGCCTTAATCCAGTGTTTAAAGGGAAAAGGTACCATTTCGAAGACCCCGTGGATCGCTCAGAAGGTCCAATGCACAGAAAACCATATTAATAGGGTTTTGAAATTAGCAGAACGTTCTTCCATAAAAGGACACAACATTCATACTGCGTTCATTCTATGCCGTGTTCCTGAGAATATTTCCGCCCTGACAGCAGTCCTACGCCATCAGAAGCATTTTTTACACGGTATGGCAGACCTTAGTCATTGATTTGTTTTCGTTCAGAGTGTTGCAGCAAGTACACCAGAGACATACCTAGAGTAAATTGCGGCCTGAAGAAGACCACTCTTTCATCAAAAGAGTGCAGAAGTTCAATGCTTAGACATTTAAAATAGAACGAGGCCTTGGCCCTCCTGCTGCTTCAAAGTTTTAATGCTGCATTTAAGTTTACATCTACTCCTGTTATTCTTTTCTCCTATAAGAATCCTGAAGAAGGTATTGTAAAAGAGGGTTGTTCAGTTGTTGTCAATTGCTGTTAGAGGGATTCATTTTGACTGTTAGAATAGTTTGGGAGGGATTA
This sequence comes from Pinus albicaulis, assembly GCA_034641835.2. Taxonomy (NCBI): domain Eukaryota; kingdom Viridiplantae; phylum Streptophyta; class Pinopsida; order Pinales; family Pinaceae; genus Pinus; species Pinus albicaulis. The sequence continues at coordinate 597,438,373 of CM076574.1, forward strand.
GCATAGTATTTGTTATGTAGTAGGCTGGGAGGAGAAAGTCTGGACTGTAACAGCCATTGTGCTCAATGTATGTGACTGGTTTTGCATCAATTAATCAAGAAAATTTCACAGGATCCTAGTCTATTACTATTGGTGATGTTTTCTCTAACACTGTTTATTACATTTTCATACTATTTCATTTTCTACTGGCTTGCATCAGAATGTTGGCACAGGATTTACCCTTGTTAGGTACCCTATGCTTCTGCTCTCCTTGCCTTTAATGTTTTCTGCTGTTAGTTGTTCTTGTTGGTTTCAAGCTGGAAGATTTGGGAACACTGGGGATTAGAGTTAGCCCTGTTCACTAGGATCCTTGTGCGACCAGCTAGCCTTTCTAAGATCTCTTGCTGGTGTCAAAGCATTGAAGGTTCGAAGTCCTTCTCTGATCTATAGACCCTAGCTCTGTTAAACTTATCTCAGTTTTTTCCCCTTGGAGCATGCTAAAGATGACCTGGAGTTAAATGACCTCTGGTCCGATCTATAAGCTGCCCCTTTGTCCCTCCATTGAAAGCTTCCTTTGAGTATGTCCAAGCAGTTCTGGAGTTAAATGACCTCTGACCTGATCTATAAATAGAAATTGGGTTGTTTTCCTTCTTTCATTTTCAATCCTTAATGTTTCATCCCACCATCTATCTAAAAAGATCCTTTAGTGTAGATGACTTGCCCTCTGGAAGCCTTGGCTAGTTGTTGCATGTAATTCCCTTTCATGACTCCATAGCCCAATGGATGGCACTTTCTTGTCCTATCCTCTTTGCTGAAACATCCTGTTGCTTTGTCACTTTTCTCCCATTACTTTCTCAGTCTGTGATCTCATGACCAACCTAGCAACCAACCAACCAAATCATTTTAAAACCCCTCTTTGTGCTTCATAACTAGCCTAACATCTCATTTGAGCTTTCAAGGATATATCATTCTTTGTTTTATTGGAGATATCCCTCTCCGGGTCCAGGAGGGCTAGATCCTAAGGCCCCAAAGTGGTTATGATGTTTTCTCATCTTTTGGTCTTGCCAATCTGGCCAAAAAATGGGAACCCCAACAATACCTACAAAGAATCTCATTGTATCTGCTTGATTCCTGCTCCTCCTTACTTCCTTCCTCCTTTTTCCTTCTTTCTTGCCTTTCTTGCTCCAAAGCCAAAATGCTGCAAAACCTCTAAGTGTCCAAGAGTGAGAGAGAGATATGAAATAATGAAATAGCTCCAAAATATGCACTGGAAAAAGGGACCAACAGATCCTCAGAAGCCATTTTATGGAAGAGACCTCTATGTTCTTCATTTTCCATTATTTTCCTTCAACTTCCTCCTCACGTGCAACCTATGATTTTTCATCTCCCTTTTCTCCAAATTTCCATTATTTTCACAAATAAATGTGCCAAAAATTCCATTTTGACTCTCCAAAGACTTTTCCTTTTCCTTTTCCAATTTCCTTATCCATAATAAACCAAATTAACACCCCCTAGGATGTTTTTCCCAACATTTATCTTGGAAAAAGTGTCCCATAAATCATGGTTATTATTTTTAACTTTTATTACATGGAATTTTCACCAGGGTTGTTAGAGAACCCTACCCCTTGGGGGACACCATCCTTGGTGTTCAACCACACATATATCTCATCAAAACCACTGAAAAGAAAACACACTTCCCATGGAGCTTTATAATATAGCTCGATGCAATGATCACCCTACTGAAAAGAAAACCAACATGACAACTATAATAACATGACACCATACCTCTTATGGGAGATTTATAACAAATCTCATGGAAGTATTTACATCCATATACATATTTACATACATCCAACCATCACATCAAAGCATATACCAAAGCATCACCAAAACATGTGCTAAAAAAAACCAACATCACACCAAAATTTCATTTCCTGAACTGAAAAACAAGGAAGGATACAAGGGCCACATCTGATCTACCATCTACCATGTAGCATCATCAAGACAAAATTTCTTCCATTGCACTTTAACTTGATTTATTTCTTGATTCCAGAGCATGATCACCTTTTTCTGCAATATATGTCGAGGCTCTAGAAAGAATTCTCCATCGGGTTCCACCTGCAATATAGACCCATGAATCACATGATCAACATGTTTAACATGCTTCTTAAGAAAATTTATATAAAAAACATCATGGAATTTCACTATGGAAGGAATTTCAAGTCGATAATTCATTTGTATGATCCTCTCAATGATTCTGAAGGGTCCACAAAACTGTGGTGCCAACTAGGCACATGATCCAATCCGCAAGGTGGTATTCTTAGGATTTATATGCAAGTACACCTGATACCTAACCTGAAACTCCTTGAACAACCTACTCCTATCTGCATAGATATTTTTCCTATCCTGCATTTCTTTCAAGCTCTTCTTGATCACTTGCATTTTGTGTTCCCTTTATGCTAACATGTCCAATCCAATCAGTACCCTATTAAAAAAATCTTTCGAACTAATGGGAATGTTGCAACTCTACCCATACATAGCCTCAAATGGACTCATCCTCAATAACTCCCGGTACCCGTTTTTTTAGGTGAACTCTACGAGTGGAATAGATTCTTCCCACTTGCGTTTTTGATGCATCACGTACATCCTCAACATATCCTCTAATATATTGTTGACCCTCTCAGTCTGTCCATCTATTTTTATATGTTAAGTTGTGATAAATTCCACCTCAGTGCCCAAACTTGGAAACAACTCCTTCCAAAACTTGGAAGTGAACTTTTAATACCTGTCGAACGCAATTCTTTGGAACACCATGCAATCTGACTATGTATTGGATAAAGACCCATGTTACATCACTAGATGAGTATGTAGTCTTCACCGGTATTAAATGTGCAACCTTTGTTAACTTGTCCACAACAACCATAATGGAATCATGTTGTTTAGCTATCTTGGGAAACCCTGTGAGGAAGTCCATGGAAATGACCTCTCATTTCCACTATGGTATCGCAATCAGTTATAGAAATCCACCTGGATGTTTACACTATGCCTTAACCATCTGAAAATCCAAAAATTTGGTTATAAAATCTGCCACATCCTTCTTCAGATTCGGCCAATAGTAGAATCTCTTCACGGTATTCAAATTCTTCTAGTAGCTTGGGTGACCCAAATATGGTTTCAAGTCAAACTCCCTCAAGATCACCTTCTTGAACTCACTTTTTTCTGGTACATATATCCTGTCCCTAAATATAACCAATCCATCTGTTGTGAGATGGTAACCCAAATCTTGTATACATGTAACTGTACATGTACCTATACCACATGTGCCTATACTTGTGCCAACACCTATACCTATACCAGCACGTGTACTTGTACCTATACCAACACCCATACTTGTACCTGTAAAAACACCTATACATGTACCTATACTCTACTTCAACCTATGCATAATCTCGATATACTTGTGATCTTGCTGACTTACCTGCAATATCCTATCATGTAAGTTTGTCCCATAGGATCTCATCGATGCTAAGTGATTTACTTGTACCAACTTGCTAAGAGCATATGTGACCATGTTCTCCTTTCCCTTTATGTACCTAATCTCAAAGTCAAACTCACTGATCATGCCCAACCATATAGCCTACCTGACATTCAAATTTGGTTGGTAAAACAAGTACCTCAACCCAATGTGGTCACTCATTAATACAAACAGCCTACCAATAAGATAGTTCCTCCACATGTTTAGTGCATGAATGATCGTTACTAGCTCAAGATCATCTGTCAGGTATTTCTGTTCATGTTCATTTCGCTTTCGTGACTCATAGCATACCATCTATCCATCCTGCATAAGGACCCAACCAAGTACTCTCTTGCAAGCATCTATACACACTAAAAATTCCTTGTTCGAATATAAAATATTTAGAACTGGAGCATGTGTCAAAAAATACTTAAGTTTATCAAAACTAGCCTCACACTCCTATGTCCAATCAAAATTCTTACTTTTCGTTTGCAATGGTGTAATAGGATAAGAAATTTGTGAGAAGTTCCCTATGAACCTCTTGTAATAACCTTCCAATCCAATGAATGATCTCAACTCATCTACATCCTTAGGAGCTACCCACTCCATGATAGCCCTTATATTCTCTGGACCTGCTGCAATTCCCTCCTTGGAAACAACATGTCACAAGTAGTGAACTTCAGTCTGAAAGAAATTTCATTTGCAGATCTTAGCATACAATTGATGCTCTCTCAACAACCTCAATACCGCTCCCAAATGCTCGACATGCCCTTCCTCATTTTTATAATATACCAATATTCCATCAATAAACACAATCACAAACTTTTCCAAATAAGGGTGTAACACATTGTTCATCAAACACATAAATGTACTTGGGACATTAGTTAAACCAAATGGAAGTACAACATACTCATAATGCCCATACCTATTCCTAAATGTGGTCTTGTAGATGTCCTGCTCTTTGATGCGTACATGATTATATCCAAATCTTAAATCGATCTTAGATAACACTGTTGTTAATTTTATCCAGTAAAACAAATCATCGATCCTCAGTAGTGGGTACCTATTCTTGATGGTCTCTTTGTTTAGCTTCCTGTAGTCAATGCATAGTCTAAGAGTGGCATCCTTCTTTACAAACAACACTGATGCACCCCATGGCGATACACTCGGTCTAATGTACCCCTTATCCAAAACTTCCTTCAACTGCAATTTGAACTCTACCAACTCCGGTGCACTCATCTTGTAAGGTGATTTTGATGCCGGACCTTCCCCTCGTAGCAACTTAATAGAAAATTCCACTTCCCTGTGTAGTGGAAAGTTTTAAATATCTGCTGGAAACACATTCTGAAACAGCTACAAAACTGGATACATGTTCAACACATCTACATCCTCAACTTGCTTACCTTTACCACTAGAGATATGAGCTCAAAATAGTACACACCCTTTCCTACGACTGTGCTTGTCCTGCATTGTCATCCAAGAATTAAATAAATTTATCATAGAAATCTACCTTGGTCCTATAAATATATAACTAATCCATACCCAATATAATACTGTAGGAACCCAATGGAAATATTTTCAAGTGCATTGCTGTAGGCATGTTGTTTAACTCAAATGCACAAGATCTTACCCAATGGTGGACTCTTTTCTTCATACCTGTGTCCAACTACACTAACCAAGATTTTGTATGCATTTCCTTATTCAAACCACAATTATCCACCAAGTAAGTACTAACATAGCTATAATTAGATCCAGGATTAATAAAAATAGAAATAACTCGATCACAAAGATTATCATCTATCTTAATGATAGAATCCTCGTGATATGCATGTTTATTTCCCACTGCTACATAAATGTGAGGAATGCTCTTCCCAATATCCCCAAACGTTTGTGACTCATGTGCACTATATATCTTAGGCCTACCTCCCTGATTTTGTGGACAATATCTCTTAATATTATCCTCACCGCATGTTCAATAGTCCAACCATCCCATACCATTACCTCCATGTTGCTGATGTGATCTATGTTGCTAATATGGCCTATGTTCCTATCCAGTTGCATTGAACTTATTTTGCGGTGCCACATTTTCTTTCTCATCTACACTCTGAGACCTTGCTCTCTTAGGTTGTCATTTACCTTTACCTTGGTCTTTCCCTTTCCATCCTTAGTGAGACTCATTCTTGCACTTTGACTATTCATAACAATGCTTTATATTCCCAATGACTTCCTTAAGTGACCAAGGCTCATCATACTCAATCTGATCTCTAAATGCTATTGGAAAACCATTGAAAAATCACTGAAATTTAGCCTTCTCATCCTCAAGATATGGTACATACCTCAGTAGCTCCAAGAACTTTGTCATGTACTCCCCATCTATCATTTATCCCATATTTAGCTCATGAAATTATTTGGCGTTGCTGTCATAGTACATATTTAAACAAATATTTCTTCCTAAAAATCCTCTTGAAATCATGCGAGCTCAAGTCATATGTCCTAATGTGTTTGACCTGCTTCACATCTTCCCGCTAGATGTATGCCTTCCCTTGATTCATATTTTGGGTTGCAGTAAATCCTGAGAGACTAGGAGACAGGAATAGGTTTCAGGCATACATCTAGCGGGAAGATGTGAAGAGGACTTCCTGGAGACAGTAGAATAGGTTTCAGGAGCAGAAGAGGACTTCTAGGAGAGTTTGTGCCATAGATAAGCTTAGGGAAGCTCAAGGACACCAACAGAAGATGTCAAGCCCAATGGATCCTAGGTCCATTTCTAGAGATTGAGCAGTCAATCCAGGGGTATTTTGGTGTTCTAAACCCTTTTTTATAGTCCAAAAAACCACTGGAGTTGAGCATCAGCTTGTAAAATAAATTGACCATCTTAATCCCAAAGGGCCAAGTCTATTGACCGAGGCTCAAGGAGACATAGCCCAAGTGTTGAGGGTGAAATCCTTTAATATGTTTATTGTTATGTGTTGTTGGTTAATTTTCTGCAATTTATGGTTGTTTTACATGCTTTTAATCAGCTTAAACAAATGTTTAATTTCTCACCCATAAATCCTTAAAATAGTTCAAACACATACACCTGAATCAACAATTCAATTCTGCACATTCATGTATAAGAAAAATCCTTAATTTGTTTTAATTGAATGAGAGGTGTTTGCATAGGAAAACAAGTCAGCCACTAATATCCAATCAAGTTGGTATTAAAGCACTAGGTTGCTTGCTTGACAGAGCATTAGGTTTCTTTCTTGACAGAGTACAAGGTTGCTTGCTTGTTTGACTTGAAGGGTGTTTAACAATGCAAAGAATTTAACTGTTTGCAAATTTACTGATGCTTACAAGTTTGAGTTTTCTAGAGGTGAAGGGGAGCTACTGCTAGCTAAGTCCAGAAGAAGGAAGAAGGCTGAAAGCATCCTCCTTACTCAAAGGACCTCAAGGAAACCCTTGAAGCACAAGAGGGATTTTTTGCAAAATAGGCTACTTGAAGAAGAGATACAAGATGTAGAGAAGAGCTTGAATCTATAGCCAAATTGTTAAGAAGCTTCGTCAAATTTTTTAAAGTTTTTTGAATTGTTGTTGAAGTTCTTTAATTCATTTACATAGTAATGGAAACTTCATCAAGTGACGCTCCTAAATCCTCCTCCTTTGCAAGACTCTTTAATAAATAGATGAAGCGGGACTTCAACATCATGAAGGATATGGTGCAAAGTCTGTATGAAGATGTAAGGGAAAGCACTAGACTTCATGAGAAATTGTTTTCTATGAAGCAAGAGAAAGAAGGACTTCTTCAAAGAATGCATGAGATGGAGATGCAACTCCATCATGCCCAAGAGGCCTTAACCAAACACATGCTATAAGAAGAGGTAAATAATTCAAATTGTCTTCAAATTCCTCTTCAGATAGATGTGTAGGTTCATTTGAAAAACACACTAGAGGTATAGGGTACAAATTGATGTTAAAAATGGGCTATGAAGGCAAGGGTCTAGGCAAGCATGCACAAGGCATGGTTGATCCTATTATGGTTGAGGAAAGGCCTAAGAAGTTTGGTCTAGGCTATGGACAACCTTATGGTGAAAGCTCTACAACCATGAAGGCGCTTGAAATAGTTCCAAGAAGAAATTTTGTTGCAGGTTCAAATCCTCAAACATGCAAATTTTGCAATCAAGATGAATGAAATTGTTTGAAACCCATGTTGCAGCAACATTCTTAGGCATGCAGCTTATGGCGAACAAGATATTTGTGATAGCTCTAAGGACATGAACAATGTTGTTGGTCTTCAAAAGAGAGCTAAAACCTCTTCAAGTTCATCTTCTCAAGAAGGTGAAAAAGATGAAAATTCAAAGAATCATTCAAGGTATAATTCTTCCTATAACCATGTTTTTTATTATTATGTTAAGAATGACAAATCTACATGCATGAATGGGAGAAAGAGTTGTTTTTCCTATTTTGGTTTGTGTAACCATGAAGTTTCAAAATTCTGGAAGAGAATGAAAGCATACAGGAAATAGTTGAAGCGAAGGAGACTTGCACAGAAGATGCAAAATATTTGCAAACATTGCTAGAAAAGGGGACATCTCATTGCCCAATGTTGGACATTTCATCCAACCACTCATCCCAAGCACATGAAGCAAGAGGATAAAAATACTAGTAAGAATGTGACCAGCGATTCCATCATTGATATGAGTCCAGATGATTCGCAAGAAGAAGATGTTCAGCAGGAGAAATCGCCATTGAAGTGGATTGCTAAGAAATGGTTCGATTTCTTGACCAAGTAACGCTTGCATTTCCTTTTTACATAGATGCAAATTTCAGCCCTATGTATGCATGTATTTTTGTTGAAAGAATGACAAGTTGCAGCAGATTATCACAACTTGTATGATGAAGATTTCATGTGAATGTTGTTCAGTTGAAGGCATATATTTTTTTTGCACAATTTCGCCATGGAGGTGTAAAACATGGGTATGTTACTCACTTATGTTGCAACAATATCATTCAGTTCAGCTCTTATAGTCACCCACATGTTTTGGGATTATGTACTTGTTGGTACTTGAAAGGAAGAGTTGAAAGTGTACATATGCATGAGTTTGTATGTGTAAATGGTAAAATTGTAAATAGGTTCATTGTACATAGATACATGCACAAGTGTTGTCAATGTATCATGTTGTATATCGGCTTGTGTTGATTGTGTTGCACTCATGTTTATCAACTTGTGTCGATTGTGTTGCACCCTTTTCATATCATCTTGTTGTATTGCATATTTCATGTCGACTTGTTGTTGATGTCGCATGTTGCACGACTTATGTTTTAGTCGAGGGTTTTTGTCGATTGTGAGTCGATAAATGGATACACCAATGTGCAAGAGGATCACCATGTATGTGATGTTACACGAAGGTGACAATCAATGCTTTGAAGAAGAAAAAATAGGTGGTCTTCATTTCAATTCTTGAATAATATTTTATTTTCAAGATTGATCGTGTGTTCTTGTGGCAAGATGTTGTAGGAATTTTTGGTCCATTCAGTGAAGAAGTGGAAAAGATGCAAGGTGTTTTGCAGCCATTGCAGAACAAGTTGGTGTCACTTGTTGATGACAAGAGTTCACTCATCTTGCGAGCTTAATTTGGACAGTGGATTTCCAAGACAAAGCTTGTATGCCATAGTTGCAAGAAGGACTTCATTCTAAGTGGGAAGGCTAACAATTTTCCAAGCACATAGAGATAACAGTGGTACAACAGGGTATGCATCAGTTTACAACAGCCATCAATGCTGAAGTGGGTCAGCAACAACCATAGAGCAATGGTCAAGAGACATAGCCAGTTGCGGTGCAAGGCATGTCAAGGTGATTGCCAAAGTGACTTGTCAAGAAAAATCAGTTGATATAACTTGAAAGTAGCAGAGTGTTGAAGCTAAAGGCATATAATCATTTATTGGAGTTCTCCACGTTTAGTGGAGTTTTCCTAGGAGATATTGGGAAAAAGTGTAGAAGGCTAAATTTTCGACCATTCTGAAAAAAGGAAGAGTCATTCTTGACTAATTCAAGCATTATGGAGCCATTGGTGAGGTTTCAGAGCCAACTGAGGACTTATGAGCATTATTTTTCTTCAGAGAAGTTCCAAGGGCCATCAGGGCCACCAAGAGCTAGCAGGAGAATGAGACCTAGCTAGGGCAGTCAGAGGCCATTCTCAGGAAACCAATAGTCATTTCTGACTATCTTGAATCTTATGAATCCAATGATGGGGTTTTGCAGAATAATTTGGAGACTTCTGAAGGCTGAGATGTTACAGGGAATTTTTCAATGAGCTGAGAGCCATAAGGTGCCACCAGGGGTTGGAGGCATAGCCAGAGCATCCAGAGGTCATTCTGAGCAAATGAACAACCTATTTTGGATGATTTATATGTGTCGGAGACAATAGAATAGGTTTTAGGAGCATAAGTGGAATTTTAGGAGAGTTTATACCACAAAAAAGCTCAGGGAAGCCCAAGGACACCAATAGAAGAGGTCAAGCCCAAGGGAGCCTAGGTCCATTTCCAGATATTGAACAGTCAATATAGGGGTATTTTGGTATTCTAAGCCCGTTGGTACAGTCCAAACAACCATTGGAGTTGAGAATCATCTTGTAAAATAAATTTACCATCTTAATCCCAAAGAGCCACGTCCATTGACGGAGGCTCAAGGAGACGTAGCCCAAGTGTTGAGGGTGAACTCCTTTATTATGTTTGTTGTTATGTGTTGTTGGTTAATTTGATGCAATTTATGGTTGTTGTACATGCTTTTAATCATCTTTAAAATATGTTTAATTTCTCACACATAAAGCCTTAAACCAGTTCAAACACATACACCTGAATCAAGAATTCAATTCCGCACATGCATGTATAAGAAAGATCCTTAATTTGTTTTAATTAAATGGGAAGTTATTGCATATCAAAACAAGTCAACCACCCATATTCAGGCAAGGCTCGACTAAATACATTGTCACACTTGGTAAAAATCCATGCCAAGACAAGAAAGAACTACATGCAATAGCATGCATACCAAATCTAGCAAGGAAATCATACGTGAAAATCAATACTTGCAAAGAATCCTGTTGTAATTGCTTGATTCTCGTTCCTCCTTGCTTGGTTCCTCCTTTTTCTTTCTCTCTTTCCTTTCTTGCTCCAAAGAAAAAATACTCCAAAAAATTTAAGTGGCTAAGAGTGAGAGAGAGAGAGAGAGAATAATGCGAGAGCTCCAAAAAATGCACTAACAAAAGGTACCAATTGATCATTAGAATCCTTTTTATGGCAGAGGCCTCTATTTCTTCATTTTCCATTAGTTTCCTTCAATTTTCTCCTCACATGCAACCTTTGACCTTTCATCTCCCTTTTCTCCTAATTTCCATTATTTTCACAAATGAATGTGCCAAAAATGTCATTTTGCCTCTCCAAAGCCTTTTCCTTTTCCTTTGTCAATTTCCTTAGCCATAATAAACCAAATTAACACCCCCTACTATGTTTTTCCCAACATTAAGCTTGGAATAAGTGTCCCATCAACCGTGGTTATTATTTTTAACTTTTATTACATGGAATTTTCACGAGGGTTGTTACAATCGTAAAGGAATTCAGTGAATGGGGTTTGTTAGATCACAAAATATTTGGATTCTCCTTGCTAATTAAATACTTCTAGAGGGCCTTGAATGGTCGAGGGGTCAGGTAGGACATCATACAGGACAAGTATATGAGGGATTCTGATATTGAAATTATATACAGAGACATCACACCCACCAAAACAAAAGGATCTCTAATTTGGAGTTTTATTAAAATTATCCATTGGTGGCACATGAGGATGGCATGGAATTTTGGCAATGGCCATAATATTCTGATTGAGACAGACATCATAAAGGGAACAAAAAGTGACTTGCATATTCAGGGACATACAATTGATAGTATGCATCGAAGATGTTATTTTCTTTTATACCGTTCAATCAAGCATTTGCACGCGAGATGCCCAATTTGGAAAGAGGCTAAATATATGGGTTTGTAAGGTCAAAACGCAGTGGAATGGAATGATTATGTTACAAAACTCTGTCTAGTGGGCCTTTTTTACATCACACTTAGAGACAATATTACTTGGGATGGGAGATTACATAAGCAATCACCTATCATGGCTAAGACATATCAATTTTTCATAAGGAAGAGTTTCAACTTGCACCACCCTTCTTTCTTGTACAAACAATCGAAGTGGCATATCCCTATTAAAATTATTCTTTTCTCCTGGCTCATGTGGAGGAACAAAAATACTCACATGGGACAACATATTGAACAAGTGTTTCTCAGGTCCCATATATTGCATTTTCCGCAGGGTAGCAATGGAATTTGTTAATAATATTTTCTTCTTTTGTCCAATTACATGTATGGTTTGGAATCATATTTCACATTTTTCTCCAAATATCGTACAGGTGTGCATCCAAATTTGAACAATGCATCATAAATTGGAATGCTAGAAATGGGAAATATAAGGAGACGCCTCTTTTCATTATATGGGAAATATGGAACTCACACAGTCACCATTTGTTTGATGGGAAACCGTTTGATATTAGATGGATATGACACATGATATTAACGTGGATTTCATCTCTCTCACCTGCGACTAACTCACCCACAAACTCATCCCATCGACTAGTTCCTTCGTCCTTTTGCCTTCTTGCAGGATGTTTTGATGGCGTAACACAACTTTGCATGTGTGGTTGTGGAGCAGTTCTCAAGATAAATGAAAGATCACACTATAATCTTTCATGGAATGGAGGGTTAGGCACAAACACTACAAGTGAAATAATTTCTTTATGGGGTCTACTTTAGTTTGCGCAAGGGAAGCAGATACACAATATTCATATTTATGGTGATTCTAGATCTCTTATTGACGGAATACATGGACATACATATTTTGATCCTCTGACCCTATCCAGCTAGATAAGCCAATTCAATTCTGGACTCTCTCACAACCTATAGTATTAATCACATATATAGGGAAGCAAACATGGAGGCGAACAAGCTGTCCAAGGAAGGTCTGAGCAAGGATTTTGGAGCCATTAAGTACATATGCACATAAGACAATGCCACTAGGGAAAACGCCTTGGTTAACATTCCATAACATCTCAAGCTCTTTTTCTTTATATATTGATATCTTGTATGGTGTTTTCATATATATATATATATATATATATATATATATATATATGGTGACTAGACAATGGACAAATCCCTTTCTCTCTATGCTTTGCATAACTTTCCCAGAAAAATGCAGAAAAAGCAATTTCTTTGTTTTGGTATGTAGACATATATGTGTTATATAAAAAGAGTAGATGAACATATATAAGACAAATGTACTAGACTTTATATTAATATAAATCCAACGTTTTATTCTTCCAAAAAAAAATTCATACACTAATGTAAGAAGGAATGTAAGAAAGAATGATACTTGTGACAAGTAGATTGGTAAGAATTCAAATATTAAAATTGAAAATTAAATATATAATTAAAAAACTTTTTAATAACACGAATAATAAAAAAATCTCATTTATAAAATACAATAATAAAAAATTCTCATTTTAATGATACTATTAGCTCAATCATGTGGTTGGTTGTCCCCTTTCATTGTGGGCGATTGTGAATAAAAGCATTTGCTGGAAAAGGGTTAGGGGGTTAGTTGTTCGGCAGATCCCCAAATATTCGCGAAGCTACGGTCCCTCCGCCAGGTTCTAAATTGGGCACTATCTAGAATTTATTTGTGAATTTGTTGCGCCAACTACGATGGATCCATAATGTCGTAATTCAGTAACTATAGATCATGCCTTTTCTTCGCTACGTTGGTCTAGGTCTTACTCATCGTAGCGAAGGTAAGGCGCCCAATAATTTTTTTTATTTAATAAAGCTATAAACTAAAATGGATATAAACGGTTTTGAAAATGAAGCCGATATTTGATGACATACAGTTTACTCATTAATTTGTAGGTTTTGAAATAAAATGACATTTGGGGAGATCCAATTTTTTAAATGGAAAAGAGTGAAAAACGAATAAATCTCCCTGAAATCTGGTCATGGTTCGGTGTATTGCAGTGGACAAGTGGCATATTACCATACATGTTTGAGGGATAAGAAGGCTGTAGTGCAGTGAACATGTGGTATCTTTGACAGACCACAAAGATTGAAGCGGAACCCTAACGGCTTCGGCGTTATAACGGCGTTAATTTCCTGGTTCTCAAGGCGCTGTATCAGCCGATCATTGATGGTTTTGCAGCTTTTTCCGTCCGTTGAGTTGTCATACAGATGAAGATGATGGAGGTATCCCTTAGGTTGTGTTGCAGCTTCATCGCTACTGTCGCTTTCATGTTCGTGCTGATCCACTGCTGCGTGAATGCCCAGGAGTTTGATGGATTCCTTACCCTCGACACAAGTTGGGCTATTTCTGACGTCAGCACGACGGTAGCTTCGATGATTCTCGATAACGAAGACAATGCCACTGCAATTCTGATTACGCATATTGCTCATCAGAATTTCTCTTCCGGAATCACATCGTGGTCCTTCTTGAGCTTTGTGGAAACGAGACAGGAGCAGTATGTTGTTTCCATTGTGGTGTGTGGATCTTCTTTGCAGCAAAGTGGTGGGGTTGTGTGGTCTGCGAATCGAGACAAGCCCGTGTCGCGGAACGGGATCCTGAAGCTGCAGGCTGATGGGAATTTGGTGTTATCTGACTCCATTAATGGCGGGTCAGCGGATTCTGGTAACAGAACGATCATATGGTCGACGAACACGGGCCAGAAGGGGGTAACAGGGATGAGACTTTTCGGTGGCGGTGTGCTGAAAATTGTCGGCGAGGGAAATGGCACTCTCTGGGAAAGCAGCGATTATCCAACCGATACGCTTCTGTTTGGTCAATTCCTCCGTGTGCAGGAATTGCTCGTTAGCCGATCGGGAGCTCATAATCTGTCATCGGGAAAATATAGACTGCAAGTGAAGCCCTGGGGTATAGGACTCTATGTCGGCGGATCTGATTCTGCGTCCTCGGAGCTTTACTGGATGTGGAATATCTGCAATAACAGCGCCCTCACTCTGGACCAAAATTGCGAAGGTATTTCCTTCAATGTGTTTATTTCATGGCCGGGTAAAAGTCTCGGTTTGAAGTTTCTTGAAACTAACAGTGAATCCAATATTTCGGATTATCATTTCCCTCGCGCTGTGAAACCCAAGCCCGATTTATCGACCGACACCGTGTATATAAGGCTGGATCACGATGGAAATCTGAGAGGATATGCATCGGGACTTACAAATTCCTTCCAATTTTTGTCTGAAGCGATGAGTAATTGCGAATTGCCGAGCTCTTGTGGAAAATATGGGATTTGCTCTCAAGAGAATCAAGATTGTAAATGTCCCGACAATGGTACACATCATATAGGAAATCAAGACAATTTCAGTGGATCGAGCTGTGATTTATCTGAGAAACCCACTTGTGCCAACGTTAATGAAAGCTGGCAGATGTTTTCTGTACCGGGAATTGAATATTATCGTAACCGATATGCTGTTCCTGTTAATATGTCCACAGTGGAAAAATGTTCAGACTATTGTTTCAACAATTGTTCGTGCAAAGCTTCGTTTTATGTGGGCCAATCCAAATCTTGCTTCGTCGTTTCGTCTCAGCTCGGGACACTTGCAGAGACCTCGAACCAGAGCAATTTTGTTTTCATCAAAGTGCTAAGCAGGGATATAATCATGAACGCAAAGGCCGCAAAGAGTGGGCGCAGTAATAGGTACAGAAAATTTATTTGGGTCGGAGTGAGTTTTCTCGTAGCTGCTGTGGTTTTGATTTTATTTTGTTCTTGGAAGGCTTGCCGACATTCGAAACCAGAGCCAGACGATTCAGGGACAGATAATTTAAGATCATCGAAGTACAATATTCCGGAAGTGACGGCGAGGAAATTCTCGTTTAAGGAAATTCGCAAGCTGTCAAACAATTTTGATAAAGTGTTGGGATACGGCGGGTTCGGCACAGTGTTCGAGGGCGCGCTTGAAGATGGGACACTCGTAGCTGTGAAGAGGCTGGAAATCGCAAAGCAAGGGGAGAAGGAATTTTACGCAGAGGTTGCGATATTGGGTACAATCCATCACTGGAATTTGGTGCAGCTTCTGGGTTTCTGCGCGCAGGGTAATAACAAAATCCTTGTCTATGAATACATGCCCAATGGTTCCTTGGACGAATGGCTCTTCGACGAGAGTAAGATAATATTCTTGACTTGGCCCATTAGATTCAATATCATATTGGGCACTGCTCGTGGCCTGATTTACTTACATCAGGAATGCCGGTATAAGATAATTCATCTGGATGTCAAGCCTCAGAACATTTTGCTCGACGAGAATTTCGTGGCCAAGGTCTCGGATTTCGGGTTAGCTACGCTCATGAGCCGGAAAGATAGCGGCGTCGTGACCACGATGCGAGGCACTCCTGGTTACATAGCTCCGGAGTGGCTTATGGAATGCGCCATCACTGAGAAGAGCGATGTGTACAGCTTCGGAATGGTGGTTCTGGAGATTCTGGGAGGGCGCAAGAACTACACTCAGAATACTGGTGAGTCCGGGAAGTCTTACTTCCCTGCCTGGGCGTTTTCCATGGCTACTGTGGGCAGAGAGACAGAGGTTATTGATTCGAGAATTGCTGGTGATTATGATTTTGATAAAATGCAAGCGATCAGAGTATTGAAGATCGGGCTTTTGTGCATACACGAGGATCCCCATTCTAGAATTTCGATGAGGGAAGTACTGCAGATGCTGGAAGGAGAGAAGGCGGTACCGGATCTGCCTCTGCATGACAATTCAGTTCACCCTAACGAAGTGTATAGACCCCCACTGAAGATTTCTCTGCCCCCGCAACACACTAGGTAATGTATGTATATCTAATCCTGATCTAATTGAAATTTTTAACGCCTTTTGTTTTCATAAATAAACTTATACGTGTGAATCCTGAATCCTGCTCTTCTCTGGGCACTGCGCCCAAGATCATACAGAAGCTGTAGAGTTGTATGTTAATTTTATAATTGCAGGTACAGGCATATTTTGGAGAAGCGGTTTTTATATTTATTCACAATCCATAATCCGATCAATCATCTCTTATCAGGTTGAAAGAGTTTCAAATTGAATCTAAGAAAAACATAAAGTTAATGCAGTGGGTAAAATGATAATTTAAAATCCACTTCAAAAGATAAAGTTTTGGAATTTCTGTTCATGCATTTAGGAAAACAAGAAAAATATATCCGATCGATTCTGTTTTGTTTGGTGAATGAACATTGGTTCTGTGATACGGTATTTATTTTCACTATAAGTTTATTTTATTTATTCCGTTGTTTTAACAATTTATTGATTTGCTCACTATTTTAGCTTTAATTTAGTGAGCATTATTACTATTTTACTGCTCATAGGAATGGTTAATTTTTGTTAATATGGATATTCGCATGATATTTACTTCACATATTTTATGTTTTTGATTCTTGCTCCCTATTTTAGGTTTAATTTAATGAGTATTATTACTATTGCTCACTATTTCAGTTTTAATTTAATGAGCATTATTACTATTTCATTGCTTATAGGAATAGTTAATTTTTGTTAATATGAAAATTGGCATTGCATTTACTTTTACATATTTTATTCTTTTGAATCTCACACACTTACACACACTTTGTAGTGCTATTTGATTCCATTGTTTCCAACATTCACTATAATAATATTGAGCTGGAGGTTGATTAGTGAGATTATTTCACCATAATAATATTGAGCTGGAGGGGAGGTTGATTAGTCAGATTATTTCAAATGAATGGATGACGATATCCAACATGTTGAGTTATATTATTTTGTTTGGTTTACAATTTTATATATTTTCTAAGAAAAACAAATTTAACAAGAAAGCTTTTTACATCCAACAAATTAGGAGAGAAAATATTTTAACTATCTCCATGAAAATCTCAATCATCCTTTAATGCTAAGAAACACCACAGTACAATCATATTAGTTTTATATTACAAATAGAAATAAATGCATTAGAGAAATATAAAACGATAAAAGTTTAAAATATTAAAATTATGTAATAAGAATTTATTTTCTATTATTTATCACATTCTCACTGATATATAATAAATAATGATAATAAAAGACAATTAAGAATTGAATATAATATTCTAACCATTTCTTGCAATTATCATGTTAGCACAGTTCTTTGTTAAGTCATGAGTCCATCTTAAGTATTTTATTTTTAGGATTAGACTTTGAAAATTTTAAAAAAATGGTCGCTACCAAAATTTCTGATAACGCTTGTTTTAGCCTTTTCAGACAGTTTGTTACATTTCTGTTTCTGTCTGTTTTTATTTTATTTTGATGCTACTGGAAATTCCGGTAACATCCTTTGTTTTTTAAAATAAACGAAAAAGTGCATCCGCTTTTGTCAAACCACGTGCTATGATGTGAATACGTTTCAAATATGTTTTTAAATGTTTTATATCTTGTGAGAGGAGTCGTACGCGGTCAGTTTAGTGTGATTCATGTCATGGTATACATGTACCACTTAGGTGTCAACCCGCAGTAATACACCCAACCGTTAATCTCGTCTTGTCTGTCAGCCAACTCAATTAATCTCATGTCAAGGTATGTTTTTTTGAACGGAGGAGATCGTGGATCATCAAACTTAACGCAATGACCATTTGGTTGGTCACATAGTAGCACTGCTGAAAATTTTGGCCAATAATCAACAAGACAATGGAGGTGACTGCCAGTCACAAATCCGCTTGCCTCAAGCCATTTGTAGTATTCCATACGAAGATACGCAACCCACTGAAGATAATGATGGCCATCACATGGTGTACACTATGGTCAGTAATACTTTCCATAATGAAAATCGATTTTCATGGGGTGATAAGCTGCGGTTGTTTTTTTAAAAACACCTAAAAAGCAGGAGCATTATGAGTTGAGAGTCTAGATGTTGGAGATCAAATTGCATAGAGTTTCAGTTTGAGGAGGAGTCTAGATTTCAGACAGAATTTCAGAAGAAAACACAAGAAACACTTATAAAGTGAAGCTCTTCTAGCTCTGCCACCTATCAGTTTTAGAAACAGAGTCATTAATTTATGAATATGACTAAAAAAGGAGGAAAAATAAAATGAATTTAACCATAGGGTGTAGACCTAGTAGATGCAAATTCGAAGGTGAGAAGCTTGTTTATCTAAGCATGGTGGTATTCTTTGTGCATCGGGTTAGGAAGCTCTTACTTATGAATAGCTCAAGAGTTTTCAAACTCTTTTAATAGACAAGAAGCCACGGTCTATGGTTTTACATTACACGTTTCAGCAAACACAATTGCTGACACATTTAACCTTCCACGGGAAGGAGAGAGGTGGTTTAAAGGTAACGTTATCACTCGAGGAGTCCTCAACATTTTCCTCAAGGATGAACACAGAAATCCAAATTGGGCCAAGGGAATTCCAAGAAACTATCTAAAAAATGACTGGACAAAAGTTGTTAAACTTATCAAGATATACCTCACTGATGAAAGGAGGTATAAAGTTGTGTTTCTTTATCATATGAGGTTTATTTTTCATGTTGCAGGTTGAAGACCTTAAATCTAGGATACTTCTTACTGAAGGGTATGACAAATATGTCATCAAGGATCCAAAATCACACTGTTGTTTCATAATATAGCTTGTATCATAAAGTTCTCATCAAAGTTCTAGTTGAAGAAGAGTTAAGGAAAAGAAATCAACCCTAGGACCATTTATTATTTTATAGGGTAGACCAACCTGCACCTACACCTCCAGTTTCACAACAACACCATAAACCTGTAAAAAGAACCAAGAGGAAGGCCAAGAAGGAAAACATCCATAAGGCCAAGAGCAAGAAAGAAAAGTTTTATGCAGTCAAAGTTGAGAGAAAGTTGGAAAAAGGAGAGACATCCTCAGCAAATAAATCCAAGTCTATGAAAATGGTTCCCCCCATTTCTCCTTTTCCTAATTTCTACACCAAAGCCCGAAGAGGAAGGTCCGCAACTGCAAATAAATCTAAAGCGCAGATGCTACTAGAAATTTTGGAAGCAAATATTCAACAGAAGATGCAGAAAGAGTATCAGACTACAACATCTGATGAAGAACTCCTAAAATATGCTGGATATGAGATCAGTAACAAGATGAAGAAAGAAAAAACCAAACCTATAGTTGGTACTAGAAAAAGGCATACGAGAGACAACAACAAGTTTAGGCTTAATTCCAAGGCTCTACACAATCCAAACTTAATGAAAGATGTCATTGATATAGAAGGTAAATATGAAGGGTCAAAGACAGAAAAATCCATGAAAAAAACAAAAACAAAATCCCTTCAGAGCAGCACTCAAAACCCTCAAAGAGGAGAAATATACAAAAGGGTTCTAAGGGGGAGAAAGCTACTGTCAAGGAAGCAGCCACAAGAAAAACCAGATCAAGATCAGTTGATGAGAACTAGATAGACTTGGATAAGATTGTTGAAGCTACAACCTACATGGAAGGAAGGTAAAAAAGGTTTTTAATACAAACACCTTTTTGCTTATCAATCACAATTTTGAACAACTGCATAGATGTCAAATAATTAAAGTCTGCATGGGTTTTTCAACATTTTCTGTGCATTTTTTAAAATGAAACAGTGCACTAACTTAAATTCCAGTAGCATTCCAGTTTTTACGCAATTACAGGATCTTACCGAAATTTTCGGTAGCGCCTGTTTTAACTAAAATTTTGACACTTGTCAACGAAATTTTCAGAGCCAGTTAAGGAAGGCTAGGGACCCATAACCAAATGAATATAACAAGTGAGCATGAAAGGTTGTTATGAGGTTGTTGTAAGTCTTATTAAATGGAGATACAAGGTTATTTAAATACCAAAGACACAAGGAGACAAATCAACAAAAAAAGGGGCAGCATGATAGCATACTCAACATTACAGCCCAAATTTCTTCTCTTCTTTCTTCTACATTTTTCCTTTTAGTTAGATTTCGATGGGATATGGTTGTAGTGTCTTATGACATCTATGTAATGATAGGAGTAGTGTTTCCTTCTTTTTAGGAGAGATGGAGTTGGTGCCTCTCTTGCTATATATAGTTTTAGTTTTATATTAGTTTTATATTACACCACAGTACAGTCATATTAGTTTTGTATTACAGATAGAAATGAAAAATGCATTAGAGAAATATAAAACTATAAAAGTTTAAAATATTAAAATTATTTAATAATAATTTATTTTCTATTATTAATCACATTCTCACTAATATATAATAAATAATGATAATAAAATACAATTAAGAATTGAATATAATATTCTAACCGTTTCTTGCAATTATCATGTTAGCACAGTTCTTTATTAAGTCATGAGTCCATCTTAAGTATTTTATTTTTAATATTAGACTTTGAAAATAAAATAAAAAATAGTCGCTACCGAAATTTCTGATAACGCTTGTTTTATCCGTTTCAAACTGTCAGTTATATTCCTGTTTCTATCTGTTTTTATTTTATTTCGATGCTGCTGGAAATTCCAGTAACATCCTTTGTTTTTAAAAATAAACGAAAAAGTGCATCCACTTTTGTCAAAGCACGTGTTATGATGTGAATACGTTTCAAATATGTTTTTAAATGTTTTATATCTTGTGATAGGAGTCGTATGCGGTCAGTTTAGTTTGAGTCATGTCATGGTATACGTGTACCACTTAGGTGTCAACCCACAGTAATACACCCAACCATTAATCTCGTCTTGTCTGTCAGCCAACTCAATCAATCTCATGTCAAGGTACATTTTTTTGAATGGAGGAGATCGTGGATCATCAAACTTAACAGAATGACCATTTGGTTGGTCACATAGTAGCACTGCCGAAAATTTCGGCCAATAATCAACAAGGAAATGGAGGTGACTGCCAGTCACAGATCCGCTTGCCTCAAGCCATTTGTAGTATTCCATATGAAGATACGCAACCAACTGAAGATAATGATGGCCATCACATGGTGTACACTATGGTCAGTAATATTTTCCATAATGAAAATCGATTTGCATGGGGTGATAAACCATGGTTGCTGTTTTGAAACCACCTAAAAAGCAGGAGCATTATGAGTTGAGAGTCTAGATGTTGGAGATCGAATTGCATAGAGTTGCAGTTTGAGGAGTCTAGATTTCAGATAGGATTTCAGAAGAAAACAAAAGAAACACTTATAAGGTGAAGCTCTTCTAGCTCTGCCACCTATCAATTTTAAAAACATAGTTATTAATTTATGAAGATGACTAAAAGAGGAGGAAAAATAAAATGAATTGAACCATAGGGTGCAGACCTAGTAGATGCAAATTCGAAGGTGAGAAGTTTGTTTATCAAAGCATGGTGGTATTCTTTGTGCACCAGGTTAGGAAGCTCTTACTTATGAATAACTCAAGAGTTTTCAAACTCTTTTAATAGACAAGAAGCCACAATCTATGGTCTTACATTGCATGTTTCAACAAACACAATTGTTGAGGCATTTAACCTTCCACGAGGAGAGAGGTGGTTTAAAGGTCAAGTTATCACTTGAGGAGTCCTCAACAGTTTCCTCAAGGATGCACACAGAAATCCAAATTGGGCCAAGGGAATTCCAAGCAACTATCTCAAAAATGACTGGACAAAAGTTGTTAAAATTATCAAGATATACCTCATTTGTGAAAGGAGGTATATAGTTGTGTTTCTTTATCATATGAGGTTTATTTTTCATGTTTCAGGTTGAAGACCTTAAATCTATGATACTTCTTGTTGAAGGTCATGACAAATATGTCATCAAGGATCCAAAATCACACTGTTGTTTCATAATATAGCTTGTATCATGAAGATCTCATCAAGGTTCTAGTTGAAGAAGAGTTAAGGAAAAGAAATCAACCCTAGGACCATTTATTCTTTTATAGGTCAGACCAACATACATCTACATATCCAGTTTCACAACAACACCATCAACCTAAAAAAATACCCAAGAGGAAGGCCAAGAAGGAAGGCATCCATAAGGCCAAGAGCAAGAAACAAAAGGTTTATGTAGTCAAAGTTGAGAGAAATTTGGAAAAAGGAGAGAGATCCTCAGCAAATAAACCCAAGTCTATGAAAATGGTTCCCCCCATTTCTCCTTTTCCTGATTTATACACCAAAGCCCGAAGAGGAAGGTTTGCAACTGCAGAGAAATCTAAAGCGCAGATGCTACCAGAAATTTTGCAAGCAAATATTCAGAAGAAGATGCAGAAAGAGTATCAGACTACAAAATCTAATGAAGAACTCCTAAAATATGCTCGATATGAGATCAATAGGCTTAAGTCCAAGGATTTACACAATCAAAGCTTAATGACAGATGCCATTGATCTAGAAGGTAAATATGAAGGGTCAAAGATAGAAAAATCCATGAGAAAAAAACAAAAACAAAACCCATTCAGAGCAGCACTCAGAACCCTCAAAGAGGAGAAAAATACAAAAGGGTTCTAAGGATGAGAAAGCCACTATCAAGGAAGTAGCCACAAGAAAGACCAGATCAAGATCATTTGATGACAACTAGACAAACTTGGATAATATTGTTGAAGATACAACCCACATGGAAGGAAGGTAAAAAAGGTTTATGATACTAACACCTTTTTGCTTATCAATCACAATTTTGAACAACTGCTTAGATGTCAAAGAATTTAAGTTTGCACAGGTTTTTCAACATTTTTTGTGAATTTTTTAAAATAAAACAGAGTGCTACCTGAAATTCCAGTAGCATTCCATTTTTTACGCAGTTACAGGTTTTTACTAGAATTTCTGGTAGCGCCTGTTTTAACTAAAATTTTGACACTTGTGAGTGAAATGTTTCGAGCTAGTTAAGGAAGGATAAGGACCCAGAACCAAATGAATATAACAAGTGATGATGAAAGGTTGTTATGAGGTTGTTGTAAGTCTTATTAAATTGAGATACAAGGTTATTTAAATAACAAAGACACAAGGAGACAAATCAGCAGAAAAAGGGGCAGCATGATAGCATACTCAACATTTCAGCCCAAATTTCTTCTCTTCTTTCTTCTAAATTTTTCCTTTTAGTTAGATTTCGATGGGATATGGTTGTAGTGTCTTATGACATGTATGTGATGATAGGAGTAGTGTTTCCTTATTTTTAGGAGAGATGGAGTTGGTGCCTCTCTCACTATATATACCATTTGTAAATACAATTTCCATGTTGGATATTGGTCTACCTGAAGGCTGAATATAATAAAGAAAATCCTTTTTTACTTCATGCTGGAGGATTTTGTGACTCAAGAACCATATATGTATGGTTTTTCTTCTTTATTTGTTAATTTATTCTAAATTATGAGTTGCATCAACTAGTAATGTGTGAGTGAGAAACTATTAAAGGATTTAATTGTAAATTATCTGCTTTCATTTTTCTACAAATCATATATGTGTTTTAGAACATGTTAGTGAAGATTTCATAAAGGATTTGTGGAATACTTTATACATGCCATCTATTTTCTAAATTTTGTTTACTTTGCATAAACAAAGTTTGTGTAAAGAACCATCATTATAGTTGTGTGACTGATTTAGGAGATGAACATTTCCTAGAATAGGTATCAGCTATCCATCTTCTTCATTTTTTACACTCTACTCCCTATACTACCAATTTACCCATACAATTTATACTTTCTACATCTTTCCAAATGCATGAAAGTTTTAAATAATATAAAAATCATTTCAAAATATTTTGAGAATCCATCCCACCACTCAAATAACCCTTCAAAATTTGAAATGAATTGTGATGTGTAAGTTTTACTCCTTTTGCAGTCAATGAGTGACTCCTTGCACTAACATATTTGGCATTATTGCTAGGGAGGCAAATTGAAGTTTATCCTTGGGTGAATGAAAAAGTTATAAGTCTGGTTCTGAGATGTACAATTCCAAATGTCTTTTTAGACTGCTTTACACCTCGCGACTCATTTGTTGAAAATTTATGGCTCCTAGAAGGACTAGAACTAGGGCTAACCCATATTCCCCTTTGAGAATCTTAGTTTCTAACCCTAAAAAGCTAATCAAGAAAAAGTGTAAACAAAATTTTGCTGCTTCTACTACTATTTTCTCAAAGGTTGTTCCTAATGAAGTCCTACAACTTTATCCCCTGATTTTTTAGAAAATCATGTACCTCCTTTAGTTTCCAACCGAAAAACAGTCTCTACATCATAAGTTGGTGCTTCATCATTTGTTGTTCACAATCCACCAATTGTTATTCCACAAATCCCAACAAATCACACCATGGCAGGTCCAAACCCACCCCCTAACCGAATGGATGCAATTTTTGTTGCAAGGTATGCCCCTTTGGTTTTACCTCAACCCATGAATGCATTACTTGCAGGAGATTATATCAAATACATGCCTAAGTTTAGTGGTGAGGGAGAGGTAATAGCTCAAGAACACCTTGCTGGATTTTATGCCTATGTTGATAATTTGAATATTAAGCATGAAGATTTCTGGATGAGATTTTTTATTCAGAGCCTTGAGGGTGATGTTAGAAAATGGTTCATATCCTTGAAGGTTGGTAGAATCATTGGAATTGAAACCATAGATGATACATTTTTAAGGAAATGGGGTGATAAGAAAGATTTTATGTATTATATCACTGAATTCGGTGCAATAAAATAAAAAAGGAGAATCATTTTTTTATTTTTCTAAGAGATTCAATAAGATGTATAGAAAAATACCTACTGAAATCAAGCCTATTGAAGCTTCAGTGAAAATCACTTATGTTGGTGCCTTTGATCTAGATTTTTATTTATTATTAAGAGAAAGAAGATCTACAACACTAACACAAATGAAGGACAATGCATTGGATATAGAATCTAATATCTTAGCAGCTGCATTAGGGGCCCAAAATGGGCCTCCTAAGAGAAATTTACAAACAAAATAAACTTTATAAGAGAAAATACGATTGAAGATGATTATGTTAACCATGGGGGATGATTCACCATTTTTGGAGTAAAAAAGTAAAAATATTAAAAATAATAAAATATTAAAACTATTTTTTCAATTCATATTTTCAACTTATCTCCTTAATTTTTTACTCAAATTTCGAGTCGTAGTGCTCATTGGATGCAAAATTTAATTCCTCATCCAAGGAGTACCCATGTTGCATACTTTCGATGGACCATGCTACACGAAAAATAAGAAATACATGAAAAAACGTGATTGCAATTACAATTTTCATGTATTTCTCATTTTTCGTGTAGTAGGGTCCATAAAAAGTATGGAATATGGGTACTCCTTGGATTATGAATCAAGTTATACATCCAACGAGTGTTTCTGCTCGAAATTTGAGTAAACTCATAGGAAGATAAGTTGAAATTCGAATTGAAAAAGAAGTTTTTTCTTTTTTTCCCTCTAAAATTTGATGATGTAATCTAATGTTATTTTATTATTTCCACTATTATTTATAATTTCCTTAGGAGGCCCATTTCAAACCTCAAAATTCCCCTAATGGATAGCCTTAAAGGAGGGATTAAAAGAGAAAAAAGAAAGCGAAAAGCCGAAGTTTCAACTTCAGGAACTTTAGACATAGATCCTAAGTTATATGAACTCACCAAGATGGTCAAGTCATTGACTATAGAGATTTCCAAGCTAAAGATGAAAGAAAGAAAAACTACTACTAGAAATTTTTCATTTGATCAGCCTAATAGGCAACAATTTAGAAGACCTATTTCTCCTCAAATTTTGCAGCGAGAAAGGAGAGATGCTGATGATAAAAAAGTGCAACCTAATTTGTAAAATGATATATTTGAAGATGAAGAGGAAGCTAAAAGGTTGGAGAAATTTGATAATATCAATTGTCTGAGGGATAAAGAAGGGTTGATCCATCATACACAACCAGAGTATAAATATTTCATGTCATATACTTAGAATAATGAAGTGATTCCTGATCATTCCATGATTGAAATTGATCATCAAAGCACATATAATGTTAGATCAAAGAAGATTGATGATAATTCAAAGCCTGTTTCACATCCCAAGAATAATAAGGATGCAGTTAAAATTCTAGCAGAAAAACAAATTGTTGAACCAAGCAGACCGGAAATTATGGTAGCAATTAATACTCCTTCACTTGAGGTAAAAATCACTCACAAACTACCCCCTATTTTCAATTTTGAGAATGAAATAAAAAAGATAAAGATTCCATTTCCTCTTGTAGATCTCATGAAAAATGATGATTTCAAAAAGAATCTTATGAAAGCTCTTCAACCCCCACCTACCGAAGTAACTTCTAATTTTGTTTACCTTCAAGATGACATGCCCACTGTTATTTTAGGTCTATTGGTAGAATACAAAGATGAATCTACCCCTCCTTTCTATCTATCTCTGAATATTCATGATAAAATATCACATAATTGCCTTATGGACTTTGGAGCCTCTCGTATTTTAATGCCCAAGGTAGTCATGGATGAACTAGGACTTGAAGTAACTAGAGAGTAAAAATATATCTACTCCTTTGATTTCCAGAAAGTTCAATGCCTTGGTGTCATCAAGGATATTGCGGTAAGCCTTTTTCAGTTACCCATGAGAGGAATGGTGATGGATACTGTTGTTGCTGACATTCCTCCTAGGTTTGACATGTTACTTTCTAGGTCATGGATTAGAAGGTTGGGAGGAACTTTGCAAATGGATCTCACTTATGTTACTGTCCCTATTTTTGGAGGAGAACAAAGAAGAATTTATAGAGAAGCTCAACTGACATATATCATTAGTGACAACAAAGAACCCACTAATCATCCAATTTATTCTAGAAAAACTCATGTTGGTTCAAGCATTTTACACATGGATAATGTTGTCCTATCTGCAGAAAAAATTTAGATTTTGAAGCCTTTTGAAAAATAGATCAGTCATGAAGGTTCCTAGCTATGGAAAATGTATTTTGATGGCTCATGTTTCAAAGAAGGAGTTGATGCAGGATTAGTTCTTGTTTCTGCTTTGAAAGAGAGCTACACTTTTTCTTTCAAACCTGAATTTGAAGCAACTAAAAATGTGGCTGAGTATGAAGCTCTACTGATTGGTTAAAAAAAGAAAAATACATGAATATTTTAGAAATTTATGTTTCTGGAGATGTTGAAATTATTATTCAAAAAATCAGAAATGTTTATCAAACTAAGCATCCCAGACTCAAATATTACCAGAATGCAGTATGGAGCATTGTAGAATATCCATTCATTTATTTGGACATTTCCTTTTTTCTAAGAAAAAGTAATATTTTGGCTGACTCACTTTCTATTTCTGCAGCTCAGTCAAGATTCCAATACCTATGAAGCTATAATATGAAGTGGATGTTAGGTTTAGAACTAGAATTCCTGATAATGTCAAGCATTGGAAATTTTTTCAAGATGATCAAGAGATTATAAGATTGATTGAAGCTGCTAAAGAGTTTGGTGTCCTAAACATTGATCAATATGAATATCTCATGAAGGATGATGTTGATTTGCAAGATACCAAAAATATGCAAAAATATATTGTTGATCAGCCTATCATTCAGCTGCCTACCAAAAAAATTCCCAAGGGGTTAATCCCACTTGAGAAGCTCTTTGATCACAATGATGTTTCACTCAAACCACAGTTGGCTAAAACAAAAGAAGAATTGGAAGATTTAAATTTGGGCACAGAAAAAGAACCAAGGTATGTGAAGTTGTCAAAAGCTTTATCACAAGAAATAAAGGTTGAATACCATAAGCTGTTTTGTGAATTTAATGATGTTTTTGCCTGGAAATATGAAGATATTAAGACATATGATACAACTATCATTGAGCATAGGATACCATTAAAATATGGTACTAAGCCTTTCCGACATAAATTAATACAAATCAATCCACAATTGTTACCAGTGATGGAGAAGGAAGTGAAGAAATTTTTGGATGCCAAAATCATCATTCCATTGAGATACTCAGATTGGGTTGCTAATCTAGTTCCAGTAAGAAAGAACAGTGGTGAATTCAAACTATGTGTAGATTTCATAAATCTCAACAAATTATCCAAGAAAGATAATTATCCATTGTTAAATATGGAGCATATTCTTCAAAAGGTAACTAGTTCAAACATAATTTCCGTGTTAGATTGGTTCTCCAGGTACAATCAAGTTTCTGTTTGGCTAGAATGCTGAGAGAAGATAACATTCACTACTCCATAGGGAACATTCATGTATGCAAAGATGCCATTTGGGCTTATGAATGCCAGAGCTACTTTTCAGTGTGCTATGGAATTTGCATTCATTGGAGAAAAGGACAAATTCTTGGTCATCTATTTAGATGATATTACTGTTTTTTCCACTTTAGATCAAGAGCACCTTCAACACATGAGACAATTATTTGTTAAATGCAGAAAATATGGTATATCATTGAATCCAAAGAAGTCTCATTTTGCTGTCAAAGAAGGTAAGATGTTGGGTCACATAGTTTCTAAAGATGGAGTGAAATCCTAAAAGAGTGGTTGCAATTTAGGATTTAACACTTCCAAGATCCAAGAAAGAGGTTCAATATTTCCTTGGTAAGATCAATTTCTTAATAAGGTTCATTCCAATTTTTTCTGAAGTGGTGAAGCATATTACTTGCACGATGAAGAAGGACAAAGAAGTAAAATGGACCATTGAATCCAGGAATTCATTTGAGCTGATCAAAAAAGCTATCATTGAAGCACCCTAGCTGGTAAGCCTTGAATACTCAAAGCCTTTCTCGATAACCTCATTTACCTCACAATATACTATTTTTGTTGTTTTGTTACAAAAAGATCAGAAAATAAGGAAGCTCCTATAGCATTTTTCAGCAAAGCACTTAGAGATGGATAATTGAAGTATGGCATGTTGGAAAAGCATGCATATGCATTAGTGAAAGCTCTAAAAGCTTTTAGAGATTATATTTTTCATGCTCAAGTCATTTCCTATGTACCTTCATCTACTGTTAGAGAGATATTAGTTGAGCTGATATTGATGTAAAAATAAGTAAGTGGGTGACCAAAGTTCTTGAGTTTGATTTAGAGATAAATCCTACCAAACTAATTAAAGGTCAAGGATTAGCCAAACTACTAGCTGAAGAAAATTGTAAATTTTTGGGCTTGAATTTCATGGATGACAACTTTGAAGGGTAGATTTCTAAAGCTATTGACAACACGACAGTGGATGTAAATATTTCTAAATGCAACTAGTATAAAGATATCATATATTTTCTACAACATATTAAACTTACTCCAAATTATGATAAAAACATAATAAGATATTTAAAGCTGAAAGCTGTTAAATTCTTCATCAAAGATAATTTTTTATATTGGAAATATCTTACATGATTTTTTTTTAGATGCATTGACCCAGATGAGTCCAATAAAGTTACTTTTGATGTGCATAGTAGTGTATGTGAAGGTCATCATTATTGGAGAACTATTGCATAAAAAATACTAAGAGATGACTATTTTTGGCCTAACTTACTTTCTTATGTATGTGCTGAGGTGAGAGCATGTGAAAAATGTCAGAAATTCACCAGTAATAAACATTTGAAATATTTTCCTCTCAAGCCCATAGTTTTTTTTGCACCTTTTGAGCAATGGGGCTTAGATTTGATTGGTTAAATTTATCTACCATCAAGTGGAAAACATCATTGGATTATTGTTGCAACTAATTACATTACCAAATTGATTGAAGAAATACCTACCAGGAATGCTACACATAAATTTATCATTAACTTTTTGAAGGGAATCATAACCAGATTTGGATGTCCATCAAGTTTAGTAGCAGAAAATGTAGTTGCTTCTAATGCTACTCCATTGGTAAATTTATTTGTAAATTATGGCATTCAGCTCACTCACTCTACAAATTACTATCCCCAAGGGAATGGTTTAGCTTAATCATCAAACAAAAGTTTGGTAAGAATCATCACCAAACTGTTGGATCAAAACAAGAAAGCTTGGGATTCAAAGAAAAAGTTTTCTTTATGGGCTGAGAGGGTGACAATCAAAAAGTCTATTAATACATCACCTTTTCAAATGGTTTATGGAACTGATTTTGTTTTTCCAGTTCAATGGTCCATTCCTATAGCTAAATTTATGCAAGATCATGAATCTGAGCCAAATTACATGACTAAGAGAATTTATCAAATCATAAAAGTGCAGCAAAAGTGAGAACAACAATATGATTTGGGGAGAAAATATTAGCAAGTTGTAAAGCAAGTTTTTGATAAATGAACTAAAAAAGAAGATTTTAGATTGAATATCTAGTGTTGAAATGGGATGCACAACATCAAGTTTCGGGTAAGAATTACAAATTTGATGCTTTATGGCTTGGTCCTTTAAGAATCTCAAATATTCTACAAAACAATACTTTTGAGTTGAAACATCTTGATGGGAAAAACTATTTGGAGGCACATTCAATGGCAACTTTCTCAAAAAATTATTTTATTAAGGCTGTTGGTGGCCTAAGTTCACTATAAATACTAGTGTGTTTCATAATAAGACTCCATAGCCCAATGTCAATGCACTGAAACTACAAAATATTCGTAGAGCCTCATAGCGAGAGCTTTATCCCCTGTGGAGCCAATTTTAGCACAATTCTTTGCTAAGTCATGAGTTCATCTTAAATTTTTTATTTTTAGGATTAGACTTTGAAAATTTCAAAAAAAAAAAAAAATTGGTCGCTACCAAGATTTTTGGTAGCGCCTGTTTTAGCATTTTCGAACAGTCTATTATATTCTTGTTTCTGTCTGTTTTTATTTTATTCTAATGCTGCTGGAAATTCTGGTAACATCCTCTATTTTTAAAAATAAAATAAAAAGCGCATACGCTTTTGTCAAGCCAGGTTTTATGATGTGAATATGTTTCAAATATTTTTTTAAATGTTTTATATCTTATGATAGGAGTCATATGCGGTCAGTTTGCTTTGAGTCAAGTCATGGTATATGAGTAACACTTAGGTTTCAACTAGCAATAATACACCCAACTGTTAATCTTGTCCTGTCTATTAGCCAAGTTAGTTAATATCATGTCAAGGTACATGTTTTTTGAATGGAGGAGATCGTGGATCATCAAACTTAATGCAATGATAGTTTGGTTAGTCGCACAGCAGCGCTGCCAGAAATTTCAGCCAATAATTAGCAAGACATTGGAGGTGACTACCAGTCACATATCCTGTTGCCTCAAGCCATATGTATCATTACATACGAAGGTACACAACCAACTGAAGATAATGATGGCCATCACATGGTGTACACAATGGTCAGTAATATTTTCCATAATGAAAAGTGATTTACATGGGGTGATGAACCATGGTTGTTGTTTTATAATCACCTAAAAAGCAGGAGCATTATCAATTGAGAGTGTAGCTGTTGGAGATCGAATTGCATAAAGTTATACTTTGAGGAGGAGTATAGATTTCATACAAGATTTCAGAAGAAAACACAAGAAACACTTGTAAGGTGAAGCTCTTCTAGTTCTGCCACCTATCAGTGTCAGAGACAGATTCATTAATTTCTCAAGATGACTAAAATAGGAGGAAAAATAAAATGAATTGAACCATAGGATGCAGACCTAGTGGATGCAAATTCAAAGGTGAGAAGCTTGTTTATCCAAGAAGAATGGAATTCTTTGTGCATTAGGTTAGGAATCTCTCACTTAGGAGTAGCTCAAGAGTTTGCAAACTATTTTAATGGAAAAGAAGCCACAGTCTGTGGTCTTACATTGCAGGTTTTATCAGACTCAATTGCTGAGGCATTTAACTTTCCATAGGAAGGAGAGAGTTGGTTTAAAGGTCAGGTTATCACTGGAGGAGACCTCAAAAATTTCCTCAAGGATGTACACAGAGATCCAAATTGGACCAAGGGAATTCCAAACAACTATCTCAAAAATGACTAGGCAGAAGCTGTTAAACTTATCAAGATATACCTCACTTATGAAAGGAGGTATACAATTATGTTTCTTTATCATATGAGGTTTATTTTTCATGTTGCAGGTATGAAAACCTTAAATCTACCATAATTCTTGCTGAGTTTGACAAAGATGTCAGTAAGGATCCAAACTCACACTGTTGTTTTAGAATATTACTTGTATCATCAAGCTCTCATCAATGTTCTATTTGAAGAAGAGTTAAGGAAAATAAATCAAGCCTGGGACCATTTATTCTTTTATAGGGAAGGCCAACCTTCACCTAAACCTCCAGTTTCACAACAACACCCTCAGCCTACAAAAATAACCAAGAGGAAGGCCAAGAAGGAAAACACCCATAAGGACAAAAGAAAGAAAGAAAATATTTCTGTCGTCTAAGCTGAGAAAAAGTTGGAAAAATGAGAGAGCTCCTCAGCAAATAAACCCAAGTCTATGAAAATGGTGCCCCCCATTTCTCCTTTTCCTAATGTCTATACCAGATTCCGAAGAGGAAGGTTTGCAACTGCAAAGAAATCTAAAGCATAGATGCTACCAGAAATTCTGAAAGAAGATATTTAGCAGAAGATGCAGAAAGAGTATCATCCTACCAAATCTGATGAAGAATTCCTCAAATATGATGGATATGAGATGAGTAGTAAGAAGAAGAAAGAAGAAGTCAAACTTGTTACTCGTAACAGAAAAAGGAATACCATAGACAAAAACAAGTTTAGGCTTAAGTCCAAGGCTCTACACAATGCAATATTAATGATAGATGTCATTGATAAAGAAGGTAAATCTGAAGGGTCAAAGATAGAAGAATCCATGAAGAAAAACAAAAACAAAACCCCTTCAGAGCAACACTTAAAAACCTCAAAGAGGCAAAAGATAAAAAATGGTTCTAAGGAGGAGAAATACACTGTCAAAGAAGTAACCACAAGAACAACCGGATCAAGATCAGCTACTGACATCAAGACATAGTTGGATAAGCTTGTTGAAGCTGCAACCCACATGGAAGGAAGATAAAAAAGGTTTTTGATACAAACACTTTTTTCGTATCAATCACAATTTTGAACAGTAGCTTATATGTCAAAGAATTTAAGTCTACACATGTTTTCAACATTTTCTGTGCATTTTTGAAAAGTAAATAGAGCGCTACCAGAAATTCCTGTAGCATTCTAGTTTTTACACAGTTACAGGTTTTTACCATAATTTCCGGTAGCGCATGTTTTAACTGGAATTTTGACACTCGTGGGAAAAATTTGTCGAGCCAGTTAAGGAAGGATAAGGACCCATAACCAAATGGATATAACAATTGATGATGAAAATGGGTTATTGTATAAATTATACAAACATATGTATATCAATGGATTCAATCCGATCAAGTAATGTACTAAATCTAGATATTGAATCCTTCTACAAATCAATTGCAGAAAATAAACACAATTGCCAATCACACCAAGTAAAGAAAGAAGAAAATAAAACCACAACACAGATATTTTCCTAGGGAAAGCTTGCTACTCAAAACCCCTCTATATTCTATTGTATATTCACCATCGAATCATGAAACAATTAGAATGCACTCTTCCCACAAGAGTATCCTGCACTATCACAATTGTCTCACACTGATCCTAACAAAATCAACCAAAAATTAGCTAATTATCAACCTGCCTACCTTGCGCAATTCATGTGGAATACAATCTCCATCCTTTAGTAATTTCAGCCTTCCAAAACTGCATGAGGATCATGGGCAATCCAATGGATGTATGGTTGCATGCAGGAAACCTACTAATCACACAACTGATAGTTAACATCCCTTTCACCTTTGTCTCAACCGGGTCTCCACTAGAACCAACATGCATGCAACTATTAATAGTAAATCATTAGTTGCATGGAAGATCACTGCATGTGAATTAAATCTGATTTAATTCACTTGATCTCTTACTAGTGCAACAAACAATTACAACTAGTTCAACTGACTTTAACTCACCTAACTAAGTTAAGTGATTACTCATGCATTAAACTAATGCACTAAATGAAACTTGAACTCCATAGCTAATAAAATCACTCTGCATGCCTCACGAATGACCCTCAACTCAAAATTCATGAGCTAGCTAAGTTTATCACACTCAGTTAACTATTACAAGTGATTATGAGATAAGATTACATTTAATTGTCCAATTTAATTAAGGGATAATTAAATTAGACACTACACCAATTTATTACATTAAATTGGCTATCACACTAATGTATCACTAGGACCTGTGGTCCCACACTAGTGTGTGTGCTACAATTTCTTGTTGGACTTTCAACACTCCCTCTCAATAAGAAAGGGATTATCTGCCACCCTGATCCTACCTATATGGTATTAAAATTTTCTCCTTGTGAGAACCTTCATGAGAATATCTGCATCCATATATTCCTTGGGAATCTACTGAAGTAACATAATGCACCTCTGAAAACAATCTCTGAGATGGTGGTACCAAATTTCTATGTGCTTGGTCCTATCATGGAATACCGGATTAACCAAGAGTTTAATGCAACTCTAGTTATCACAATGTATCACCGTTGGATCCATCTGAGAACCAAATAGACCAACCAGGCTCTTTCTCATCTAGATGGCCTCACAGGCAACTTGACTTTCTGCCATTTACTCTACCTCAGATGAACTAAGTGCCACACATCCCTGCTTCTTGTTGTTCCAAGAAACTATTGTCGATCCTATGCTGAAGATCCTGCTTGATGTACTCTTTCTGTCGGATGGAATGCCTGCCCAATCTGCATCCGTGAAGCATTGAAGCTTCACTCCTTTTATCTGTCTGTACCATAATCCATACTCTGTAGTGCCCTTGAGATATCTCAAGACATGATTCCTTGCCTTCCAAAATAGTTTGGTTGGCTTAATCATAGATTGAATCTGCTGTTTAACTGCATTGCAAATGTATTGCCTAGTTCTCACCAAGTACATCAAGGAACCCACTAGCTCCCTATAGACATTAGCATCCACTACTTCTCCTGAAGTAGCATCCTCTTTCCTCCAATTTATTGGAAGAGGAGTATCCATGGGTTTACATCTCTCCATGTGAAACTTACCGAGAATCTCTTTGGCATACTTTCACATAGAAAGAAAAAAGCTCACCATCCTACTGCCATATTTCCAAACCAAGGAAATAGTGAAGGAATCCCATTTCGTTCATTTTGTACTCCCTTGCAAGTTTCTCCTTGCAAGAATTTATCAGCCACTCATCACCTGTCAAAATTGGATCATCAACATAAAGTACGATAATCAAGATCTTACCATCAACCACAATCTAGTATAGGTTCGCATCCACTTCACTTTTGGTGAAGCCCAACCTGGTGAATTAGCTGCCAATCCGAGTGTACCAAGAACGAGGTTCTTGCTTTAGCCCATACAGTGCTTTCTTGAGTTGACACACATGTGACTCACTGTCAAAGATCTCAAAACCTCTAGTTTCTCTATGTACACTTCCTCCTCAATAAATACATTGAGAAACATAGTTTTCGCAACCATTTGATGAATGCACCACCCCATCCGCGCGAAGAATGCAAAGGTA
Organism: Pinus albicaulis; assembly: GCA_034641835.2. Lineage (NCBI taxonomy): Eukaryota > Viridiplantae > Streptophyta > Pinopsida > Pinales > Pinaceae > Pinus > Pinus albicaulis. The sequence continues at coordinate 597,474,346 of CM076574.1, forward strand.
AATCTAATGGATGAGTATCTCGCAACCGGTGCGAAAGTCTCCTCATAGTCAATCCCCTCAAGTTGTGAGAATCCCTGGGCCACAAATCTGGCCTTGTACTTCTCCACACTCCCATCTGTCTCTTGCTTCACCTTATAGATCCATTTAGATCCAGCCACTAATTTTCCAACCGGTCTTGGGACAACTTCTCATGCACTATTTTTGATGATGGATTTGTACTCTTCAACCATAGCATCAACCCAAATTTTTTGTTGCATTGCTTCCTTAAAGGAGGATGGTTCTATCATAATACACTTGCTCATAAGATCCATGTATCTAGTAAACTTGTTTGGAGACTGTCTCTATCTGTGTAGTGAAGTAGGTGCTCCTACATGCTCTACCCCATCAAGTCTCAATATTTCAGCTTCCGTGGTGCATCTTCTACCATTTCTGTTGGATAGCTCTGCATGAGTGTTTTCTGCCACTCCATGATCCTCTGCATGTGGCTTCTCTACATCTTGAGGTTCATTATTTGGAACCAAGAGTTCCTCATCTACATGAAAATCCAGCTCCCTCTCAAGGGACAATTGCATGGCTTTATCATCATCAAATTTTATATCCTGTCTCACAACAATCATCCTGTTGTTTAGAAATACACTCGATAGTTGTGGGGACTGTCAGTGTACCCCACAAATATCCCAAAATCAGTTGTTGGTTCGAGCTTCTTCCTGGAATATTTGGTCACGTGCACATAAACATATGAGCCAAAAATTTTAAAATATGAAATATCAGGTTTCTTACCAGAAAAATCCTCCTTTGGTGTACTCATGCCATGTATCTGATGAGGACAACAATTTTGCACAATTACCGCTGTGTTGCATGCCTCCACCCACAGACGCAACGGTACGCCCTAATCATGCAACATCGCTCGTGATGAACACACAATTATTCCATTCTTTCTTTCTAAAACCCCATTCTGTTGTGGGTTATGAGGCGCAATCAACTCTCTCTGAATTCCTTCTTTGCTACAAAATTTCTTGAGTTCATTTGAGATGTACTCACCACCATTGTCACTCCTAAGAGCCTCCACATTCTCCCCTGTGTATCTCTCCACCAGTGCTTTGAACTCAAGAAATTTTGAGAATGTCTGATCTTTCTTCTGCATGAAGTAGATCCAACACTTTCTGGAAAAATCATTAACAAAGATCACATAGTACTTGTTCTTTGCTCTCGAAGCAATAGAGAATGTTCCACACACTCTAAGTGAACTCTCTCAAGGATTTTCGAAGCTCGGTTCTCCTTCTCATGAAAAGTGGCCTTTGCATAATTCCCCATAGTACATCCCTTGCATGTGTCTAATTGTGTAAGAGTACCCTTGGGAAGACCCGTATAAATCTAGTGCATGACCTTCAAGGCTCCATGGTGTAGATGGCCCAATCTCCTGTGCCATAACTCACCCTCATCCTGGCTCACAATTTTGTTCGACTTACCCATCAATGCTATGCAACCATCTACATCAATTTTATAGAGATTCTTCACACGAATCCAAATCTTCTTGGCTTTTCCTATGGATTTGTGTTGAAGGAAAGCTTTCCCTTCACTGAAAACCACATCATAGCCTCTACTCTCCAACATTGTGACTGAAACTAAATTTTTCTTCAAGCCTGGTACATGCATTACATCTTTTAATAAGAAGGTTTTACCCGATTGTCTCTGGAAGATAACTATACCAATCCCGGTAGCACTATACCATCCTTCATCACCCATTTTGATATGCATCTGGAGGTCCTTCTCCTCCAAGCTATAGAAAATTTATTTTTCTCTCGTCATGTGAAAGGATGCACTAATATCCAAGTACCACACCGATCCCATTGCACTTGACACCATGCATGAAATAAGCGAGAATTCAAGCTCAAATTGCGAGGCCAAAGGCTCACCAATTGCAAATCCTGAAGCCTTCTTGTTCTTCTTCTTTTGTGGAGAATTAGTAGCATAATTTCCATGCTCGTGATAGTGAAAACACTTCACTCTGGACATGTCACGCTTCTTTCCATCTTTGCCGAACTCAGATTTGGAATAGGATTTCTTTCCTTTCCCCTTCCTTTCCATAGCAACCAAAGCGCAATTTTATTCATCATCATCTTTATATGAAGATCCATCCCTGGTATTCTGCCTGAATTATTCTTATACCAAATCTGACAAAAGTCATTTCCAATCTGGCAGCTTCTCCCTCCCATTAATAGAGTCCATTGAGAGAGTCTGATAATTATGCTAACTCTTGGGAAGTCCTAAAAGAGCTAGGCTCACCAAGTCATCATCCACGATAGTAAATCCGATGCTCCCAAGCTCATCCCATCATAGGACAAAGTTTGTTAAATATTTTTGAATGGTGTCGCCTTTCTCCATTTTTATTTTCCTGGGATTGTCCTTCAATTCCAATTTTCTATGATCATTTCTTCTTTGAAACAGATCTGTCAAAGCTTTCCACATTGCATACGGTTTTGCTTTGCCATGGAGAATTGAGACAATGTGGTCCAGTACTCCCTCCAGTAAGATCATCCCATTAGGGGAATTTTTAGGTCTAAAATGGGCCTCCTAAGGAAATTATAAAATAATAGTGGAAATAATAAAATAAGATTTGAATAAATCATCAAAATTTAGAGGGAAAAAAGTAAAAACTATTTTTTCAACTCGTAATTTCAACTTATCTCCCAAAGTTTTTACTCAAATTTTGTGGGAGTATTATTGGATGCAAAATTTAATTCCTTATCCAAGGAGTACCCATGTTGCACACTTTTGATGGATCCTGCTACATGAAAAATGAGAAATATATGAAAAACATAATTGCAATCATGTTTTTTCATGTATTTCTATTTTTTCGTGTAGCAGTGTCCATCAAAGGTATGTAACATGGGTACTCCTTGGATGTGGAATTAAATTTTTCATCCAACGAGTGCTTCCACTTGAAATTTGAGTAAAACCTTTGGGAGATAAGTTGAAAATACAAGTTGAAAAAATAGTTTTATTATTTTATTATTTTTTAATATTTTTACCTTTTTACTTAAAAAATGGTGAATCATCCCCCATGGTTGACATCATCATATTGAATCCTATTGGTTCTTATAAAGTTTTTTTTTGTTGTACATTTTTCTTAGGAGGCCCATTTTAGACCTCAAAATTCCCCTAATGTCGCCTTTACAACCTTCTTTTTCCAAGCATCAAGATTTGAAGCATATGCTACAATACGTTTGGGAATGTCATTGTCAATGAATTCTTTCAGCACATTGTCCTCCAGTATTACCTCCATCTTGTCTTTCCACGTAATATAATTAGAACTTCCCTCGAGTGTATACTCTAATCTCAAGCCATTGAAAGGCATCTCGATCCTGATTCACTTGTCGCACCAAGAATACTTTTGCAAATTCGAAATTTATTTAGGAAAAAAATTATATTCTCCTTCACTATAGTGATTTCCTGTTTTCTGATACCATGTAGAAATTATAGAAACATATGTATATCAATGGATTCAATTGGATCAATAAATGTACTAAATCTAGATACTGAATCCTTCTACAAATGAATTGTGGAAAATAAACATGATCGTCAATCACAACAAGTAAAGAAATAATCAAATCAAACAACAACACAAATATTTTCTCAAGGAAAGATTGTTGCTCAAAACCCCTCTGTCTTCTAATGTATATTCACCATTGAATCATGAAACAATTACAATGCACTCTTCTCACAAGAGTCTCTTGCACTCTCACAACTGTCTCACACTGATCCGAACAAAATCAACCAATGCTTAGTCAATTCTCATCCTCTAATAATCCTGTCTTTCTTTTACGATTCATGTAGAATACAATCCCCATTCTTTAGGAATTTCATCCTTCCAAAATTGCACAAGGATAATGGAAAATATAATGGATGTCTGGTTGCATGCAAACAACCTACTAATCACACAACTGATAGTTAATATCCCTTTAACCTTTGTCTCAACTGGGTCTCCACCAAAACTGACATGCATGAAGCTATTAATAGTAAATCATCAGTTGCATGGAAGATCACTACTTGTGAATTAAATCTGATTTAATTCACTTGATCTCTCACTAGTGCAACAAATAGTTACAACTATTTCAATTGACTTTAACTCACATCACTGAGTTAAGTGATTACAAATTCATTAAACTAATGCACTAATTGCAACTCGAACTCCATAACTAATAGAATCATTATGCATGCGTCACCAACCGCCCTCAACTCGAAATTCAAGAGTTAACTGAGTTTATCACACTCACTTAACTATTACAAGTGATTATGAGATAATATTACATTTTATTGTCCAATTTAATTAAGGGATGATTAGATTAGACACTGCACCAATTTATTAAATTAAATTTTCTATCACACTAATGTATCGCTAGGACATGTGGTCCCACATTAGTGTGTGTGTTGAAATTTCTTGTTGGACTTTCAACAATTATGAGGTTGTTGGAGGTATTATTAAATAGAGATACATGGTTATTTAGAGACCAAAAACACAAGGAGACAAATCAGAAAAAAAGGGACATCATGACACCATAATTAGCATTGCAGCCCAAATTTCTTCTCTTCTTTCTTCTACATCTCTCCTTTGAGTTAGATTTCGATGGGATATGGTTGTAATGTATTATAACACCTATGTAATGATAGGATTAGTGTTTTCTTCTTTTTAGGAGAGATGGAGTTGGTGCCTCTCTTGCTATATATACCATTTATAAATATTATTTCCATGTTGGATGTTGGTAGTAGTGACCTTGATACTCTCAGGTACATAGCTCCAGAGTGGCTGATGGAATGAGCCATAACTGAGAAGAGCGATGGTTACAGCTTCATAATGGTGGTTCTGGAGATTCTAGGAGGGCGGAAGAACTATACTCAGACTGGTGAGTCTAGGAAGTCTTACTTCCCTACTTGAGAATTTTCAATGGTTACTGTAGGCAGAGAGATAGAGGTGGTTGATTAGAGAATAGCTGGCGATTATGATTTTGATAAAATGCAAGCTATTGGAGTATTGAAGGTCGAGCTTTTGTGCATACATGAGGAATTAGTGTAGATGTTGGAAGGAGATAATGCAGTACCGGATCTACCTCTGCATAACAATTCAGTTCACCCTAACGAAGTCTATAGACCCCCACTCAAGATTTCTCTGCCCCCGCAGCACATTAGGTAATGTATGTATATCTAATCGCGAGCTAATGGAAATTTTTAACGCCTTTTCTTTTCATAAATAAACTTATACGTGTGAATCCTAAATCTTGCTCTTCCTTGGGCACTACGCCGAAGATCATACAGGTGTTATAGAGTTGTATGTTAATTTTATAATTGCATGTATAGGCATATTCTGGAGAAGTGGTTTTTATGTTTATTCCCAATCCATACTCCGATCAATCATTTCTTATCAGGTTGAAAGAATTTCAAATTGAATATATAAGAAAAATAAAGATAATGTAGTGGGTAAAATGATAATTTAAAAAACAATTAAAAATATTATTTTTTTGAATTTCTCTTCATTCATTTAAGAAAAAAAATAAAAACGTAAATGATTGATTTTGTTTTTGTTGGTGAGTGAAAATGGAGTAGCCTTTAGTGCGACTTTTTGGAGTTTTCGGTACCAGAATCCGGTGAAAAAAATTGAGGTAAAATTTTGATTTCTATTATTTAAACTAGCTTTTTTACTATATATATAGATTCAACACCCTAAAAAACCTCTATTACACTTTGATTGTGCAAGTTACCCATCAAATTTCTGTTTTCAATAAATTGTTGCTAGATTTTAAAGAAATTAGACCAAAAAAATCCAGCAAAAAAACCTTCAAAAAGTCGTACTAAAGACAACTCCAGTAAAAATTAATTATGTAATACAATATTTATTTTTAATATAACTTTATTTTATTTATTCACATATTTTATCATTTTATTAATTTTCTCACTATTTTATGTTTAATTTAATGAACCGGTTAATTTTTTTTAATATAAAAATTGACATTGCATTTACTTTATGTATTTTATGTTTTTGAATCTCAAACACATTCTAGTGCTATTTGATTTCTTTGTTTTCAACATTCACCATAATAATATTGAGGTGGGGGTTGATCAGCGAGATAAATTAGTGAGAGTATTTCAAATGAATGGACGATGATATCTAACATGTTGAATTATATTATTTTGTTTGGTTTACAATTCTATATATTTTCCAAAAAAACAAATTCTGCATATTAAAAAAAAAAAAAAAAAAACTATCCTTTAATGCTTCCTTTAATGCTAAGGGACATCATGCTACAATCATATTAATTTTATAATACAAATAAAAATGAAAAATGCATTATAAAAATATAAAACTATAGGAGTTTAAAATATTAAAATTATGTAATAAGAATTTATTCTCTATTATTAATCACATTCTCACTAATATAATAAATAATAATAATGAAATACAATTAAGAATGGAATATAATATTCCAACCATTTTTTGCAATCATGATAAAAATAATGCATACTTTTATTCTCTTCTTCTCCTTTCTAATAACATTGATATTAGTGTGATGAAAGTTTGCATTTATTTTAAAAACACCCAATAGACCCCTTACCTCATCTCAAGGTGAACATCAAAAATACATATTCTAAATGTAACATTAATTCTAGAAACAACACATTTGAAGCTAAGTGAGATTTGTTGTAAGAGATATTTGACAACAAGAATGTAAGATAATTAAACTTTTCGTTATGGATTTTGTTTTAATATTTTATTTTATTTTATGCATTTTTGCATGGTTGATAGATAAAGTGAATAATCAATATGTGGTCTCTATGAGTAATTTTATTTGGTCTGATGTTTATTGTTTATGTTGTTCTTGGAAAGATTTCAATCACAAATATCTTAACTTAAATAATAAGCAATGGATGTAGTGATGTTCCTAAAGGCATATAATACAATTAAGGCATTCACGTATTTTTTATATTATTTTGGTATAATTATGACCATTATGAGAGGCCTCAAAATCAAGTGACAACTTCTATTTTATAATGAGATCTAGTATGAACATGACATCCATGGTTGAGTAAGATTAGATTATTCTCAAAATATGAATATAAGATATAGCAATATTTGATCATGTAGATACATCATTTTTATTGGTGTTCAAAAAATATTTGATTTTCAAATTCCTAAAAATGAATCCATGATTATTACTTATTATTATTATTAAAGTATATAAAACATATCAAATGATTATATAAAAATTACAAATAATATATCTATATATATATATATATATATATATATGAGATTTATCAAATTGGAAACAATTGGAAACCACACCAATGGTAATAAATAATGTATTTTATGGTAAAAATATATTCGTCAGATACATATAGAAGGCCTAATAACTATGACTTCATTATTCAATAAATTATACTTCCAAGTGAAATAAAAAAACCATAACTCTAATTACAAAGCATTCTTATTATTTTTGATTGGAATGGTAGCTTATATTTATATATATATATTTATATATATATATATATATATATATATATATATATATATATATATATATATATATATATATATATATTTATATTTATATTTATATATATATATATATATATTTTAATAAAATTATTTCTATTAAAATGGTAAGACTACATAATATCAAAATCTATTGGAAACCTCATTAATGGCAAAAATTATTTTCTTTTATCTTAAATGTCAATACACTAACTAGATGTATACAAAAAGTTCTATAAACCAAGGTTTCATTTTACAATACATTATACCACAATATTAAGAGGACATATAAATATCAATAGTGTCTAGAATGGTGAGATTGACTAGAGATTAGTTTGTTGCAGAGTTGCATCTCAATGCAAACTATTTTTTCATGTTCTTCCATCCTAGTGAGATAACTTATCTAGTTTCATGTGTGAATTGAATCTCACATATCTATTTTTAAAATTGAATACCATTTTTTGAATGTCACTTAAAATTATATAGGGAGTATAACAACATTTCTCCAAATTATTTAAGTTACATTTAATAATACATACAAATACAATCACAACTATTTTTAGATTTACATTTATTTATGATTCAATACATTTTTGAATTTAGGCTTCTGTGATTTATATCATGAAAAACAACCAAAATTTTCGGCAAAAAAACTTTCGGCAAAAATCACATCATCAAAATTTTGTAGCTCTAGTATGGTTCATTGTCATGACATATGGATAAAAATAAAATTTATATAAATATGAATAAAAATTGTGTATTTATAAATAATTATAGAAATAAAAAATTGAATAAATATTTCTCTACACAAACTTGATAGAAGTTATAAATAACGGAAAGTTAAATATATATTTTCTTGTCAAAACTAAATAAAAAATTACATTTCTAAACCATGAAATAAATATTAATAAATTAGAATTATTCAATGATAATAAGGTAAATAAAAAGGAAGTAAATTTTGAGAATAATAAAAATTAAAAATTAAAAATTTTGAGTAAATTTGATAAAAGATAAGAATAATTAAAAAAAATAGAGTGGGTAAGTGTTTTTACAAATATCATAGTTGAAAAAATAGTAATCAAGTGTCTAGAAATATATTTGTTAAGAAATAAATCATATTCTCATAAACACATGTGCATCTATTTTTGCGATACATTGCACATGAGAGTTCATTGTTGGGTAGGTGTTACATTCATTGTATGACTAGTGCTATGTAATATATGTTGTGTTAGGTACAATGGGGGAGTCACACGGGAGGTGACCCAGATGATCATTTATTATTTTTCATCTATCTTAATGCTTTCAGAGTGGAAAATGAGGAGGAATCAACTCACGGGAATTGTTTTTACTCATAGGACCTAGTTTGACAAAATAGGGTCAGAAACCTTTCAGGAGCATTTTGAGGCATAAAATGATTTTATTTGGGGGGTAAAATTTTGTTGCTTTAGTGCTGCAAATATTTTTCTTATTCTACAAAAAAGTCATTTCCAACGCTGCAAAAATCATGTCAATCGAAAAGTCCATATGTGAAAGTTATGCCACTCAAAAGTTTTTGTTCCTGTTTTCACCACCATAGTTCGAGATGTTACCAAGTTAGACTCAATTATTCATGAAAAATGAGATAGCCACATGATTATGAGGTATAATGCTCTAGAAGAGTCTATATTTGATCTTTAGTTAAGATTTGAGGTAGTCAAACCTAATTACCAGGAGGCCATCAAATTGGTTTATAATTGGGCCACTAGGAGGAAAATGTGTTCCATTCTTTTGAGTGCACTTTTTCCATAGTTGAGAAAAAAAAATAGCTAAGAGTGATAGGAAATAGAGAACACAGAGAGGATTTGTGCACTGTAGCAACCCATGGGCCACATGCCATACTTCTTTGTATTCACAACCATATTTCCATTTAGAGAATGAGAGCGGAGCAACATCACCTTCCAGTTGGGTTTTTCTCTTGAAAGGATTACCCAAAGAATATCTTGTGTCAAATGTGTGTGTGAAATTTTATTTTTCCATTCTCTAGTTTTTTCCTAGTTTTAATTCACATGCATGGCTATTAACAATAAATATACTTTGTTATAGTGCGAGATTTGTGGACTTTGTACTAGAATTTTTTATAGTGGGAGATATGTAGAGTAGTTCTTGTGGTGAAAATAAAATGGGAAGAAATATGAAGATAGAAATCGAGAAATTCAATGGGGAAATTTTCGAGATATGTAAGCTCAAAGTGGAAGATTTGTTGGTGGACAAATATTAGTGAATCATTGTGGATCTAGGTACTACAAGAGCATGGATATTAATAGAATATTGGATCAAGTTGGATTGAAAGGAAAATATCACAATGCAACTGTGTCTCTTAAATTTAGTATCACTGAATGTTTTAGGGGAATATAGAATGACAAACGTTTTTGACAAGTTAGGGGTTTCGTATCAATCCATGTCTCTGGTGGGAAATTTTTCCTTACAAAGTAAGTTGTATAATCCGAAGATGAATAATGGAGACTCAGTGACAGAGCATATGAACTCCTTTAATAATTTAGTAAGTCAATGATTATCTATTGTTATTAAGATTTTAGATGAAGATAAGTGCATCAATTTGTTTTGTTCTCTACTATACTCATGGGTAGTTTGGTTGTTTCTATAGGTAGTAATGAAAATAATTTAAATTCTAATGAAGTAGTACCATCTTTGTTATAAGAGGATATGATATGGAAATACATGAAAATCCAGAACATATATTCCTTCTTTGTAACAGGATGATCCAAATAGAAACAAAAATAAGTCCTCGAGTGACGATATAATTATATAGGAAGATTTAAATCTCTAGGAATGTTTGTAAAGGTATGTTGGAGATGTGGGAAAGAAGGGAAATACAAGAAATATTGCATATCTAAAATTCCTGAGAAAGTAAAGAGAATCAAAGATGATCCATTTGTAGAAGAAAAAACCTCCTTAGATAAATAATGGGATGCATACTTGACTTATTCATATAAACACATAGATCATGAGGCATGGTTAGTTTACTTAAGTGCATCCATCCATATTAATCCTCACAAAGAGTCGTTTTGTAAGTATGAAAGATTCGACAGTGTTGATATTTATTAGGAGATGAATTAATAGCTAGAACCACAAGATGCAGACAATTCAAGTTAAATCTCATGGGTGGAATGATTAGAGAACTCCTTGATGTTCTGCACAACTTAGGATTAGCTAGAAATTTTCTTTTTGTAAGCAACATGAGCGATGTGGGTGTAATAACAATGATTGAAAAATATACCTATAGGATTCTTTAAGAAAGAAACCTAACAAAATGATATTTTTGAGAGTAGTTTAGATTGGGACTCTGTATAATATATTGGGAAGCATTGCCAATGATGGGTGTAATAATTCCATTTCTCTTGAGAGTGGATCATAAGAAATAAAATCTCCTACAACTTCCAGAGAAAACACTGTGTTGTGGCATCAAATATTGGACATTTCAAATAGAAGGGCCTTCGAGTAGTACACATAATGATATGATAGAAGGTATGTATAATTTATCTCTATGTTTTGATTTCTGTAAGAATTGCTTATATGGGAAGTAGAATAAGGTAAGATTTTCCTCTCATTATATAAAATTAGATGGAATATTTTCGTTGGTACACAATCATGTGTTTGGACATGTGTCGGTTCCATCACTAGGTAAATCTATGTACTCTATCTCATTTATAATGATTTCTCAAGGAATACACATTAGAGGAAATTTCAACCTAAAAGTGGCCTCCTAAGGTAAAATAATAAAACAATAGTTAAAATAATAAAATATGAGATAAATTTTGGAGGGAAAATAAGTAAACTAATTTTTTTAAATGTATTTTTGGATTAGACACTCATTGGATGTGGAATTGAATTCCACATCCAACGAGTACCCATCATGCATACTTTTGAGAAGACCCAAATTGATAAAAAAATTGAATATACATTAAAAAAATGTGTTCAACATGTTTTTTTAATGTATCTTCAATTTTTATCATTGTGGGTCTTCTCAAAAGTATGTATGATGGGCTCTTGTTGTATGTGAAATTTAATTTTGCATCCAACAAGTGTCTAAACAGGAAATTTGAGTAAACCTATAAGGAGATAAGCGAAAAATACAATTAAAAAAATAAGTTTTTATTATTTTCCCTCCAAAATATTTACATGTGCCTCTTTTTAAATTTAAGGGACTTTTATTGACTTACATCTTATGATAACGAAATTATGTGAAAATTTCATGGGCACTTTTCGGCTGAAATTTCCTCTAATGTGGATTTATTCTCTCACGAAGAAATCCAAAGTCTTTAACAAGTTCAAAGAGTTTAAGGAAATTTTGGAATAGGAATAAAAAGATGAAGAACCACATACTCTATTTTTTAGGAAATAAGGAATTTAGAAAGGTATAATCCACTTTAATTCCATTCAAATTAATGATGACGATCTTAGAAATTTTAGGGAGGTATTGGATTGAGAGGATGGAAAACTATAGAAAAAGACTATGGTTAAAGAAATGACAAGCTTAGGAAAGAACTAAGTTTGGGATCTAGTGGATTTGTTGGCTGGTAGAAAGGCCATTGGTAGAAAATGGGTGTTTGAAAATAATTTGAATGTGGAAGGCATAGTGGAGAAATACACACCTCAGTTAGTAGCAAAGGGTCATTCCCAAGAAGAGGGAATTTATTTTGGTGATATATTTTCTTCTGTTTCCAATTCAACATCTATTATATATGTTTTTTATTTTTATTTTTAAGTAGAATAGATGGACGTGAAGAAAAAATTCCTATATGGGGATTTTTTTTCAATTTAATGGTCTTAAATTGCTTACATAAATTATCGATCAGAGTTGGTAAACTTGTGAAGTGAAAGTGCGCTATATAATTGCTAGAAGCTTATTTTTATTAATTCAATTTATTGATGTGATGATTGAGTTTCTGGAAATTACTTCTAAGGATGATTTTTATTCTTATGTTCCTAATGAAAATGATGTATTAATTAAGTTCCTAAACTTTTCTTACTCCTAATGAAATCATCATGCTTTTTAATCTTGCAAAATAGAACAAAAGAAAAACTTCACCAATCTATTGTTAGTGTCTAAGAACAAAATTACTTAACTATTGTGCTAATAGTCCTTTGCATAAAGAAAAAATTGAATTCTATAAATGGAAACCACACATGCTTTAAAACTAAATATTTTGGAAATGAAAACCTGTACATAAATCACTCATGCTTTGAAAAGAAATCACTCATTTTCTAAAAAGAAATCACTCAATGATATGAAATAAAAATATGTAGAAACATATGTGTTGGGTCGGATAGAGGTGAATTTTTGTGACAACTATATTATTCCTTCATTTAATTATCAACACGGGGTAAGTATTTTTATTTCAAGAGTGTCAGCACAGTATATGCGAGTTAACTGGTCTATGGATGCTCTTTGTCAGTGTATAGAAGGAATTACTAACTTCTGAAGCTTACTGATCCTAGAGAAGGTGTCTTAGATGAATCTTTTAGCCTAAAGCTGAGTAATGGGATTTGGTGTTTCTCTACTAGAGTAAAACAATAGTTCTATTAAACTAAACAATAATATAAATAAATCAAGCAAGAATTAAAATGACAGTAATGAAATTAAGAAGAACGGTAGTCTAACTAAATTGTTCTAGACATGGAATTGAATTGAATCAACGACCTAGTGATCTAAGCAATAATGAAGCAACTATATGGCTAGAAATATAACTAGAATGGTGACTAGCTGTGTAATAATGAAACAACAATATAACTGAGCAATATGAATAACTATGCACTAGTGAAATAGCATTATAACTGAATGATATGACTAGCCATGCAAATAATGAACATCAGTAGAATTAAGCAATATGACTAGCTGTGCAATAATGAAACAACAGTAGAACTAAGCTGGTAGTAATGAACAACAATATAACCTAAACGGGTCAAATAACTCATACAACTATAATTAAGTAATTTTGCAATGGAGTTATCTGTAAGACTTAATTAAGAAACACTGATCAATTGGTTAATATCTTTATTATGATACGCAATGCATGGAGATGCAAAATGCTAAAATCGATCTTCCTACGGCCTAGAAATTAATTATCATGACAACCGAAGAACCAGAATTAACAAAACGTTATCAGAAACGGAATTGCACTTGTCTTATTCTAAGAACGAGATTGCCAATGATTCATTAAAGAATAAGAGCTATAATTATATCAAATGGAAGTATGTATTATAATTGCACCAAGTTCACAGATATTGGTTCTATAACTTTTTAGAACATGAAAATGTGCATGGAGCTCCCGGAGGTTGGGCCTAGACCTACAGAAGCCTCAGCACTGAGGAAACTTCAGAAGATAGTTTTAAAAACTCTCTGTTACATCCAGGAATGCTACAAAATATAATTAGATAGACTATTTTGGACTTTTCTATTATCGGGTTGCCCTCTCATTATGTTGTTTTCCCTTTTAAAGGTGAACCTTCGAGAATTTCGAGAATGTATCACAAACGACAGCTCGCTATGCATGGCTGTCATTTGAGTTCTTAGACTCAATCTGCTTGTTCACCTTCTATCAGCCGTTATGACTTCTTAGGATTTCTTGTGCTTGTGTCCATCGATTGGCTTTCTTTCGCTATTGATTTAGGCATTCCTAGTTTCCTATAGGTAAAGACAAAAAGAGTCAATTTATTATTATAAATCGTCCTTTTTAGCATTAGTCTGATTGTTCCCATTTTCATGATTTTATTCCTTATTATTAATATGAAGAGGGATTTTCTTGAAATTACAATATGATTTGCAGTATTTACAGGGTGAAAATCATACCTTAGTATGGGCCCAACATGCTCCCCTGCTTACCTTGTTGCATGTCCTCATGGAAACAAATGATTATAACTAAGTTAAAGAATAGGCGGGGTAGGGCTTCTCATTGGGTGCTCTGAAGCCTCTCTTCCTTTTTATGAGTGTGAAGCCAGGGCCTGTGACTCCTTTTGGTAACTCGTAGTTGTGATTATACTCCTCAAGAGGAAGCCAGAGGAGGGGATTTCAGTATCTGCAACCCAGCCAAGCAAGCCCCAGGCCCCATGCTGTAGACTAAGCTGCTATATAAACAGAATCTGGAGGCAGTGGCCTTGAAGTTCCTATAATTGAATGACTCCCTATTTTTCACATTATTTGTGGAGACCATCCACCCTTCTTTAGCTGCTGCTAGGGCTGCTTCATGGATGTCTTCAAAGTAATCTCATGCATTTTCAATGACATTTTTATGGAGAGGACCCAATCTAGACTTAACACCCGGCCTTCTCATGAAATTCTGATGTCAGACGATCAACTGCATGGGTTTCATAGGCTCTCCCCTGACCCATAGTTCCAAATTATGTTCCCTTTTCTAAAAGATGCCATAATATTTGGCCCACCTGATCTAGTTTTTGGCAAATGAAAGGAAATCTTGTAATTGTACATCTCCTATGAAGGGGTCAGGGTTGCTGTCAGTGTCATTTTCTAAAAAGAAATTGTGCATGTAGAGCTCACATAAAAAGCATTGAACCTGTTCATCCTGGTCATTACAACATAGGACAAATTCCTCTATAGTCTTAAAGGAAGTGGATTTCCCTACTCTCATAGCTTGAACTTTAAAAAGTAGGTACTGCTCTGTTAGGAATAGGGTGTAGTTAGTTGTTGGTGACCTACATGATAAAGCATCATCATATAGAGATAAAATTGCAGATATCTTCTCTTTAGCTTTCTTTATCTACCTTTGTACTACTTTAACCTTTTCCTGCTCACTTCTAAGCTGGGAAAATGTCTCATCTTCTGTAAGAGAGAGGTCAGTGAATTTCTTTTGCAGTGCCTGATGCTCTTGTAATGGCACTACCTCCTTCTTGTAATGTGTCAGTTCATGTCGTAATTGCACTAACTCATTCTGCAATCTTTGTTTAGCAGCTATCTCTATTAAATGGGCATAGGCAGGGACTCCCTCTGTTTGGATCCCTTTTTCCTCCAGAACTTTTTTCTCAGTTTGGGTGGATGTTTCGATGTTGTTTTTTGCTTCTGTCTGCACTCTGGTTTCAGTGGTGGGTGTAAAATTGGTTTTTGTCCCAATTTCCATAGTATTTGCTAGTTCTGTTTGGGTCCCTACAATGGAAGTTTCTTCTTTTGAATTCCTGACCTTTCTTTCCTTTTTCAATTGCTTCTTCAAGTGTTTCACCGGCTTATTCAATTTCTTGTAGGACTTCCTTAAATTCTCAGTTTATCTCATGTCTAAACCTTCCCCTGTTTCTACTTCAACAGGTGGCAGGGGAGTAGGATTCTCTTGCTCAGGGGTAAGGTCTAGAATGGTGTTTCTAATTACTTCTTCAAAATTGACCTCTGTATGAGGGTCTTGACAGGGAGGAGCGATGTTGCCTCCTAGTGACAAGGGGACTATCTCTGTGTGTGAACTTTGTTCCACAAGGATAGTGTCACATGAATCAGCCTGTGATTCCAGTCTTTCTTTTGTTTGTCTTTCACCATATACTTCATAGTTATCAATGGGAGATAGGGATTCATTCTCTTGTAGTTCCTCTTGGTCGGATAAGATATCAATGTGACCAGAGCTACTGGGGGAGGCTGTTTTATCAGGAAATTCTTCTTGCTCCCCTGTTTCTGATGAGTTCCTTAATTCGAAGCTTGTCCTCATTTTCCCTAGGACTAGGGCCATTTCCTCTTCAAATTAGTGTAAGGGTGCCTGGGAGGGTTCTCCTCCATCTATGGTGTTTGAAGTTCCTTGGTGTGTTCTAGCCCATTTTTGTCTATTTGACTCTGATGTTGAGGCTCAACTTCTTTTAACACTTGGGGTAATGCTAGGGAAGCATATTTATTCATCAAAAAGGCTAGACATTAGCCATTGGAGGAGGTGGAGGTAGTGCAATAGTTTGATGAGTAAGAGGAGGAGGAGGAGGTGGAAGAGGAGTATGAATAATAATAGGAATATACTCAACTGCAGCTTGAGGGGTTGAGGGGAACAAAGGTCTATTAACAACAGATACTTTGGTTACTTCCTTGACCTCTTCAACCTCAGGAGTAGGATGAAGACTGTTTTTATTTCTGATACCCTCTCGGGTGGACTATCCGAATAATAATAATCAGTATCTCCCACAGTGGAGTCTGGAATTTTCAACTGAGAATCTTGAGAGGAGGAGGAAGGAAAATCTTCTATAGGCACTTCAGGAATTTGGGAACGTGTTGATTTCCTTTCCCTCCAAATTCTTCTATGTATAATCTAGTCAGGTTCAGACACTGAAGGTGTCTTTGGCTTGGACGTATCTGACCTCAGGTGTGGCTTACGAGGAGCCAGGACTGCAAATAGATATATCAAATAACAAATGTGGAGTCGCCAAGGTGAGGGATCTACAACTCTCAACTCTCTATGCTCACCTACTTAGAGAGTGACTATGATTTTGTTAAGGCCCAGGGATTCTAATTTTCTTAAATTCTTCCCCGAAAACGACGCCAGAAAGATGTTGTAGCTCCTAGAGACAGCCTAGAGTTGTGATAGACCAGTGCCTAGGACATCGTAGCACAACAAGGAGCATATAGTATAATGTGTGAAGTTGTCAGCTTCAGCTCACATGCTATCTCCTGTAAACAGGGAAATGGAATAGAATGGGACCAAAATATTAGAAACTGACATAGGAAAAGTGATAATGCAGAGGCAAGATGCAGAAATCTAATACAAAAGCAACAGACAATTCAGAGACAGTTTACCGCAAAGTGGGCCGATTCAGAAATACTTCACAGACATAAATTACCAGAAGGCATATGTAGTGAAAGAAACATTGAGAAGATACTAGTGAACATTGAGCTAATGCCTAGATATACAATACCACCATGTGTGGGCTTACCAATCTAAGAATCCATACATGATAATAGCATTTTAAAAACACCCTCTCAATGCAACTAATATAGCAGAAGTATCGACAGTTGTATAATGGAACAGAATATCATGCATGAGCCATATTTAAAGCACTTGAATGATCCGAGTATGGGCATCAACTAGGATGAATCCTTACCAGAAATCAGTGAGCCACTTGCATTCCAAAACATGATACAGGAAAGATGGATGAGACGAAATGATATATTAAATAACATATAAAAGAGAGTTACAGACTGTGAAATACCAAAGACCAGAATCCTTTTTGACAAACAGAACTCCTCCTCACTGAGGCCCTATGGGCTTTGAGCCTTCATACAAGAGTTTTTACAAAATGTATGCAAAAATCCTTTCACTGCATAATCTTCTGATAAAAATCTGGAACCCTTACAATTCGTTTCTTCATGGTCTTTATAGGCGAAACCAAAAACATAGTAAAAGAGGTAGGTGATGAACATTTAATTTGCATAATTAATTCAAAATGGCGGAAACATTTGTGCCCATACTGCTGAATGACTGTGCTGTTTGTACTATGTGACCTACTAACTGAAATAAATGCACTGGGTAGAAATCTCTTCCGGGACATGATAAGGTGGTAAAATCACACAAATATCCGTCCTTGCCTGGGAAGAAAAATCTGTTGAAATAAAACCTTGAGGACATCATTTTCTTTGTATAAATATTCTGGATGATGTGCAGGATCTTCAATTTGGTACTCTGCTTCAAAAGGCTAGGAAAAGGCCCCAAAATCTTCAGCTACCTGCCTTTAATTATCTGTTGAACACTGATATTATTTATCTGCCCCATTAATATCTCCATCTATGAAATCAGCGCCTTGAATGTCCCTGCAGGGTTTGACAAATTTGAACCCTACCTCTTAAATTGGAGTCTTGTCGGTTTGGCTTTCAGGGACTTTCTTCATAATTCTGCTTTGAAAAATGGTCCTTTGACGTGTGCTTGGCTCTTGTCATGGAGTCTGCAAATTATGATAATTCTCCGTCGTTGTCAACCTGCAAAACACACAAAACTGTGAAGAAAACCAATGCATGGGGGGGCGGCAATGCAATGGGAGCGACTGTGTAACAGAGCAACGTGATGAAGTGGCGGAAACATGCAGGGTGGTGATGAAGAAAATGCAGTGGAAATAGTGGCAGAAGGGTTGGCCAGAATTTGTAACGCGAAACAATAAAATAAACATATGAACGTAATGTATAAATGGTGGAGGGGCAATGCGATAACACGTGGGATGCTGACGTGGAAGAAGATCGAGTCAATAGTGGGGATAATGAAATCTTGGCTGTCCATTCTCATGAGGAGATCGACAGTTGGAGGAGCGTCGGAGGCAATAGACAGTGGGCCAGGGGCGCCATTGGCTTGGGTTAATGTTCATGCAGCTTCGGGGTATGACGATCGTTAGATGGAGACCTTCAGATCGGATGGCTGACAGTGATATCACTGCGTGTCCTGGGTCAAACAATAATGCGCGATGGAGAGCGGTTTCGAGGCCGTACTCTGGGACGCGTGGCGAGCGCTGAGTGGAATCGCTGGCCGAACGGGGATTACCGCCTACCACCGAAAGGCGGTGCAATGAATACCGGGCAGTTTTTAAACAGTGGACGCGGGGCGGGGACCACAAGGTGGGAGAGATGCGGTACGTTGATCTATGGTCTGATCGGACGGCCCATAATGCGACCGATATGCATTCGGTAAGTGCCTTTCGGCCTGACGCGTGGTTACAGTGTTTGGTCGCGTGGAGTAAGAAAAAAGAGGGGCCAGGGCTGATAGGGCTAACCCTTAGATATTTCAAATATGAAATTTTCAGCCGTTCATAATGAATTTTAGAGGTGGGAAACGGTAACGATAGGCTTGAGGATGATTTTTCAAGGCTGCAAAGGGGGAAATTGAGAGCTCTGAACCAAATTGTCTGTGAAATTTTGCAGGAAGAAGATTATGATCAAAACTATGCACATATGTTAGCCATCCAACTCACTGGAGAATGGCACTTGCTGCTTCTGAAATTGGGAAATTTGACAGCTCATTTCGAAGAGTATTTCTGCCCATGATTGGTATGCTCTTCTCCTATGGTTATCTTTCTTCTTGGCTTTGATTTTTTGTTTGGGAGCTAAGTGTAACTGAAAAAGAGATTGTGGTTATGTATAAAGAGTCTCCATGCCTTAATTGTAGCACTTACTAATGCATATGACAAGATTTGTGCAGGGATTTTATCCACTTGACAAATTAAAGCCAATCAAAGCCAATTACACCCATCCCCCTTTAGAAAAGGGTACCCATGACCTCAGGTACTGGAGAGATTCAACCAGTGATGAATGTGAGCATGGGGATGTCAGACTTTAGTAATCTTGTGTGTGGAGGATTGATAGATAAGGAATTACTTCATGTGCAGCAAAGGATCAAACTTAAAAGTTTTCATGATTGAATCCTGTGTGGAGAAGGCCGAGACATGAGAGAAAACAGTAGTAATTATTATGATATGATGTCTTTGTATGATTATAATGATGTGACGGAAGCAAGATTTAATCAAGTATTGATTGTCATTGTCCTTCCCAAGTTTGAAATATGTAATCAAATCTTCGTTATTTATTCTTATGTTACGTCATAATTGTCACTAATTCAAGTAATAGGTTTTTAGTAAAGAAAATGGAAAACAAGGTGTATATAACAGTATTTTTTTATTAAGGAAATATTATTTCATACCACAAGCAAGGCCATTGCGGCCAGTAGGCGTTCATAGCCTTGACAGGGTTTCTTTTCAACCAAAAAATGAGCCATGATCCCTATGTGAGAATAGTTATTTTATCATCTTGATGGAGAGATCGTCATGCTAGTATGGTGGCCAGGTAATCATGGTGCCATTCACTAGAGTTGTAGTAAAATGATCAGGCCAGCTCGTGATGAGACCTCCTGTCCTTCAAGTTAGTAAGAAGGTCATTACCCTGGTGCGGTTGCCATAATAGGCATGTCAATTGCTTAGACTCTTATGAACATGGTAGGTTGGCTCGTGATGAGGCCCCCTATCCTCTCTTAAGATATGTAAATGTAGTATTTGCTTTTTTATTTTAACAATTTGATCTATTCGGAGGTCACTGTGCTGGTATGGTAGCAAGACAATTACAGTTCCATTCACTAGAATTGTAACAGAGTAATCAGGCTGGCTCGTGATGAGACCTCCTGTCCTTCTAATATATGATAAAGTCATTACCCTGGTGTGGTGGACATAATGGGCATGTCACCTGTTCAATTCCTATGATCATGGTAGGTTGGCTCGTGATGAGACCCCCTATCCTCTTTTTGAGATTTGCATGTCACACCATGATTGCTAAGGAAGGCTCATTGACTCCTTAAGAGTGAGGGATGGTGAAAGAAGTAAAAAAAATAATACCATTAATATGCCTTGTTCCATTTCTTCATGTTGTAGGGTCATATTACTCGAATAGTGCAAAAAGACGTATCATTATAAGGTCCTAAATCATTTGATATCATATTCGAACCATGGGTACTTTTAGCCTTTATGTTGATGTGTGTATAATATCAGCTTTCTGTTTAAGAATTGTGGTATCACAAGAAATCATATTTGGAATTTTACCATTTGCTTTCTCTCTTTCAAGTGCCATTCCCTGCTCAAGGTTATTGAATAAGAAGAATGGCTATTGAGAAGAAGTTTTTTTTAAAGATTGGTTTTCAAAAAAAATTTAAAAGGTGTTCAGAGAAAAAAACATGCTAAAAAATGCTCACAAAATGCTCAAAAATGCTAAAAAAAAATGCTCAAAAAATGCTCAAAAGTGGGTATTTTTTTTGAAGGAATAATCATCTTGTTCAAAGATGGAACAGCACAAGCAACATGGAAAAAGAAGCTGTTTAAAATTTGATTAAACCGCTTTCGTTCAGAAATTGAATAGCAGCTGTTCCGGGATTGAACAGAAAAATTTTAAAAATGTGGCAAAAAGCTGTTCAATTCTGTTGAACCGTTGCCATTCAAGGATTGAACAACAGCTGTTCTAGATTTGAACATCAAAAATTTAAAAAGTGGTCAAAAGTCTGTTCAATTCGGTTGAACCGGTGTTGTTCGAAAATTGAACAACAGTTGTTCTGAAATTGAACAACAAAACTTAAAAACTTGACAACAAGTTGTTCAATTCAATTGAACTACTGTTGTTCAAAAATTGAACAAAATTAATTCATAAACTGAACAACAAAGAATAAAAACTCAACCAAAAAGCTGTTCAATTCGATTGAACTACTACGGTTCAAAAATTGAACAACAGTTGCTCATAAATTGGACAGAAAAGCATAAAAACTCAACAAAAAAATTTGTTTAATTCGATTGAACTGCTACTGTTCAAGAATTGAACAGCAGTTGTTCATAAACTGAATAGAAAAGTAAGAAAATGAAAACAACACAACCTTATAATGAAAAAAATGGATTGTAAATGGGACAAATATACAATTATATACATAATTTACAAGTGATGTTGTCAAACCTCTCATGTACTTGAGTTTGCGGGGTTGTCACCCCCTTGTGCCACAACTTAGATGGTGGGATATTCTCGTGCTTGTTGACAAAAATATTGCTTCGTGAGAGGTTTGTGATAGAGGCGTACTCTGTGTCCATTAACTCAGAAAGTTGATCCGGATCTGTCTATCATTGTAAAATTGAGGGTACCATTGCTATGTACTTCCTGAATCTCATATGGACCAAGCCATCTTGTTTGTAGTTTTCCTGGAAAGTCTTGGAATCTAGAATCATATAGGAGTGCCCAATCTCCTTTTGAAATACTTTTTTTTTATTAGATTTTCGTGCCACTTGGCTCGTTTTTTTTTAATGATCATTGTGCGTTGCAAGGCAAGTAGTCAAATTTCATCCGGTTCATTTATTTGTTGAAGTCTTTTAGTTTGAGCATCCGTTAAGTCCAATCCTACTTCCTTGGTTGTTCTCAGTTTTTTAATTTCGAACTTAATAGGGAAGATAGGTTCTCTCCGAAATACTAGCTAATATGGTGAATATGCAGTGGTATTTCTCCAAGTTGTTCGATAAGCCCATAAGGCTTCTGGTAGTCTAGTGGCCCAGTCTCGACAATGTGTTGCTACTGTCTTGGTAAGGATTGCCTCTAGGACTTTGTTAGTGCTTTCGACTTGTCCATTTGCCTGCGGGTGGTAAGGAGACGTAACTCTATGAATGACATGGTGATTTTTAAGGTAGATATGATCTTATTTACAGTGAACTGTGCCCCCCCATTGGTTATCACCTCCCTTGGTACGCCGTATTGTACAAATAGTTCAAAGAGAAACTTAATTACTGATTCTTACGTGGGTCTTGGCAAAGCTACTGCTTCCACCCATTTGGTAACATAATATGTGGCAACTAATATGTGGGCTTTCTGGTTTGATGGCAGATTAAATGGCCCAACGAAATCCAACACCCATCGTTCAAATGGTTCCACCACCAATTTTGGTTGCAATGACATTTCATCAGCTTGGCCTAGATGACCCATCCTTTGGAAGCTATCGCAGGACTGAACGTACTTCTTTGCATATTTAAAAATCATAGGCCAAAAATAGCCTAATTGCAGCACTTTATGCCACATCCGTTGGTCTGCAAAATGACCACCGCAGGGTTCATCATGACAGGCACGTAGGATGTCATGAATTTCTTCTTCCCTTATGCATCGACGTATATGCATATTGCATATCAGCCCCTGTATGAAATAAGTATCCTTCAATCGAGGAGAATCGTGAAATGTGTTGTACAATTAACTTTTGTTCTTTTGCCGTCAAATTTTTGGGTAGTTTCCCAACTGCCAGATAATTTGCCACATCTATGTACCACGGGGATTTTACTACTACCGAAAATAGGTGCTCATCAGGAAATTGATAGTCGACTGTTAATGTGTCATCTGTTTTGGGGACTCTTGACAGAAAGCCAGCGACTACGTTCTCCTTCCCTGGACAGTCTCTAATTGCTATATCAAATTCCTGTAATAATAGTAGCCAGAGAGTTATTCTTCCATTTGTGATCAGTTTATTCACTAAATATCTGATAGCAGAGTGGTCAGTGTACATGAACACTTGATATCCTGTTATGTAGTGTCTAAATTTATTGATGGCATAAATTACAGCCAGGAACTCTTTCTCGATTACTGTGTAGTTTAGTTCGGCGGGGGTAAGATTTTTGCTAATATAATAAATAGCATATGGTTTTTGGTCTTCTTCTTGGCCGAGGACTGCTCCTATTTCTATATCAAATGCGTCGGAATAGATATGAAAGGGGAGTCTCCAGTCATGACCTCGCAAGATTGGTGATGTGGAGACCAGCTTCTTTAATTCTGTAAAAGCAATGTCACATTTTTAAGTCCACTGAAATTCAACATTTCCAGTTAAATCATACAGAGGTGCAGCTATCTATGAGAATTTTTTTATAAATCTGCGATAATATCCTACATACCCTAGGAAACCGCATACCTCTGTTTGTGTACAGGGTGTGGCCAACAAAAGGATTACCTTTATTTTAGCTGGGTCTACCTGTATTCTTGGTGTAGAAATGTAGTGGCCTAGGATTACCCCTTCAGTCATCATCATGTGGCATTTTTCGTTGCTTAGACACAATCTAGTAGCAATAAATCGTTCTAATACCTTGTGTAATGTTTCTAGAGCTTCGTCAAAATCCTCCCCATAGGGTGTAAAATCATCCATACAGATTTCAAGTCCTTCATTTATTAAATCAGAAAAAATGCTAATTATGGCTCTTTGAAATGTTGCTGGAGCATTACATAATACAAACAGTAACACTCTGTAAGCGAAAGTGCCCCATGGGCAGGTAAAGGTTGTCTTATCTTGGTCTTTAGGGGCTATTTGTATTTGATTGTATCCATTGAATCCGTCAAGAAAAGAGAAAAAATGTTTTCCAGCTAATGTGTCAAGGACTTGGTCAATAAAGGGAAGGGGGAAATGATCTTTCTGAGTTGCTTTATTTAATTCTCTATAGTCTACGTAGATCCTCCACTTCCCATTTTTTTTAGGGACGACCACCAAAGGGGAGACCCATTTGCTGTCTGAAATAGGCTAAATAAAATTTACATCTAGGATCTTTTTGAGTTCTTCTTTTACAATTTATTTTAAATGGGGATTCAGTCTTCGTTGCGGTTGTCTCAGAGGCTGAGTCTCTCTATCAATATAGATATGATGCATGCACGACTGTGGGTCCAAGCCCTTCATGTCTCGGTAATCCCACACAAATTCACCCTGGCACTTCTTAAGAATTTTTACAAGTTTTTGCCTTTGGTTGTCATCCAGGCTACTGTTAATATTCAAAATCTCACCTGGTTCAATTTCAATAGGTATACTATTACAAACAGTGGTTGTGGGATTATATTGGGTCTCAAATTTTGTCACAAGATTTTCTTGCCCTTCATGCTCGAGGAGTGTTTTCATCATTTGGAATTTTAAATTTTTAGTTTTGGGCGGCTGGTTCATCATGTTACTAATCAAATCATCTTCAGTTTGATATTCAAATTTGAGAGCCTCTACTAGTGTGAGGGGTGGACAGATATTTTTCTCGCAATATGTATCTCGGTTTTTATGAATTTTTATCATGGGCAGACTTGTTATGGTAGGCGGATAGATTACAATATTTTTTACAGAATTTCCTCTAGTGATAGTCATGCTTCCAGTTCAACAGCCTATGTAAGCATCTGCCGTGGCCAGCCAAGGCCGCCCAAGAATCAATGGGTGCCCTTCCATGATGTTTTTTGGATTAATAAATAAAAAATCAACAGGGTATTCCCATGAGTCTACTAAGACCATAATGTCTTGCACTATACCTTTTGGTCTAATAACAGATCTGTCAGCTAATTCCAGGAGTGTGGTTGTAGGTTTGAGGAATGATATGCCTAGTTTTCACAAGCTCTTGTGGTTAGGATGTTGATGGCTACCCTAAGTTCAACCTATGTGTTTGTAAATGAATGTCTAGAAATTTGTATGGTTACAATGGGGTTTCCTAGGTCTTCATGTTTCACAGGTGATTCTCTACCTAACGATAAGTCAGACAGAGTTCCTACTACATGGATGGTAGGTGCAACCATTGTTTTCCTAATTTGTTTCTTTCCACATAACTCCTTGATTGTTTTTGTATAGATTGGAATGTCCTGGATGGCCTACAGAAGAGGAATTTTGACACAAATATTTCTTAATTCTCCCAGGATGTCAAATTCTGAGTTGATTATAGGTCTAGGTAAGTTTAATCTCTCAGGAAATGGTGGTGGAGCTACTTTAAGATCTTCAGGTCTTTGTTGTTCAATTGTTTCCTCGTCTTTGATTGTTTTTGTTATCTTTGTTGTGCTAGGCCCTGTGGATGTTTCAATTTGGGATTGAGGTGGGGTTGGGGCCTCTTGGGAAATATGGTATGTCCCGATATTAACCTCAATTCGTTACACTATTTTCTTTTTGTTTTTGGGTTTTGGATCCTCTATGATTTGAATTAATTGAACTGGTTTATTACTAGGATTGGGATTGGGTTGGGCTGGTAATTGAGGTCGTATGACAGGCTACTAGTTATGCTGAATAGGGTAGGGGGCTGGTAATTGTTGGGTTCCTACTCCTGTTGGTAAATTTCCCATCCCTGTAGGTCGTTGCCAGTTCCAATTGTTGTTTTGAGTAGGAGGGTTTGGCCATTGGTTTTGATAAGGGATATTCTGCCAATAAGGGGGAGAACTAGGGAAATTTTGGCAGTTACTTCTTGATGGATTTTGCGTAGGCCAGGGTGGGATAGGAAAGGTTTGGTTTGGCCAAGTTGGGAAGGGATTTTGAGTCTGCCAAGTTGTTGCAGGGTTTTTCTGGTTTTACTTGGGCACTGGAAAGTATTGAGGTAGGTCTTGCGGTATGCCAGGTCATGCCTACCATTGCCAATGCTAATTAATTAAATAGATTGGTTCTGTTTCTTCTTCTGCTTCTTTGCAGATGGCTTTCAGCCTTGGGAGTGAAGGACACTAGTCCATATTATGATCCTTAGTGCAGATAGCACATATCTGGACCATGTCTAAAGGACACTCCCTTTGGTTTTGCTTCTTCCCACATTTTTGGCAGAAGATAGCCAGATTTTGTTCAGCTATTGCTTGATTTTTTTTGGCTTGCATAGAATCAAGTTGTGTGGTCAAAGTGCCCAAGATGTTGGTTTTTAAGTTTTCTAAGAGGTTTCCAAATTATGCCCTAGTTACATTGCTACTGTTCTGCTTAAGATCGCGCTCAATAGGTTTGTTACGTGAGCTACCTCAGGAGCATATAATACATAAGGAGATAATCTCATCATATTCTTCCTCATAAATATCTCCTTTTCCCATTATGTTATGTAATTCAACCCATTACTCCTTCATCCCCTTAAGCATTGTGGCTTTCAAAATGTCCTTGGACAATGTAGTATATGGGGATGTTTGTAAATTGTCTTGAAATCTTTCTACGTATTCCTCTAATGTTTCATTGTCTTTTTCAGTCATGTTAAACATTTCGTTTTTTAGGTCTTGGGTTCGGAAATAGTCTTGGTATTTGGTAAGAAAGGCATTCTTCATTTGGTCCCAGTTGTTTATAGTTCCCCCTCCTAACCCCATGAACCAGTGGAGAGTCGTCCTTTTCAAGGTGGAGGGAAATAATTTTAGTTTCTAGGGATCAGTGGTGTAATTATATCCTCTGCATAAGACATCAAATTCAAATAAGAATGCATCAGGATCTTCTGTGGTTAATCCATGAAAGGTGGGGATGTTATGCAAGGGAATGGATTTCATAGGGGCATGGGCAGCATTATCAACGATGGGGTACTTCAATGTTGATGTCTGCCTCTGATTTTGATTTTGATTATTTTCCATTTGATCAAAGAGGTGCCAGAAATATTCAGAAATTTCTTGATCTGGAGGGGAGAATTTGATAGGCTTGGAAGGTGAATGCGGTGGAGGATTTATAGTGCTTCCCTGATCTGGGATTCTAAGAAGTTCTGTTTCGATTACTCCTTCAGGGGACTTAGGTATCTCTATGTGAATTTCTCCACTAGTTTCTCCCCTGCCTTCTTGCAAATTGCAAGAGCCTCCCTCTTTTGAAAGGTCAATGTTTTGATGAGTGGCAGTCTGCAGGCTTTGCTCAGAGCCTTCTTTCTTGATGTGAATCTCGGCGTAGGCTATAGATGGTGAGGCTGCTACCCGAGGGGGTATGTTAGGATTTTTTATGGAAAAATTTTTCAATCTTATAGATGCCTGAGATTCAACCTTCTTAATGATTTCGTCTATGTATGTTTTCCTCCCAAGGATCACCGGTCCTTTGGGTTGTGGTCGTGACTGATTCTAGGTTGATTCTATATTTTTCTTAGGCATAAAACAAGAGCACCTATCTATGGTTCTTGTATAGTTTTCTGGTGGGCGGGCTGAAGGGCAAGCATGTTGCTTACCGGTATGCAGGTTCTTACCTTTCGTTTTCAATACCCAAATCCTCATAGCAATGGAAAAAGAATGAATTAAAGGAGATAACTCTCAACACTCTACCTGGCAATGGCGCCAAAATGTTGGGTCAGATAGAGGTGAATTTTTGTGACAACTCTATTGTTCCTTCATTTAATTATCAACCCAAGGTAACTATTTTTATTTCAAGAGTGTCAGCATAGTATATGCGAGTTAACTGGTCTATGGATTCTCTTTGTCAATGTACAGAAGGAATTACTAAATTTTGAAGCTTACTGATCCTAGAGAAGGTATCTTAGATAGATCTTTTAGCCTAAAGTTGAGTAATGGGATTTGGTGTTTATCTATTGGAGTAAAACAATAGTTCTATTAAACTGAACAACGGTCTAAATAAATCAAGCAAGAATTAAAATGACATTAATGAAATTAAGCAGAACAATAGTCTAACTAAATTGTTTTAGACATGGAATTGAATTGAATCAACGACCTAATGATCTAAGCAGTAATGAAGCAGCTATATGGCTAGTAATATAACTATAATGGTGAATACCTATGTAATAATGAAACAACAATATAACTGAGCAATATGAATAATTGTGCACTAGTCAAACAACAATATAACTGAACGATATGAATAGCCGTGCAAATAATGAACAATAGAATTAAGCAATATGACTAGCTATGCAATAATGAAACAACAGTAGAACTAAGCTGGTAGTAATGAACAACAATATAACCAAAACGGGTCAAATAACTCATATAGCTATAATTAAGTAATTTTTCAATGTAGTTCTCTGTAAGACTTAATTAAGCAACACTGATCAATTGGTTAATTTCTTTATTATGCTACGCAATGCATGGAGATGCAAAATGCTAAAATCGATATTCCTACGGCCTAGAAATTAATTATCATCACAACAGAAGAAGCAGAATTAACAAAACATTATCAGAAACAGAATTGCACATGTCTTATTCTAAGAACACGATTTCCAATGATTCATGAAAGAAGAAGAGCTGTAATTATATCAAATGGAAGTATGTATTATAACTACACCAAGTTCACAGATATCGATTCTGTAACTTTTTAGAACATGGAAACGTACGCGGAGCTCCCGGAGGTTGGGCCCAGACCTACAGAAGCCTCAACACTGAGGAAACTTCAGAAGATAGTTATTCAAAACTCTATGTTACATTTAGGAATGCTACAAAATATAATTAGATAGATTGTTCTGGAATTTTCTATTATCGGATTGCCCTCTCATTCTGTTCTTTTCCCTTTTAAAGGCGATCCTCAGGAATTTCGAGAATGTATCTCAAACAATAGCCCGCTACGTGTGGCTATCGTTTGAGTTCTTAGACTCAATCTGCTTGTTCGACTTCTATCAGCCATTAGGACTACTTAGGATTTCTTATGCTTGTGTCCGTCAATTGGCTTTCTTTCGCTATTGGTTTAGGCATTCCTAGTTTCCTACAGGTAAAGCAAAAAGAGTCAATTTCTTATTATAAATTGTCATTTTTATCATTAGTCTGATTTTTCCCATTTTCATGATTTTTATTACTTATTGTTAATATGAAGAGGGATTTTCTTGAAATTAAAATATGGTTTGCAGTATTTACAGGGTGAAAATCATAACTTAGTCTGGGCCCAACACTATGTAGAATGATTACTATACAATTGACAATTAAAAAGGAAAGACTAACTATTTAAGAATAATCATTAAGTATGTAAACATATATATAAAATGATAAAAGGAAATTATGGAAGCAACTACATCAAATGATAAAATGAAATTAATAAAACAACTGCACCAAATGATAAAAGAAAAATATAAAAATGCAGAACCTTCACTGTTTGCAGTGGTCGTCCATGTAATGTTCCAAATTTTTCCTTTAATAAATTGGAACATTAGATTTTGCTAATTTCACTTATAAGTTGAATAATTCGGTAAGGAGGCCCAATGACAATAAAAACATGGATAAAATCCCTCTAGTGTGAAAGGGGATCAGCCTTGGAACTAGATTTCACACCCTCATGTGTGAAAGGGGACATTTTGCAAAGAGGCTTGGTTAAGTTTGACCAAGCCAAATAGCGTTGGGTATGAGGTGGAAAGCACTACATGGGACAACGCAGAGATAGAGGAGGGAATATTCCTTTATGGAGGAAACCCTAATGGATGGGGCCCATGGAGAGAGAGCCTTCACTTGTTATATATAGAGAGGAGGAGAGCCATTGTTATTCATGCTTATGATCATTCATTTCATGTCTATTCAGACATTGTGCATTCTTTGTTGTTTAGCAAGAATTGCCGAGGAATTCCTGTTTAGGATTTCCTCACCTTCTTGAGAGGCCTCTTTAAGGTTGGTTCCTCATTCTCCACATCTCTTGGCTCAAGGCCAAAGAATCCTCCTCCAGGACAACGTTATTGCAACAGCAGCATAATGCTGTGTTGTAGGGTGTTGCAGTGGAGAGTCCACTACACCTCTTCCATCTCTTGTTTTTCAGGTAGAGAGTCTTTCCTTTCTTTGGGAGATCAGATTGGAAGCCTGGGAGCTGATTTTCAGATCTTGGCACTTGGCCATAATGTTCTATTCCACTCACTGCGCAGTCCCTCTTAGTGACTGCATTATTTTCATGGAGTATCTACAGTGAGGGTTTGCATATTGATTGGAGGGTGAGATCTCAAGTGTAAGGATTAGCCTTCCACTTTTGGAGATCCATTGGAGAAGGCCTAATTCATATTTCTCATCATCTTCAACCTTCTCTATTGAGTTCCATATTTGAGTTTCTGTAGCTACCCAACAACTCCGGCATTTTTTCCATTTTGTGTATTTCAGCCAATCCCTTGGAGGATTGTTGTATTGTTTCTTTCAGGGGTTAGAGCTTTGCTCCCCCACTTTATTTGAGCCATATATTTCCATTTTTTTCATTTATTATGTAATATGGAGCAGCATCTCTTATAATATGTGTCCTCATAGCCTGGGTTTATGCAAAAATAGAAGTGTTCTCTATTTTTTTGTACTTGTCTTGTTGAGGCTTGCATTGCCTTTCTTGAGTGGATTTTTCCTCAAGAAATCGTACTCTTTTTCTGCTATAACAATATTTGATGGATATTTATATCTTCATATGCTCATGGTTGTAAAATAATGTTGTCTTTCCATTTATTGTTCAAGAATTGTTGCAGTCCCTCACTGGGCACTTTCTAAGGATATCTAGTAGTGGGAGATCTGTTTAACCACTCTAGAAGGATTTATTTGGTCCCAAATCTTGGATTTCAGTCTTAGATGTATTGATATAAGGGATCCAGGTCTTGGTATCAAATATTTCTGCCTCCATTTCTAGAAAATGTGTTTTCCAGCCATGGATTGCTAGTTGTACCGATTTGGGAACATTACAGTGGTATCAGAGCATAGTCTTGGCTCAACTTGTGAGTCTAAGCCCAAGAAGATTATAATGTTGAAGAAGATGAGTTTATTCTCATCTATTTTCAGATCCAGAGGAGACCTCTCCAAGGAGGTCAAGAAGAATGAAGAAGAAGAGGAGGAAGGATGGTGCACTTCCTATTCTCATCAAAAGGAAGATATTGAGCATGGAAGACACTTGGATCATCAAATTCTGAGTGATTACCGTATTGAGTATAGATCTCAACCTAGAGCCTTCAAGGAGACTCTAGATTTTCCTCATCTCATCTAGTTGAAGGAAGAGAAGAGACCATGTAGCAAAAAATAAATCAAAGGCAATATATTTCTGTTGTCTACCTTTGTTGGGTCATCTACTGCAAGAACTTGGGTGAAAGAGTTGGTGGCATTGTTCTTTCTACATCCTGTAGTAGAGAAAGAAGCTGTTGAAATATTAGCGCTTCACTTGGAAGGTGAAGCCTATGATTTGTGGAGCAGCCACTTGAGCCATGCAAGGGAGAAAACTTTTGCAAATTTCATCCAAGGGTTGGTTAAAACCTTTGATGGTGAAAGGGCTAAGGAAGGGAAGACCACACCACCACTTGAGGAGCCTTGTGATAACGTTGTCACACTCATGGAGGAGCAACCACATGCATAAACAGTTGGAGTAGCCAACACTTCGGAGGAGGGAACTCTTGTAGCACTACAAGAATCTCAAAATGCACATCAAGGTATGAAAAGGTTTCCACATTCTATTGTTGCAACAAATCCTTTTGATAGATGTGGAGATTTACTATTGTGTGACCAAGGGTAAAATCACATTGCTACCCTAGAGCAGCTTGGTTGCACTTCGCTATGCAACATGAAAAATTTCAAGGAGAAAATAAACCATCATATTCATGAGCCTTTGTTGGATTTCATAGCACATTGGAGGTTGCGGTTTGAAGCCTTGAAGGATGATAGTAGACATCTTGCAGTGAGAAACCCTTTCTCCCTTCAAGATGACACTTTCTCAATGAGCTCCTCTCAGGTCAAGGAGGAAATTATAATTTCAAATCCAAGACCTCATTGGTTTTGGAAAAATATTGATGAGAGGAAGGTCTTAAGGAGAGATCTCATTAGAGGTGCACTTCAACACACCATGGAGTGCAAAGATTTTATTTCTTTCTCACAAGAGCAGATAGGAGATGGAGGAAATCTTAGGATGGATAACATCTCTCATGCTTTTGTTGGACATTCCTTGATCCATACACATCCTAATGGGAGGTTTTTCCTACCACCTATTTGCGTCTTGATAGGGTCTCATTGATCGTTGAGAAGATTGCATTTCAAAATCCCATGAAGTGCAAAAACAGGAGTTTGATTTGGGAGGATGGTAGCCCTCATGGGAGGAGTACCAAGATGAAGAGAAGAAGGAAGCATCCAAAAGTGGTTGACTGGATGTGGTTGATGAGCAAGGATCTGGGAGGCTACTTTCAAATTTATGACACCAGGCAGCAGGAGGCTTGGCTGTGCTAGTTACTCTTGAAAGAGTTTGGCCATCACTTGGCACACACTCTTCCAAAGAGTAGGAGGATGGATACTTGCATCATTGAGAAGCATAGAGTATGGATGCATGGTGTTGATGTGATACTCATATCATTCATTGTGTCTTCATCACATGATTTTTATGATGGAAGTATGGGGAGGTAGAAAAATGCTTTGTTGCTTTGCTTGTTCTTGGGAGAGAAAGAGCAAATTTGCTCTCACATTTTGCATGATGTTGCAAGAGGAGGAGATGGCATTATCTCCTTGGATTTTGATGAGAGACAGGTACTTCCACCTTGGGAGGGAATTCTTATGTATTTCAGCATTATGGGAGATATCTTTGACAAGGAGCATGTCAAAGAATGGACCTATGAGTTGGCCAGAGATCATTTGCAGAGGCCAACAATGTTGTCACTTGAGAGCTTGGGGTTATTGATGGAGTTTCCCCAGGATTGCTTCACACTTGATGCACTTGGAGGAAAAAGAGGAGGTGAGATTGATGGAGTAGTGGATGGGGATATCTATTACATTGGTATGACATCACTTGCTATGATCTTCTTGACTTGGATTTCCAAGTATAAAGAGGGTGATCTTTATGCAACATATGGTTCAATTCTCTTCCTGGGAATGTACAATACTATTAAGGAGGGATCATTCATATGCACATGCATAATTTTTCTCTCAACATATGGTAAGAATATTGTTTTTACATCCATGGATTATCTAACACAACATTTTGATGCTCTTACAATTCATATTCAGTGCATTGCTCCACAAAAGGGCAAGTTTTTCATTGGGCGCCATGGACAAAATTGGGCCAACTTGTATGCTGGAGAAAACCATCTTTTATATGGCCCTGGGCAAGTGTTTTCTTTCATGTATGATCAGTTGATATACTCAGACATTTTCTATTTATTAGTAGCTATCATGACATACATAACTATTCATGTAACACAAAACAACTTGCCATTTGATTTTCTGAAGCAGTAGTTTAGAAAACTACGCTGTCACTATTGGGAAAACTGTTAGTACATTCTTGAAACACATGAAACCTTTAGAATTTTCCCCATTTTATTGCTGATCATGACTTCATTTGCTAACATGGATCATATTTGTATAAGAAGCATGATTATAGGAGAGCAACATGAGTTGGATGTGTCCTTGAGTGGGAATAATTCTCACATTTTCTGCACTACATGGGAGCATGGGAGGAGATATGGCCACCACTACTAAATATGTGTTCTCTTTTGAGGTGGACCATGGACTTGATAGTCATCCATTTTACAACCATGGGCAAGTGTTTGGTCTTCTATTTTTTTTTTATTCAACCATTTACTATTCCTTAGTAGATGTGATGAATTTTGTATGTCACTTCCATATTCCTTTCTGAGATTGCAGTGGATGAAACTGTGTTGTATCCTTGTGAGACATTGTTTGTATCATGTATCATCATGTATAAATTGCAGAAAAATTATCATTGGGATACTCTATGATGATCTTGTCCTATTCATCATGGATGGATTGTTTTGGGGCAACTTGTTCTTCAATGTTGGAGGAGAACTCTTTGGAGGATTTTTCTTCACTTTTCCATTTGAGGGAAATTCTTTTGCAGTCCAGGATCAGAACACACTCTACACTTATCATGTGTGGAGAGAAGGAAAACATGGGGTGAGCTATGATGCTTGCCAAGTTCATATTTTCAGCCCACCTTCATTTTTGGAGCTCGAGGTGGAAGGAGATTTTCAGGAGTTACCATGTTGGGAGGTGGCTCATTTTTTTTGGATGATTGCTTGGGGATGGAGGATCCACATGAGGGAGGATTTTCCTCATCACATTCCTAACTCCATTCCTTGAGTGGAGGCTTTCCAGTTCTATCCTTGCAGTTTCTTGAGGACAAGAAACATGTGGGAGGGGAGGACTGTAATGTTTCAAATTTTTCCTTCAATAAATTGGAACATTAGATCTTGCTAGTTTCACTTATAAGTTGAATAATTGGGTAAGGAGGCCCAATGAAAATAAAAAAATGGATAAAATCCCTCTAGTATGAAAGGGGATCAGCCTTGGAGCTAGATTTCACACCCTCATGTGTGAAAGGGGACATTTTACAAATAGGCTTGGTTAAGTTTGACCAAGCCAAATAGCGTTGGGTATGAGGTGGAAAGCACTACATGGGACAACACAGAGATATACGAGGGAATATTCCTTTATGGAGGAAACCCTAATGGATGGGGCCCATGGAGAGGGAGCCTTCACTTGCTATATATATAGAGAAGGAGAGCCATTGTTATCCATGGTTATGATCATTCATTTCATGTCTATTCAAACATTGTGCATTCTTTGTTGTTTAGCAAGAATTGCCGGGGAATTCCTGTTTAGGATTTCCTCACCTTCTTAAGAGGCCTCTTAAAGGTTGGTTCTTCATTCTCCACATCTCTTGGCTCAAGGCCAAAGCATCCTCCTCCACGACAGCGTTATTGTTGCAGCAACATAACTCTGTGTTGTAGGGTGTTGCAGTGGAGACTCCACTACACCTCTTCCATCTCTTGTTTTCCAGGGAGAGAATCTTTCCTTTCTTTGGGAGATCAGATTGGAAGCTTGGGAGTTGATTTTTAGATCTTGGCACTTTGCCATAGTTCTCTATTCCACTCACTGCGTAGTCCCTCTTAGTGAATGCGTTATTTTCATGGAGTATCTGCAGTGAGGGTTTGCAGATTGATTAGAGGGTGAGATCTCAAGTGTAAGGATCAACCTTCCACTTTGGGAGATCCATTGGAGAAGGTATAATTCATATTTCTTATCATATTCAGCCTTCTCTATTGGGTTCCAGATTTGAGTTGCTGCAGCTACCCAGCAAATCCGACATTTTTTTCCATTTTGTGTATTTCGGCCAATCACTTGGAGGATTATTGTATTGTTGCTTTCAGGGGTTAGAGATTTGCTCATCCAATTTATTTGAGCCATATATTGCCATATATTTCAGTTATTATGTAATATGGAGCAGTATCTCTTATAAACTGTGTCCTCATAGCCTGGGTTTATGCAGAAATAATAATGTTCTCTATTTTCTTGTACTTGTCTTGTTGAGGCTTGCATTTCCTTTCTTGAGTTGATGTTTCCTCAAGAACTTGTACTCTTTTGCTGCTATAACATTATTTGATGGATATTCAGATCTTCATATGCTCATGGTTGTAAAATAACCTTGTCTTTCCATTTCTTGTTCAATAATTGTTGTAGTCCCTCACCGGGCACTTTCTGAGGATATCTAGTAGTGGGAGATCTATTTAACCACTCTAGAAGGATTTATTTGGTCCCAACCCTTGGATTTCAGTCTTAGATGTATTGATCTAAGGGATCTAGGTCTTGGTATCAAATCCTACTGCCTCCATTTCTGGAAAATGTGTTTTCCAGCCATGGATTGCTAGCTGTACCAATTTGGGAACATTACACTCCACAAACAGGTGGTCTCAGATATTTAAATGAGCAGTAAGCTACACATAAAGTATTAAAATAACTTCTTCATTAAAAAATGATGAAAACATAGTTTTTTAACACATCACTGTCACATCAAAAAATTACACACTACACCTCTACCTTTAGGTTTGTTTGCACAATATTTATAAAAGGCCATTTTCATAATTGTTCGAGGCTTTCATGCCTACTTAAGGTAAATAAACTCTAATTTTACATCTAAAAAATAACATAATATCTCCTATTCACGATTTTATATTTGGAAAAGCCAATCGTGAAGGATGAACATCTCACATTCTCACTTGCATGTTCAACAACGTGTTGACCTGTACCTTTGACCACCAATCAAATAATTTCCTTTGTGATCTGGCTCAGATGGATAGGATTAAATATTTGAGGATATCAATCCCCACCTTTCCATATAATTCTTCACTTAGCTAGCACCATCGAGTGTGGTAAACCATGGAGTTGGCTACAGAAACAAAAATTAGCTACAGAGTAATGTCAATTCCATAGCTGATATAAATACTAAATTAATAATAAGGAACGTTATTGAATATGAAAGATATGACAATTAAATAAATTACCATTTTAAAATCCTGTATGCTTATTTTAGTTGATGATGATGGCCAAAACGAGGAAAAGTAGGTAAGAGAGAGTGTCAAAATGAAGCAATCATGAGGCTCTACATTCCCCCACAGGGAGGTCATTTCATGTCCTCATGCAAAAATGAAAAATTGATGAACCTTGTCAGTTACTGTGTTTCTCCCGATACTATTGCTAGTACATCTAGGTTTATCTTCTTTACCTTCTTTTTAGCCATTGCCATTATTGGGTTTTTCATTAAGATTTTGTACTTCAGATTTATGACCTTTATTTTAAGAGCTCTATTCTTTTGCTTCAAATTCTCGTTTTTACTATACCACAAGCCCAAATGAAAAAATAATATTATCATTATTAGTTTTATCAATTTTATTATGTATCCTTAAGGCCTCATGATCCTACTATATGTTTCTATTTAGTATCTCAAGTTCAAAGATTTCTTGTTTCAAAGTGTTTATAACTAGAGGTTATTGTGGACCACTAAACTGAGCTTCTTTCTCTTGATTTAAAAATGATGTTTTTCCTGTGTCTCTCCTCTCTAGAGATTAAATGTAATCATAGATTTATTGCTCTAAAAGATCAACTTCTAGTGTTTTTGAGCTTGGGCTATGAATAGGTGAGATGACATTAGGTGGGAATCCTTGGTTCCTCTTTTTCTCACAAATCAATGTATTTTGCACTTTTTGGGGATGGTTCCTTCATTATTTGGCTAATACTCGCACTTATTCTTACATTTGATGGAGGATAGTTTTGTGTTTTAGATATTTTATTCTTTGCTTTAGGATCTTCTATTCTCTTGGATGTACTTTCATCTTTTCTACTGTCTTTATTTCTTCTAACACCTTGTGTTTTAATGCTTCCTAAAATTTCTGCAATAGGAATCTCATCCTTTGATTTCTCTTGTGGTTTTTGTTGTTGTACATTTTCAATAGGATTTACAATTTTTCTCTTCCACCCTCTCTTTGTTTTGCTGCTTATAGTTTTCTCTTATCTCCTTCCTTGAAATGATTCCTAACTAGGAAGATATCCCAATTATCTCCCAAAATTTCAAGATAAAATTCAATGAGTGTTTTGATAATTCCATGGTGATGCATGGTTTTTTCTATGAATTGGATCTTTCTCTGAATCTTCCATAACATCTTTATTAAACTACTTAACAGAAAATATGGAAGATTTATTTCATTTCCTTCAAGAAAAAGCATCAATAGATGAATGTGATAGAATAACATACACCCAAATCTCCCTTCACAAGTGACAAAATTCTGAATTATTGACAGTAAATTTCTCTGTTTTCCCTTGAGTGTTGTTCTTGGAATACATTTCTTAAAAATTGTGGTGTCCATACCTGGATTATTCAAGAAGGTCTTCCATTCTTCTCCTTCGATGCCTCTATCCTTGAACCATCTTTCTCCAATTCTTGACAATCCAGTAGCTTCAACAAATAAAGGATTATGTTACTACAAACTTAATGTCTCCAATTTCAGCCTCTATTCCGTCAAAGGCCCTGGAAAATGATTTGGTTACTTATTTGTGAAAAACATCAAAATTTTCCACAAATTCTAGTCACTGTGCTTTCTGAAAAGTTTCATTCACTTGTGGGTATCCCTCCATGAATTTTCTCCCCTCTG
This sequence comes from Pinus albicaulis, assembly GCA_034641835.2. Lineage (NCBI taxonomy): Eukaryota > Viridiplantae > Streptophyta > Pinopsida > Pinales > Pinaceae > Pinus > Pinus albicaulis. Next base: position 597,512,882 of record CM076574.1, read on the forward strand.
GTTCTATTCTTACTATGACCCCCATGGTTGAGAAGTTTCACCTCAAGATCACTTCTTGATAGAGTATGAATGAGGGTTTCAGAACAATGGATTTCGTAAATGAGAGTGAGAGGAAAACAAGTAATTGTTAGGGTATGAATGAATGTGAGTTGGGCGATGTTAACAATGAATTCAATATTCAAGCTAGAGTGTTTATGCAACGATGAGGAATGAATGGGAAAATTTCGGATTTTATTTAATTTGACAAGATATTTCCATCTCAAATCTTAGAAAAAATGTCTCTTCAACTGGTGGTATAATGTCAATATAATTCATTTACTAACTTTTTGAATGTTATTATCAAATTAAATAATTTCATACCTTTTGAATTGATGTTTCTAACACTTGGTTGCTCTTTTTTGCATTGTAGTCGTGTTCTTTCAATGGTGGATTCAATCATTTCTTCAATTGATTCAATTAAAGGTTCATATCAAACATTAGCTGCAGAAATCTATTAGAACTACAGATTCTCAACAATTATGTAGTTTATGGTATTCTAGAATGAAAATAATGGAAGAAAAGAAAATGGGGTTTATAATAGGTATGAAGAAAATTTAAGGTGCCATTAATTCTTGATTTTCACCTTAGATTTTCTGTATAAACATGCCAACAATTGTTGGTTTTCATGTTTATACATTTATTATTATTATTTTATTATTATTATTATTATTATTATCATCGTCATTATTATCATTATTATTATCATTATTATTTAGAATAAAAGAATAAATAAGGCTTTAGGCTAGAGAAAAAGAAGAGTTATTCTCAGCCAACTTCAAATCAGAATTGTTTTGAAAAATCTCAACAAATTCCTCCTTTGTTAATGGCTTGTGATAAACGAAATTTTCCTTCATCAATGGTCCTAATCCTCATTGATCCATTATCAAATACTTTTTCAATCTGATAAGGCCCAAGACAATGAGTTTTAATATTTCCTTGAAAATCCTTAAACTTTGAATCAAAGAGTAATGTCCAATCTCTTGTTTGAAATTTTATTTCTTTGATATATTTGTCATTCGATTTGGATCTTTATTGTTGAACTAAACTGGTCTTCTGATTCCCTATTTCATCAAGCTCATTGAGTTGTCCCATTCTCTATTTTTGTGCCTCTAATAGGTCAAGTCCCAATTTAACTTTTGTCTTGAAATTTTTTATTTGAAACTCAATAGGAAATAGGACTTGCTTCCCATAAACAAGTTCATAAGGAGTATGTCCTATAGTGCTTCTCCATGTGGTATGGTATGCCCATAAAGCTTCTGGAAGATTTTCTGCCCAGTCCCTTCCATGCAAATGTATAGTCTTGGTAATGATTACTTCAATCACTTTGTTATTATATTGTACTTGTTCATTTTCTTGTGGATTATATGGAGTAGATTTTATATGCTTGATTTTATATTCCTCCACCGTATTTTGTACCACTCTGGATGTGAATTGGGTACCTTGAACTGTCACGATTTCCCTTAGGACACCAAAACGAGTAAAAATATCCTAAAAAAGAAATGAAACTACAACATTTTCAATAGAAAAAGAAGTGCTTTAGCTTCTACCCATTTAGTAACATAATCAATTCACACAAGAATATAGCTCTTTTGTCCTGATGGTGGACTGATTGGTTTGACAAAATCCAGAGCCCATTTTTCAAAAGTTTCAATGTGTACGTGAGGTTGTAGAGGGATTTCATCTGAAGGAACATGTCTCCCCATTCTTTGGAAACTATCACACCTCTTAACATATTACTTGTCATCCTTAAAAAGGGAAGGCCAGTAATATCCTAAGAGAAGAACTTTGTAAGCGGTTCTTTTATCAACAAAGCATCCTCCACACGGTTCATCATGAGATGCTTTTAGTATCTTCGGTATTTTGTCTTCTCTTAAAAATATTTCAATGAGGATATTTGGCCTTATCTTGTACCATTATTCATTTATCTATGAATAAGATGCACTCATTTGAATTATCTTTATTTTTTCTCTAGGAAAGAAATATGTTGGTAATTTTCCTATAGCCAAATAGTTATTAATATCTATAGACCATGGAGATTTAATGAATATTTCAAAAATATGTTAATCAATAAAATTATCCTCTACAATTATATCATTGTTATCATTTTGAATTCTAGATAAAAAGTGAGAAACTATGTTTTGTTTTCTAGGTCGATCCAAAATAGTGATATTAAATTCTTGTAACAACAATAACCAACTTGTGACTCTACCATTAGTAATGGATTTATTCATTAGATATATAATTTTATAATGATCTGTATGAATGAAAGTTTCATATCCAGTGATGTAACGTCCTAGAAAATTTATGGAGTATTGGATTCAGAGGATGGAAAAATCTAGAAAAAGGCTATGGTTGAAGAAATGACAAACTTGGAAAATATTTAAGCTTTGGTTCTAGTGGAGTTGTTGGCTGGTGGAAATCCCATTGTGTTGGACACCTAAGCCTCTTTGGATTAGTGTGGGAGTTGAACAGTCAAGAGGAGTCCAAGAGACCACTTGGAATGTGAAAATAAGGGTCACTCCAATGTATTATATATATGTATCATTGTGAATAATAAAATTATTTCACGCTTATATTTATATGATGGTTGTCTTGTGTGCTTACCATGCCTATGTTTGAAATGGTATGAGATCACAAGTCCCATTTTAGACTTGTAACTCCCATTTTCTACTAGTTTTCTTGCTATTTTCCTTAGAATTGGCCCTATCCACGAGCTCTGCATTGTTCATCTGTTTGGAGGAGCGAGTCTGTGATGTATATAAACGTGTGTGTGTTGAAGAGTCATATTCATTTTTTGAAGAACGAGTTATCTCTTTTTCACTTGTGTTATTGATTAAATAAACTTTTCTTGCCTTGTGTTGAATGCGATGGTGTCAAGATGTTGTAGGAGGAAAGAGTACCACAATAAAATTCTAGTTGCTATGGATGAATAGTGTTGCTTGGTCATGTTGACAGGTGAGTTCTTGTTGCATCTAAATTGTTCATGTAAACTTTATGTCCAACATTGAATGTTGCAATGAAGATCTCAGTCTTGCAGTTTGACTCCTCCTGAAGGTCCTGGAGGTCCATACTATTTGATATCGATCCTTTACCAAATCCCTGCCCTCCTCACCATTTCATCTGACACCTTGCTACCTCTACTCTATATTTGGTTGGCACCTCACATGGTCCTTATACCAATCCACGCATAGACAGGTCCTCAGTCGTCGACCCTCACATCCTGATCCACAACATATGCTCCTCTACCATAACATGTGATCCACCCTCAACACTTTACCATCAACCCGTAGCCTTCTCCTTGTGCACCAACCTCCCACAGTGCCTACACACCTCCCTCTTTGGCCCGACTCCTCACCTCTCTACCACTAATCAAACTTACCTCCTCACCTCCCGCCAACCCTTCCACTCTGCTGGACATTACTAATGAGATCCATCATTAAACATATTTGGAGGGGTTAATAGTCACCTTTTTTCCTTCTTATATCTCTTTTTCTTTCATTTTTATTATTATTTGGTTTTATGATGGTATTATAGGTGGTGATTAAGGCTAACATACCCTGAGTGCCTAATATAAGGTTGAGTGCAAAAAATCATGAATTATTAATCATTTTTATAAGGATTTTATCATAAATACCTGGAGGAGACAAAAAGGAAGAATTATAGGAGGATTCTCCACCCTCAAAGGAAATTGAAGGATCCCAAAGATTCTCTCTAGCAATTTGAATTCCAAAGGCAGTCAAAATATCCCCAAGGATTCTCTCTAGCAATTCAAATTCCAGAGGTAGCCAAGCAGCTCAAAGAGGAGTGCATCCAGTCCTTGTTCACTGAGAGTCAAGTGGACTCAATTATCATTTTCTAGGGAGTTGTTGGTAGCTGCCATGTAGAATAAATAGAGTAGAGCTAGAGCTAGGAAGAGTTAGCCTATTCTATTCAGTGAATCGATTCCATTCAAAACTAGTGTTGTGAGTTATTGAGCTTTTTGTTTTATTTAGTGATCAAACTTTCATAGATGTATGAAGTTATTCTTTTATGAAATGAGCAGATTGATTTCATTCTATTGATTTAAGTTTCAGAGGGCTAGGCTCATGGGTTAGGGCCCAATCCATGTGCCTCATCTTCTCTGTTGTTACTATCTTTTCCTTTCTGTCATTTAGCTAGTCTTGCTTCTTCCATTTAAGTTAGATCTACTTCTGATAGTTTCATTGTTGTTTATTTTTTATTCCTGTGTGTTGTTGTAGTTTTTAATTGCTTATGCATAGTAAAATAGAGGAAAAACTCCAAAAGCTATGGTTAAGCCTCCCCCTCTCATCTATGCCAGTATAGTTTGATTAGGGTAGACCTTCCCACATGCTAAAATTGATTTTTGTTTGAGTTTGGGGATTGCAGTACCAAGTCTGAGTCTCTCTTTCACTATTTTATCACACATTTATGTTTGTTTCCCATGCATGAATCCGATGGTGTGTTACACTTCTGAGCACTTCTCTTACGCCTCCATTGCCTTCCCTTTCTTCTCACCTTAACGCTATACTTACCCTTTTCCCTAATGCACTTAAGCCCTTCAAGACTTATTCCTTTTATTTTCTCCATTCATGGATGCCTTACCCTTTTTATGAAAAAAACTTGAAAATCCATTCAAAATCATCTAAAACCCAACCTCCGCCTTTGCTCCTCGTGTCTCCCGCCACTGTACATCGCACTTCACAAATCACAACTTTTCGTTTTTACCTTTAATCACTTATCGCTTGTTCTTACGATTATGATATTGCAATCATGCCCCACTGTCAGTCCCACCGCCACATTGCCCATTGTGAATTGCACTTCACACCATTTAACTTTTACCTTTAAAACAGTTACTGATCATTCTTGCAATTGCGATATTGCGAAAGAACAAATTGCAAATCGCATCATTTAGCTTTTCGCATAACACTTACTGCTCATTCCACCGATGCAGTAACTTCGCCACATCACTCGTCGCACTTCGCACTTTGTAGTACTTACCACATCACAGATCGCAACCTACAACTTTTATCACATTGCAAATCATACTTCACACATTCTAGTTCGTTCTTGTTAATTCTTATCGCTAACCCCTTAAACTTGCTATATTGTGATTGCGACATTGTATATCACAACTTTTGTCCTCCATCGCACTACTCCATGTCACTCGTTGTAAACCACACTTCACACATTTTAGTTCATTCCTATTAATTCTTACCACTATCCCTTTAAACTTGTGATATTGCGATTGTGACATTGCACACCACAACTTTTGTCCTTCATCTCACTCCTATTACACTAAAATTTGTCACCGTGACATTTAGATGTCTATATGGGTTCATCATTACCTATTTATTGCTCCCTTAGAGGTCTAAAAACGTAAAGTTCCTAAATCAAGTCTTAGAATTGGGAAAAATCTTATTAAAACCCTAAAAATCCTAAGTCCACACTTTTCCTAGTCATTTCCTGTGGTACCACATTATTGCTATAAAACCTGCGGCACATCCTGTAAGTTCTACTCATTAAAACTGCAAACCCCCGTAAAAGGTAAAATAAGAAGAAAATTAAGTTCTAGAATCCCAGCTGATCAAATATTCTCCCAGCTGGGGCCTTCTAGAAGCATTATCTGGATGAGCTTCGCCCCTTCCATTCATGAACCTTTATCCCTTCAGAAATGGAGTTATCCCTTGGTTTTTGGAGCTAAAATCCCATGATGAGAGGGCTTTATCCCTTCCTTATTGGAATTGAAACTACCTTCCTTCAGCTATAAATTGAGACCATGTTTCAGTCTCAAGGGTACTTGATAGTTAGTACTTAGAACTTGGTAGCTTTGAGGTGAATTGCTGAAGAAATTATACTCTCCACATTTTGCAACATTGGTGTGAGAGAGATTACATACTCATGGCCATAGCCTTATGTTGATTCAGAGAGTTGGAGTCTTGTCAAACTAAGGAAAACGACTGTTCGGGACCCCGGAAGAACATGTACAAACATCAAGGCGTGAAGGTTGTAAGGTTGTTCATCTATCTTTTTCATGATTTAATTCTTGGATTCCTTGATCACTAAGATAGATTATTGCTTATGAATTATCATATCTTGCAGATGCTTTTTATCTTGTTTGCTTGTCTTTGATTGCAGATTTATACGTTGAATCAATGCCTTCTGGAGTTACTGGATTGAAGACCGAGTAAAGCATTGGAATTCAAGTAGGAGCATCTCTCCATAGTTAATTAATAATTCTTAAGCATAATGGTCTAGAGAAAATGGTCTACATTTGTTTGTTTATTTCTAGATATCCTTAAGATACTAGGAAGATTGCTCTTGTCCGCAAGAGGGATTTTTCTGTCCAACAACTCCGCCATCGCACTTTTGAGTTCTTTCCGTGCCAAAGTCATTCTCATGCTATAATAAAGTTTTATGAGGGTTTAACCCCCTCTTTCAACTTCCAAACCTTGTTTCATGTGTTAACCCGCACCCCCCCCCCCCAATTAGCCTCTTTTAGCCCTTTTCTTCCCTCCAAGTTGCAAGTTAACTCTCTTTAATTATAATTAAGTCATGTATAGCTTAGTTGCATGGATAGAAGCATGGTAGATAGATCATAGGATAAGTAGAGTGCATTTAGCCGTTTGGCAAAGTTAAGTGTGGTTTATTAGTTTCCTTTCTGATATTTTTTTTTTTGCGAATTAAATTAGTTTCATTCTTGTCATTTCCTTTCAGCAACTTAATTTAGTTTCCTTTCTGTCATTTCCTTCCGGCAATTTACTTTCTAGTTGTTCTCACAGTTTAAGAAATAGCACCATTTTGTAAAGCAGAAGAGGAGGACATGAGCAAAATGCATTGGTTGTGTATATAGGACTGTCACCTCAAAGTTTGTACGAACCCTGGGTTGATAAAGTAAAGTAGGGCAGCCCCTGGGAATTGTAGCACTCTTGGTGAAATACTAGGGCTCACCACTTTTTAGCACCGTTGTTGGGGAGGTGTCCAGTAGATGTTTTGATTATGTTTTAGCATTCCTTTCTTTTCATGTCATTTTAGTAATATTGAAAAAGTTACAAAAAGATCTAATTTTCATGCCTCGTAGGACTAGGAATACTCAAAGATAAATCTTACCTAAAACCCCCACATCACCTTCTGGCCACCCTTCACTCTTCTTCAACAGAAGTGAGATTGAACCCCCTCTAGGAGAGCCTTCTGAATATTTTGAGGATCATATTGGGGAAGAAGAATAAAACCTTGTTTCAACTGAGGGACCTAATTCACCTATCTTAACCATCGCTGGGATCCAGATATACTTTCCCATAAGAGAGGCAGATGAGGAAATTAATATGAAAAACATTAGCCCATCAGCTCTTCCACACTTCCATGGACTTACCTCTGAGGACCCTAACACATTCATGTTTGAATTTGTTGTTGTTTGTAGGACTTATGACTACACCTCTGATGATCAGAAGTTGAAGCTATTCCCATCCACCCTTAAGGGTGTAGCCTTGCGCTGGTTCATGCATCTGCCTGGGGATAGCATCACTACCTGGGCATGGATGGAAGAGACATTTAGCAGAAAGTACAAATACTACTGTAGGTCTAAGGAAACTAAGGATGAAATATTTAGGAGGACTCTAGGGCCTGATGAATCCCTAGAGGATTATGAAGAGAGGTTTCTATTTAACTATAAGAGAGAAAATTGTATTCTTGATCTTGACTCACTTAAATTGTAAAGTGAGTGAACTATGAAGTTGCGGGGAAAGTAAATCTTATAAAGTGAAAAGTACGATCACTTGTGTTTGGTGGAAAGTGTTGTGGGACCCTCCTATAAATAAGTTCCACCCGTATGTAATTGTTTTGGGTTTTTATTTAATTAGGTTTAAAGTAAAAAGTTTGTGATTTCATGTATATTATGATATTTTTGCAACCTATTTACAAAGAAGGGCGAGCAGGTGAGGACCATTAGATCTAGGCACAGATCAATGACGAACAGCATTGCGCATAAGCTCACACCACAAATTTTATGGTTTGTACTTAAGAGTTCACACTGTAAGCTGGATGCGATGCGATGCGATCACGTATCGTAGAAAATAGGAGATATATTTATTGCAAAACGTTAAAAATTGTGGGCGAGTGAAATGCAATGTGTTGTAATTGGTTTTCGTGTTGTGGGACCCAAGAACCCCTATTCCACATATATGTATGTTGGTTGGGGTTAATTGAAATTTTCTTAAAGTTAAGATATAGAAATCATTGTTTATTTCTATTGAGATTCAACAAGATGATGATCGTAGTGAAAATTAAGCACCTACACTAGCTGGGGCCCGCAGGATATTTTTAGGTGTATGTCTATTTTTAGAATGGTGAGAAAATTCTATTTATAGTGGGAATCTATTTATAGATGGTCAAGGAAATTCTATTTATAGATGAGGTTCTATTTTTAGATTCATGGGTGAAGTCTATTTATAGATCACATGTCTAAAAATAGAATGCATGTCGACTATTATTATCTCTTAATAATAATTAGAAAATAAATAATAATATATTCTCTTCAAGCACTTGATTTCATTTAACCGATGTGGAAAACAAGTTGAATGAAGGAATTACGTGTTCTAAGGTTAGTTTGTGGGACATGCAAGTGGAATTCATTTTAACTGAGTGATACAATGTTGTAACAAAGATGGATGTGTAGTTATGTGAGTTGTAAAGTAGCTTCACTTAGTTAAGTGAGTTAAACTAAGTTGTGCTAGTTGTAACTAGCTGTAAATAATGATACACTAGTGAGAGATCAGTGAATTAAATATTAAATTAATTCACATGGAGTGATATCACATGCAACTAAAGGTTTACTACTGTTAACTACATGCATTTCAGATCCAATGGGGACCCAGTTGAGAACTAGGTGAAAGGGATAGTTTGACTATCAGTTGTGACATTAGTGGGTGCACTCTTGCAACCAAACACACATTGGAGATGCCAATGAGGATTGTACAATCAAGGCAAGGCAAGATAGAATTCATTCAAGGATTTTTATTAGCAGGGATTGCGCAATGGATGCAACCTGTCAAGAGGTAGTAAATTGGCGCATGTATTTTCCAATTTTTGTATGAAAGCGTGAAACAATTGTATATTGTACTGAGAGCTCTTGGATTAGATTTTTGTATGATATTTTTTCATGATAAATGATATATACATAAAATATGATAGTGGGGTTTTTAGCTTTATGATTTCCCGATAAAAGCATCTGTGTTATGTGTGGTTGATCTTTCTTCATGTGTTTGCAATTGGCGATTGAATTTTCGCAAAGATTTTAGTAGAAGGATTATGTATTTAATAGTGGCATATAATTGTTAGATCAGAAGAATCGAGGAAATACATATTTGTATTAAAATTCCTACATGGTATCAGAGCAAAGAAGATTGAAATATTGAAGTAGTAGCTGATTTTGTTGGTGGAAACAATTCGAATTTGCTGCAAGAATTTCTTGGTGCAACAATTGAGTAAACATCGAAATGGATTTCAATGGTTTGCGGCTAGAGTATGCACTCGAGGGAAGCTCAAACTAGATTGCATGGAAGGATAGGATGGAGGTGGTGCTTGAAGATAATGGCTTGAAGGAATTCATCGACAATAATTTTCCTAAGCCCACTTCAACGAATGTTTCATTACTTGACGCCTGGAAAAAGAAAGTAGTGAAGACGAGAAGGATTATGTTGGAAGGTGTGTGAGACCATATTTTATCAAGCCTTCATGGGAAAGCCAATCAATTTTCAATGTGTAAGGCTTTGATAGATCTTTTCCAAAGCAAAAAAGATCATAGGAATTGGCAATGAAGGAAAAACTCAAAAATATCAAGATGGATAAGGGCGAAAATATTCCTAAGTATCTCAAAAAGTTTCTACAATGTTAGGATGAAATGGGGGAGTGTGGTAATCATGGTTTCTGATGATTATTTGGTGAGCTTGGCTCTTTTGGGACTTCCTAAGAGTTGGCATAGTTATCAAAACTCTGTCAACGGTCGGGAAAAGCTTCTAGATTGGGAATGACTATGGTCGGATCTAGTGGAGGAGGAGTTCAAGTGGAACATTAGAGATGGCTCTTCATCAAAGAATGATGATGAAGATGATTGTGCTTTGGCTGCCAAGGAAAGGAATGGGAAGGGGAATAAATCCATTCAAAATCTGAGTCTAAAGGCAAGAAGCTGGATTTGTCCAAGGTGAAGTGTTTTCACTGTCATGAACATGGGCATCTTGCCACTAACTGCCCATAGAAAAAGATAAACAAGAAGGTTTTTGGAGCTGCAGTTGGTGAGGGCCTTGCCTCGCAATTTGAATTTGATTTCTCTTTGATTGCATGCTTGGTTTCAAGTGCAATGGGATCGGTGTGGTATCTTGATAGTGTTGCTTCCTTCCACATGACAGGAGATAAGGATTTTTTCAGTGACTTGGAGGAGAAATATCTCCAAATGCATATAGGGATGGGTGTCGATGGATGATATAGTGCGACAGGCAATGGTACCATTACCTTTGAGAGGGATTGAGGTAAAATATTTCCACTGAAAGATGTTATGCATGTTCCAGGTCTAAAGGAAAACTTGGTCTCAGTTGCGATGTTGGAGGACAGAGGCTATGACTTTGTTTTCAGTGATGGAGAAGCTTTCCTGTGACATAAAACAATGGGTCAATCCAAGAGTATAGGGATTTGATTTAAGAATATCTACAAGTTGGAGGTAGATGGTTGCATTGCAATGGTGGGAAAAGAAGAAGAAGTGGTGAGCTGGGATGAGGGCGAATTATGGCACAAGTGATTGGGCCATATTCACCATGGCACCTTGAAAATTTTGCAGCAGATTTCTACTGGACTTCCCAAGGGTACATTTGCTCAGTTAGATCAGTGCAAGGGGTGTACTATGGGAAATTTTGTAAAGTCCACCTTTCATGAAAAGGATAACCATGCTTCGGTTATCCTAGAGAGAGTTCACATAGACGTGTGTGGACCATTCTCAGTTGCTTAAACAAAAAAGCATAGGTATTATGTTATTTTTGTTGATGAATTTTCTTGTAAATGTTGGATCTTCTTAATGCAGAAGAAGGATCAAACATTCTCAAAGTTTTGTGAGTTTAAGGCATTGGTTGAGAAATATTTGGGGAAGAAAGTGAAGGCTCTGCGGAGCGATAATGGTGGAGAATACATCTCAAATGAATTCAAATACTTTTATAGAAAATAATGAATTCATAGAGAACTCATAGCGCCTCATAACCCACAACAAAATAGGGTCACAGAGAGGAAGAACAAAATGATCATGGGTGTTGCATGAGAAATGCTGCATGACCAGGGCCTACCAATGAATTTTTGGGTGGAAGCATGCAATACTGTGGTTTATGTGAAAAACCGTTGTCCACATAGATTACTTGGCATGAGTACACTTGAAGAATATTTTACTGGTAAGAAACTAGATGTCTCTCACTTTAAGATTTTTGGCTCATTTGTTTATGTGCATGTGACCAAGAATGCCAGGAAGAATTTGGAGCTGACTACTCAAGTTGGGATATTTTTGGGGTACACAGAAACACCCCATAACTATCGTGTGTACTTTCCTAACAACAAGATTATTGTTATGAAAAGGGATATAAAATTCAATGAGGGGAAAGTCATGCAGTTGTATCTTGAGAGGGAGCTAGACTTGCATGCGGAGGAGGAATTGTTGGTTCCCAAAGATGAGTCTCTAGATGTGGATCAGCCACAGGAGGAGTTTCATGGAGTGGAGGATTCCAATCATGCAAAGCCAAACATTAGAACTGGAAAAAGGCGTACCACAGAAGCTGAGAGGTTGAAGCTTGATGTGGCACAGAATGTAGGAGTCCCTAATTCATAGTGCAGATAGAGACAGTCTCCTAACTGATTCACTGGATACATGGCTCTGATGAGAAAATGTGTTGTGACTCAGCCATCTTCCTTTCAGGAAGTAGTGTGGGAGCCCACATGGGTAGATTGAATGGTGGAGGAATATGACTCCATTTTCAGAAACATTGCTTGGGAAATTGTTCCAAGGTCGGTTGATAAATCAGTGGTAGGTTCAAGGTTGATATGCAAGGTAAAGAAAGCTACTAATGGGAGTGCTGAGAAATACAGGGCTAGATTTGTGGCCTAGGGCTTCTCACAGATCAAGGGGATTGATTGTGAAGAAACCTTTGCACGTGTCGCACGATATTCTTCCATAAGGACCATCCTTTCTCTCTTAGCGCAGATGGTTTTTCACATTCGTCAAACGGATGTGAAGATTACGTTCCTTAATGGAATCATTGAGGAAAAAGTGTACATTGAGAAGCCTTAAGGATTTGAGATCTTCGGTAGTGATTTGCATGTGTGCAGACTCAAAATAGCATTGTATTGGCTGGAACAAGCACCCCGTGCTTGGTACACTCGGATCGAAAACTATTTCACCGGAGTTGGCCTCACCAAGAGTGAGGCAGATGCAAACCTATACCAAACTGTGGTGGAGGGTAATTTTTTAATAATTTTTCATTATGTTGAATATTTAATACTGACTGGTGATGAGAAGCTGATACACTCATGCAAGGAGGACCTTGCGAAGGAGTTTGAGATGAAATATGGGCCTCCTTCATTATTTCCTTGGATTGGAAATATGGCAGCAAGAAGGTGAAATTTTTATGTCTCAAGGCAAGTATGAAAGGGAGATACTGGGTAAGTTTCATATGGAGGGCTACAAACTTATGGATAATCCTCTTCCAGGAAAATGGAGGAAGGAGGACACTACATCTAGAGAGGTAGTGGATGCTACTGTCTATCGACAGTTAGTAGGTTCGCTAATGTATTTAGTGAATACAAGACCGGACATATGCTATGTGGTGAAATAGCTTATTCAAGTGATGGTTAAGCCTATCAAGCTCTTTTGGAAGGTAGGAAAGCATGTCCTGAGATATCTCAGGGGCTTTAATATTCCAAATTTCGAACAGCTAGCAAGGCATGACTGGAAAACACATTTTTCAATACTGGTTGTTACAAGATTTGAAACCAGGACCTCGATCCCTTGGAAAAATGTTTCTAAGTCCTAAATCCAAGAGGAGGCTCCAAATAAATCCCTCTAGGTGGGTTAAACAGATCTCCCACACCTAGTTGTCCTCACAAAATGCTCGATGAGGGACTGCAACAATGTATGAGAATACAATGGACTAACAACATTATTTTATAGCCATGAACACATGAAGATACAAATACCCAAACAATGTATAATATAGCAGCCAAAGAGTACAGTGATTTGATGGATCAATCACTCAATCTTGGCAATGGAAGCCTCAACAGAACATGTACTAGAAACTGAAGAACACTACTACACAAAATTTACTTAAGGCTATATCAGCGCAGTTTATAGGAGACACTGCAACAAAATAAATGATAACAAAATTATATGACAATATCAGCTCAAGAAATGTGGTGGAGCAAACTCTCAACCCCTTAAAATAATAATACAACAATCCTTAAGAGGATTGGCTACAATATATATACAAATGGAAAATCTGCAGAAATGCCGGAGTTGCTGGGTAGCAGCCGCAACTCATAAAATAACTGGAGATGGCTGAAGATAATGTACAATCTGAAATTAACCTCCTCTAATAGATCTCTCAAGTGATAGACTGATCCTATCCCTGAAGATCTCTTCCTCCAAGATGATGATGCAAACCCCCACTACATATACTCACTGAAATAACGCAGTCTAGAGAAGGGACTCCGCTGTATATGATGGGGGATGCTTGTCCTGATGCCAAAATATGAAATTTAGCTCTAAAAACCTTCCTCACTAACCTTCCCAAGGAATAGAAGCTCCCTCCTCTGAAAGATGAGCCAAGGAATGGTGTTCTGGAACCCTCCACTGCAACACCCAGCAACACTACATTATACTTCAACAGAAATAATGTAGCGACTGAAGGAAGTGGCTATGGCCTTGAGCCAATATGTGAAGAAATGAAGTGAAATCCTTCAAGAAGCCTCTCAAGAAGGAGAGGAAATCCTAAACTGAAATCCCTCGTGCTAAACAACATTTCAACTCAGCTAAACAGCCAAAGAATGCAAGTAGTCTTCAGACCAAAATCATATACTCAAAACATGTCTCACTATGGCTGCCTCATCCTCATTTTATGCAAGTGAATGTCTCTTTTCCCTTGACCCCAAACAGTAGAGTTTCTTCCACAAAGAATCTCTCTCCCTCTCAAACTGTGTTGTCTTCCCAAGAAAGCCACACCCTCTTAGGCGGTGATGTTGACGTGCTCAAACTTGACCTTATCCTCATGCATTTGCCCCTTTTCACACTGGAAGGTGCAAAATTAAGCTACTCCATAGATCCCTTTCACACTATGAGGGATTTTATTCATACTCATGGGCCTTTTACCCATTTTATTCACCTCCTAGATGATATAAGAAAAAAAATAATATTCCAATTTGTTGCTTGCAAATTTTGGAATATTACAGTCCTCCCCTCTCAAATATTGCTTGTCCTCAAACAAGTGCAAGGAAAGACTGAGTTATTTTCTTCTCCTCTCTAGATAGCATCCATGTATGATGATCTCCTCCAAGTGAAGTGATTCTATCTCACCAATCAAGTCTCCACAGTGCTCCTCCCCAGCATGCAAGTTAGCTATCAAGCCATCATCATGTAAAGGTGAAATACTCAAGAGGATAGCAAAGTGATGTCTAGAGGTCCCCTTGAGGAATAGGATCTGAAATCTAATGGGAAATATCTCTCCCATATGGATCCTCCATCCCCAAGCTATTAACCATGCAAAATGAGTCACCTCCCAACTAGGCAACTCTTGAAGGTTGTCCTCCACCTTTGACTCTGGAAAAGTAGGTGGGATGAAAATCCACACATGGTAGACAAAATAGTCTACCCCACGCTGTCCCCCTCTCCACTTAAGATAACTGTAGAGTGTCTGTTGATCCCAGGCTGCAATAATTTTTCCCTCAAGTGGCAAGATGAGGACTAGACCTCCAAAGATCTCTCCTCCAATGCTGCAAGTCATGTTGGCCCAAACATCCCCATATATGATGAGTTGGAAGTCATCATCATATGGCATCATATCCATCATATGGCTCACCTCATAAGGAAAAAAATGTGTTTCTCTAGTGGCCATACCATCTCCCATGTTCCCCTTAGAACATGTAGTGCACATTCACCCTCAAAGGACACATTCACCCAATGTGTCTTCCTCCCAAGATGCTCCTCATAAAGACAGAGACAATAGAACCATAGGGAGCAAGGATGAGAATCATTCTTGCTACCATATGTAACAAATGAGAAGGAAAATGGTCCCTCAAGTGAAACCAACGCAACTTGACTCTCAACTGCAACATATATTGATAAAATGTGTGGCTTTTAAACCACTTTCCTGCTGCTCCAATCTCCTGATAAGTATGGAGGAAGTGAATGATGAAAGGTGTACCATGAGAATGTCCTCCATAATATGACCCTCCTCCAAGTCCTCCTAGGGAGTGGCCATAAATCATGGTTATGGCCTCAAGTAGACCATGAATCCTAAAAGAAAGAATGTTCCTCCTTAGAGGAACATCTTGCACATATATGGTTAAGGGATATATACATACATCATATAAATAATCATGTAAACAATCATCACCCTTACAACATGTTCTGCGCATACAAATGGAGTGGCTCATTGATGAGTCTCCTCTCATCCTCGAAGAGAAAAGAGGTTTATGTGCTAACTCCTCCAAATATTGATGTCTCTCCTCCATCTCCATCTGATCCATGCATCTCCTCATATGCTGATATATCTCCTCCTTAAAACCCTTCCAAAAATACCCCTGCATGGTGGTGTGGTATGATCTCATAGAACAAGTGGGGCTGAAAAGGAAACCCTCCCGAGCTGCTTGTATCAATTTCTCCTTGAGCTTGGAAGCTCTAGGAAATTAGATCCTACCATGATAGAAGATGACCCCATCTCTGACTAAATATCCCTCCTCATGCAACTGGTCATCCAATATCATACAAGTAAAAATATCCTTGGAATACTCCACAAATAGCTGAGAATTCCAATATGGATTTATCCTCCATAGTGACAACGTTGATGATCTCTCATGAAGAACACCTGTCATATGGTCACCCTCTTCTCTGACATCTCCCATGCCAAAGATGCAAGTTGGAAGACTGCTATCCCTCCCATGCTGCTTCTGCCATAGCACAAAATCTGAAATGTAGTGGGTAATGATGATGTTGAGAGAATGCTCCCTCTCTCTTTGAGTCTACCCAAGACTCCCAACGTTGTATCAAGCTCTCCCAAGGTCCCCACTCCTCTAAAATCACTGATTCATGCCTCAAATGGTGAATCATCCATCCTCCTCTACTGATCCAGTGGTCTCCCCAGAAAAATGTCTCCATGCAATGAGACATCATCATTAAGAGATGACTACATATATGAATGGACAAATCTGTCCATGCTCTCACTGCATAATCCAGTCTCCCTCCTAGGTGTAACAACCTCCAGAAGTGGATAGGGATGTGTACTCCTCATCTCATGCTACTAGTTCTTCTCCCTACCTCCTCCTTTTGTCTCCATGGTTCCACACCTCGTCAACAATGGCACATGAGTTGTGCCTTGATATCCACACATGAGATCCTAGGGACTTCCTTGCAAAGATGCAAGAATCCCTCTACTTGGAGCAAGAGCTCCTCCTTTCTCTGCATGAGGTACTACATAATATCTAGAAGAGACCGCGTTGTTGCCTTCAATCTATGCAACATGAATGGGAAACCTCCCAATGATTGGATCCCTTTTTGAAAAAGAGATCTCTATGCCTCCTTGCTCAAAGGTGTGAGATAAAAGTCTTTCTTCCGGCAAGGTATGGTGCAAGTTTTCAGCCTCCTTCATGGTTTCTAAAGTGGAAATGCATTCTTATGCAATGTTTTGTTTGAGTTCCCTTGTTTATATCCACAATGTGTGTCTCATGAATCCTTCCATCAAATATTTTCACTAAGGCCTTAGTGAAACTTTCATAAGATGTAATGTTTACATTTATGAAAGAAAAGGATTCAAAGATCCACCAGGAATAGGAATTACCTCTCATATGCAGCAATGAAACCTTGATGGATTCATCTTCAGGAATTTGGTGCTGCTTCAAGAAGGTATATAACTCCTCCACCCAAGCTTTGGCTGAACATGTAGGTGAACTTTCAAATATAGATAGAAGAAATCTATCCCGCTACTCCTTTCCCTTCACCTTGATCTTGCAAATCTCTAAAAAACTGAGATGATCTCGGAATTTCTGAGTTTGAGACTCATACTCTTTCAGGAAATCACCAAGATTTCCCCTCCTAGAAACTTCCTCTCCTCTTTCC
Organism: Pinus albicaulis; assembly: GCA_034641835.2. NCBI lineage: Eukaryota > Viridiplantae > Streptophyta > Pinopsida > Pinales > Pinaceae > Pinus > Pinus albicaulis. Next base: position 597,530,268 of record CM076574.1, read on the forward strand.
ATCTCTCTTCTGGCAATCCTGGGCATGTGACTGCGCTGTGTTAGAGTGTGTGACTACTAGCTCACACTCCTCATATGACAATCTAGAGTTTGCCTTAGATTCAAAATATTTCAGAGATTCCTCATACATATCCATCCTTATATTCTTCAAATCTTCATGAATATCATGTACAGATTTAGGAAGATTATCCCCTTTTTCTCCTCCAGAAGATGGAGTCTTTTTCCTGCTTATTTCTCTGTCTCCTTCATGATGAGAATAGGAAGTGCAGGGTCCTTCCTCTTCTATCTAGTTATCCTCCTTGGGGAGGTTCTTCATGGATCTGAAATATGATGAGATAAAACCCATCCTCTTAAATCTTCTAATCTTCTTGGGCTAAGACTCACAAGCTGAGCCAAGAAAGTTGCTATGATACCACTGTAATATTCCAAATTTGGAACAGCTAGCAAGGCATGAATGGAAAATGCATTTTCTAGTAATGAATAATAAAGGATTTGGAACTAGGACCTGGATCCCTTATAACAATTTGTCTAAGTCCTAAATCCAAGAGGAAGCTCCAAATAAATATTTCTAGGTGGGTTAAACAGATCTCCCACACCTAGTTGTCCTTAGAAAGTGCTCGATGAGGGACTGCAACAATGTATGAGCATACAATGGAATAACATTGTTATTTTATAGCCATGAAGACATGAAGATACAAATATCCAACCAATGTATAATATAGCATCCAAAGAGTACAATGCTTTGAGGGATCAATCACTCAAGCTTGGCAATGGAAGCCTCAACAAAACATGTACTAGAAACTGAAGAACACTGCTACACAGAATTTACATAAGGTTATATCAGCGCAGTTTATAGGAGACACTGCAAAAAAATAAATGATAACAGAATGATATGACAATATCAGCTCAATAAATGTGGGAGAGAAAGCTCTCAACCCCTGAAAATAGAAATACAACAATCCTTAAGAGGATTGGCTACCATATAGATACAAATGGAAAAACTGCAGAAATGTCGGAGTTGTCGGGTAGCAGCTGCAACTCAAAAAATAACTAGAGATTGCTGAATATGATGTACTATCTAAAATAAACCTCCTCCAACAGATCTCTCAAGTGATAGGTTGATCCTGTCCCTGAAGATCTCTTCCTCCAAGATGATGGTGCAAACCCCCACTGCAGATACTCACTGAAATAACGCAGTCTAGAGAAGGGACTGTGCTATCTATGATGGGATATTCTTGGCCTGATGCCAAAGTATGCAATTCAGCTCTAGAAATATTCGTCACTAACCTTCTCGAGGAATAGAAGTTCCCTCGTCTGAAAGATGAGCCAAGGAATGGTGTTGTGGAACCCTCCACTGCAACACCCAGCAACACTATGTTATACTTCAACAGAAATAATGCAGTGACTGAAGGAAGTGGCTTTGGCCTTGAGCCAAGATGTGGAGAAATGAAGTGCAATCCTTCAAGAGGCCTCTCAATAAGGAGAGTAAATCTTAAACAGGAATCCCTCGTGCTAAACAACACTGCAACTGAGCTAAATATCCGGAGAATGCAAGTAGTCTTCAGACCAAAATAATATACTCAAAACATGTCTCACTATGGCTTCCTCTTCCTCATTTTATGCAAGTGAATGTATCTTTTCCCTGGACCCCACACATTAGGGTTTCTTCCACAAAGAATCTCTCTCCCTCTCAAACTATGTTGTCTTTCCAAGCAACCCACACCCTCTTAGGTAGCATTGTTGACTTGGTCAAACATGACCTTGTCCTCATGCATTTTCCCCTTTTCACACTGGAAGGTGAAAAATTAAGCTACTCCATAGATCCCTTTCACACTATGAGGGATTTTATTCCTACTCATGGGCCTTTTACCCTGGTATCAGCTGTAATATTCCAAATTTGGAACAGCTAGCAAGGCATGATTGGAAAACAAATTTTCCAAGAATGGCTACTATAGGATTTGAAACCAGGACTTCAATCCCTTAGATCAATGTATCTAAGATGAAAATCCAAGAGGTGGTTCAAAATAAATCGTTCTAGGTGGGTTAAACAGATCTCCCACACCTAGTTGTCTTCAGAAAGTGCCCGATGAAGGGGCCGCAATAGTGTATGAACAAGAAGTGGAATAACAATGTTATTATTATGAGTTGCGAGGCATGAAGATAAAAATATCCTTTCCTTTTGTATTATAGAAGAAAATTTATACAATACTTTTAGGAATCAATCACTCCAGCTAGGCAATGAAAGCCTCAATGAGACATGTACATGACAATAGGGAAAAACTGCTATGCAGAAATGTCATAAGGCTAAAATAACGCAGTTTCTTAGAGACACTGCAACATACAAGATAATAATACAAATATATGTCAATAATAGCTCAAAAAATGTGTGGGATCAAGCTCTCAACCCTTGACAATAATAATACAACAACCCTTAATAGGATTGCCTACAATATAGATACAAATGGAAAATCTACAGAATTGCCGGAGTTGCTGGGTAGCAGCTGCAACTCAGAAAATAACTGGAGGTGGCTGAAGATGATGTAAAATATGAAATAAAACTCCTCCAATAGATCTCTCAAGTGATAGGCTGATCCTATCCCTGAAGATCTCTTCCTCCAAGATGATGGTGCAAACCCCCACTACAAGTACCCACTGAAATAACACTGTCTAGAGAAGGGACTGCGCTGTCTATGATGGGAGATTCTTGGACTGATTTCAAGATATGAAAATCAGCTCTGAAACCTCCTTCACTAACCTCTCGAAGGAATAGGAGCTCTCTCCTCTGAAAGATGAGCCAAGGAAAGATGTTGTGGAACCCTTCACTGCAACACCCAGCAACACTACACTATACTTCAGTAGAAATAACGTAGTGACTGATGGAAGTGGCTTTGGCCTCAAGCCAATATGTGGAGAAATGAAGTACAATCCTTCAAGAGGCCTCTCAAGAAGGAGAGGAAATCCTAAATAGGAATCCCTCATGCTAAGCAACACTACAACTCAGCTAAACAGCCGGAGAATGCAAGTAGTCTTCAGACCAAAATCATATACTCAAAACATGTCTCACTATGGCTGCCTCTTCCTCCTATTATGCAAGTGAATGTCTCTTTGCCCTAGACCCCACACATTAAGGTTTCTTCCACAAAGAATATCTCTCCCTCTCAAACTGTGTTGTCTTCCCAAGCAAGCCACACCCTCTAAGGCAGCACCATTGACTTGGTCAAACTTGTCGTTGTCCTCATGCATTTGCCCCTTTTCACACTGGAAGGTGAAAAATTAAGCTACTCCATAGATCCATTTCACACTATGAGGGATTTTATTCCTACTCATGGGCCTTTTACCCTGGTATCAACTGTAATATTCCAAATTTGGAACAACTAGCAAGGCATGACTGGAAAACACATTTTCTGGGAATGGCTACTACATAATTTGAAACCAGGACCTGGATCCCTTATACCAATGTATCGAAGACCAAAATCCAAAAGGTGGCTTAAAATAAATCCCTCTAGGTGGGTTAAACTGATCTCCCACACCTAGTTGTCTTCAGAAAGTGCCCGATGAAGGGGCTGCAATAGTGTATGAACAAGAAGTGGAATAACAACATTATTATTATGAGCTGTGAGGCATGAAGATAAAAATAGCCTTTCCTTTAGTATTATAGCAGAAAATTTATACAATACTTTGAGGAATCAATAACTCCAACTAGGAAATGAAAACCTCAATGAGACATGTACATGACAATAGAGAAACACTGCTATGTAGAAATGCCATAAGGCTAAAATAACACAGTTCCTTGGAGACACTGTAACATACAGGATGATAATATAAAGACATGTCAATAATATCTCAAGAAATGTGGGGGAGAAAGATCTCAACCCCTGAAAATAACAATACAACAACCCTTAATAGGATTTCCTACAATATAGATACAAATGGAAAATCTGCATAAATGCCAAAGTTGCTGGGTAGAAGCTGCAACTCAGAAAATAACTGGAGATGGATGAAGATGATGTACAATATGAAATAAACCTCCTCCAACAGATCTCTCAAGTGATAGGTTGATCCTATCCCTGAAGATCTCTTCCTCCAAGATGATGGTGCAAACCCCCACTGTGGGTACCCAATGAAATAACGCAGTCTAGAGAAGGGACTACACTATCTATGATGGGAGATGCTTGGATTGATGCCAAGATATGAAAATCAGCTCTGAAACCTCCTTCACTAACCTCCCAGAGGAATAGGAGCTCCCTCCTCTGAAATATGAGCCAAGAAAAGGTGTTGTGGAACCCTCCACTCCGACGCTCAACAACACTATGTTATACTTCAGCAGGCCTTGAGCCAAGATGTGGAGAAATGAAGTGAAATCATTCAAGAGGCCTCTCAATAAGGAGAGGAAATCCTAAACAGGAATCCCTCGTGCTAAACAACACTGCAACTCAGCTAAACAGTTGTAGAATGCAAGTAGTCTTCAGACCAAAATCATATACTCAAAACATGTCTCACTATGGCTGCCTCTTCCTCCTTTTATGCAAGTGAATGCCTATTTTCCCTAGACCCCACACACTATGGTTTCTTCCACAAAGAATCTTTCTCCCTCTCAAACTGCGCGGTCTTCCCAAGCAAGCCACACCCTCTTAGGCAGCGCTGTTGACTTGGTCAAACTTGACCTTGTCCTCATGCATTTTCCCCTTTTCACACTGGAAGGTATAAAATTAAGCTACTCCATAGATACCTTTCAAAATATGAGGGATTTTATTCCTACTCATGGGGATTTTACCCATTTTATTCACCTCCTAGATGATATAAGAAAAAATTAATATTCCAATTTGTTGCTTTCAAATTTTGGAATATTACAGGGGCACATATGAGAATGGCTTATGGTACAGATAGATGGATGAGGTGAAGTTGTATAGATTCATGGATGAAGATTACGTAGAAAACCCAACAGAAAGAAAGAGCACATCAGGAGGAGTCTTCAGTATCGGATCTACAACTGTTTCTTGGTACAACAGGAAACATAGATCTGTGGCACTCAGTTCAATGGAAGAAAAATACATGGAAGCAAGTCAAGCTGCATGTCAGGCTATCTACATGAAGAAGATCCTAGTTGGTTTGTTTGTTTCTCATTTAGATCCTACAGTGATTCATTGTGATAATCATGGTTGCATTAAACTCTCGATTAATCCCATGTTTCATGATATATCTAAGCATATAGGTATCCGGTATCATCATATCAGAGATTGTGTGCAGTGGAAGATCATGTTGCTTCAGTACATTCCTACAGAATATTAGGATGCAGATATTTTGACGAAGGCACTCATGAAGAGAAAATTAAAATACCATAGAGACAATATAGGGGTGAAGGATAATACATTTCTTGCTAAGAGGGAGTGTTGAGATTCAATAATATGATGATCCTAGTAAAAATTAAGCACCTACACTAGGTGGGGCACATAGGCTATTTTTAGGTGTATGTCTATTTTTAGAATGGTGAGTGTTAGCCACCTATATTTTTAAATTATATCAGCTGGTGGCTAAATTTTCTTTGCAGCCTTCAAGAAACAAATTCAGTCCTGAAGTTTTTGATGCTTAAAGTCTGTTGGTAAGTTCATAAACTACTGGTTGATTCTACATACTTTTCCTCCTCTCTGCCTCTGATATTCCATGAAAATCCTTGTCAAGTATTGCTGTATCCTCCTCCTTTTTCCCTCCCCTGCTTCCATCTTACCTTCTTTCCTTCAATTTCCTCTCATCCTTAAAAGCCCCACCAGACCATATGATTTTCCTTTTTCCTTCATTGAATCTCATTGCCTAAGGCTAAAAACCCACTTTTTGGCCTATCGGAACCTTCTTCCTTTTTCAAAAATCATTGAAAATCATATAAAAAGTGCCTATTTTTTGCGCGCTGGTTTTCAACCCCCTTGGCTAAGCTCCCACCTTTCCTCCATTCATATGCCCCGACGCCATAACCATGTGATAAACCCGACAGGCGCTTAACACGCGGAATTGATTTATTACCCGAAAACATTGAAAAACCTTCATAAAAACACGAAAGTCGAGTTTTATTTTTATTTTTCCGCCAAAGAAATTTCGTTAAAACTCAATCGTCGATCTGTCCCGCAGATCAACAGTGCGGAGTGAATCTCCACCAGGTGGACCCCCCCTTCCCCCGCGCCCGTTTCTAAAACCACGGTACGAATCCCGCACCGCTTTCCGTGTTAAATGGTTTTCCCCCGTCGGCCAGCGATTCCACACGCTGGCCGACACGTGTCCTCCGCCTCACTCCAAAACTGCCGTGCAAATTCCATCGCCCACGCGTTAATCCTTGTCCCGTGGCCCCGCAGTGGGATTCACCCTCACTGTCGGATCTGGGCCCTCCCATCCGACGTTTGTCAATCGCCATTTCCGCTCGGTCTTTAACGAACTTACCCGTTTGTTAAATCTTCCCCGGCGCGTTCGAGAGCCGATCCCTGCCGTCGATCTCTGTAGATTGACGGCTCCCAGTCGTTCTCCCGATTCCATCGTACAATCCCCTTTTTCCTCCGCTGACTGTTCAAAACGCCCCCGACCGTTGATCGCAATACGATCAACGGCTCTGATCGCTCCATCTTCCCGCACGCCCTCCGATGCAGTCAATCCATATAACGCAGGATTTTCTCATTTTTCTCGTATTTTGCAGGGAAGAAAACATTTGTTCATGTTTTAAAACGGGGTTCTCAGACCTGGAGGGTGACGATCCTCTATGTCTCAATTTCTCTGTAGAAATCACCCACAAGTTTATTCTTCACGTCTCATCAGTGTTTCTAACCCGCATTTGACAGTTTTTCTTACCGCACGCCCCGCATGTCGAAGAATACCCACACCAAAGCAGTAAATGGATGTCCGATTTCAAGACATAATGAAACTGTAGCGCATTTTTGTGATAAACATCATGATTACGCTAAGACTCGTTATCAAAAGCCTAATCCCCGCCCGAGCATAGATTGAAGCAGAAACTCAAAAGTGTTCATCAAACTTTTTCCTCCACCGCCATACTTTGAGTACCGATTCTCAAGTTGTTTTCCTTTGCATTACCTATTGCCTCAGAATGCTCAATCAGAGGATGAATTTATTGAACAAGATCATATATTATGCCTCGGAACAACCAAAGGAGTTATGTCTCCGCCAGATTTAATGACAGAATGTTTGCAGAGTAACCCCAATAGTACGCAGAGCCTCAAATGTCAACAAAAGCTCCTTCCGAGCTTACTTCATAAGTATAAGCGCATAAATGCAGTAGAACACCTGTATAAATTCTTCATCGAGCCTCCCAGGCCAGGAAGACATTAATTCTGCATTAATTGTATTTGAGATCCTTTTATTAGATCTCACCTCCTCATCCTTCTATAAATACTCCAGAAGAAGATGAGTGAGGGGTTGGATTAGTTGGTTGTCAATGTAATTGCTGAAGTGTTGTAGCTGTTTCTGAGTGGAAAACTCTTGACTGTAAATAGTGGTTTCATGGGCCCTTGTAGCTCTGCTTGTAACAGATAGGTTAGGTTGTGAAAAGAGATGGATTAAAACATTGGATTTGAAGATTGTAACCGGTTTGAAGCAATCAATACAAGCTGATTTATGGGATCCTGGTCTAGGCTGACGGTGATGTTGTCCTCATTGTAACTTGTCATTTCATTTCTGTTTTCAATTTGTTTCATTTCTACTGTAAAGAACAGTATAAACAGTGTTAGGACCTACTGTATTCCAGTAACCTTCTCTGGCTGAAAAATCTTTATCCCAATGTTTTCTTCTAATTGTGTTATTTAGAAATGATTTAATTCAGTCTAAGCACATAGATGTTGGCGTTCCCTCATCTTTTATTCACTGCTGAATGTTATTTTTAAATGTTACTTTCAATATATATTGTGTAAGGAATGAATTGAGGAAATCAAAGGTTAGCCCTGAGTCCCTTTCTTGTTTGCCCAAATATTTGACTGTTTCCCTTAGGATGTGTCAAAAGCTGACTAGTTTCGAAGTACTTATCAGATCTTGGGCCATTCTGTGTTATCTTTGTGATTGTCTTGGAAGTAACTAAGTAAAGAAGAACTAAGATGAGGAGAAACGTGAGCCCTGCCCGCTAGTTTCTGCTCCAAAGGTTGTCTCCAAGTTTCCCTTCGTTTTTAATTTGTGTTCTATTAGAAGTCTATCAAAGGCTGGATAGTTTCAAAGTACTTACCAGATCCTAGTTTGCTTCTATGTTTTTCTTAAGTGCCTGGTCAAAGGCCGGCTAGTTTCAAAGTACTTACTAGATCCTGGGCTGCTCTTTGTTCTGCATCTGTTAAGTCCCTTTCTTGTTGTTTCACCCCATTCCATAAATCAAACTTTAAAGAGATCCTTAGGCCTAGATGACTTGCCCCATAGATTACTCTTGAACCTGGATGCTTCAATTAAATTCTCTTATGACTCCATAGCCCAATGGATTGAAAACTTGCCCTCATCTTTCTTTAGAATCAAAGCTTATTTTGTCTGCTTGCAACTTCTCACCTTTGAACCTATTTGCATATAGATCATTCCGCCTCAGACAGCAACTATGTTCAACCATCCGAGAAAACCAAACAAAACCCTTGGTCTTCATAACTAGCCTAATACCATCACCCCAAACTTCAAAGACAATATCCATCTTTGTACATATTGGAGAGATCCCTCTCCGGATTCAGGAGGGCTAGATCCTAGAATCCCAAAGTTGGTTGAAATGATGTTAACTCTGTGATCGGACTTTGCCAATGTTGCTTGTTACAGAGACCTAACATTTCTGGCGACTCCGCTGGGGAGATGACTTGAGCTTTCATCTTTTTCCCCTTTATTTTCATAGAACACCTTGAGAGTAAAAAGCAGCCTTTTCAAGCACTACCTAGAAATGGTAATTGTGATGAATCTTGTTTGAATCAGTGAAAAACTAGGTCAACTCTAGGATTCATTTAAGTTTTATCTAACCTTGGAAAATCAGCTAGCTCAGACGTAAGGATAGACTGTCTTTGTTTCATAACCCTAGCTAAGTTTTGAGGCAAAGTTAGGACATTCTTTGAGAAACCGCAAATAAAAAGCAATTCGGAAAATACCAAAAACATGTCAGATTGGTAGTAAAACACTAGTTTTTGATAACTTGTTCATATCCTTGATGTGTCTTACCCTTTACTCTTAGACAGAGTCTGGAAAGGGCCAGGTAGCCTCCTGATCTCATCCTCTTTTTGAGGTGACATATCTGGTGAATTCCCTCCCAGTCAATCTCTGGTTAGAGTTGGTTGTGTTTTGAGATATCCTTGAAAAGGAATGTTTCACAAACACTGTGGTGGATAGTGTACCCCTTTGAAAACATTTTAGACTTTCCACCTGGCGACTCCACAATCTTGAATAGACCTTAAGACTCCACTAGGAAGAACCCTTATCATTATAAAATCATTCAAGCTCAGTGAGAGGACTGTAGGATCAGAACCAAGAAAACAGATTAGCTAAACCTCGGAAAGATTGTCATATCTGGTTGAACTTTTCCTGTTTAGTTGGGTCTAGACATACAAACATTGTGGCTCCTAAAAAGATTCACACTATAGCCCATCCTGACCCCGATCCACCAGAGATAGTTGATAATCCAGAAAGAATCCTTAGGAATTCTTCTAAGATACAATTTTCAACTACTTTCAGGTCACCCTTAAGAGCTAATTCGGTCCCTGAGAACCTTCAGCTCTTCGTGAATCACAAATTGACTTATTGAACCCATTCAGAACTAGGTCATTTGGTGATTTAGACCAGCTAGATTCCGAGCTTTCACTGTCATCTCCCGAAACAAGTGAACCCCTTGGGGATAGAGAATCAACACCTCCTGATTTACATTTCCTACATAATCTAGGTGTCTCTCATCCAAGGTCAGCTCAGAAGTCCACTGCTGTTCCATCCATTTCTATTCATCCTTCATCCACTGTTCAAACCACTCCACTTCAACCCACACCTCCTCTTGTAAATCCGCCCCCACCACATATCATGGCAGCATGGTATGCTCCCTTAGTCCTTCCTGTACCATTAGTCAATCTTCCACAGGACTATCAGTCCAAAATTCCATTATATGATGCTAGCAACACTATAACATCATCTCAACATGTGGACAAGATGAATGAATACTTTGACAGAAATGAAATTGATAATGAATCGGTCAAAATCAGACTGTTTGCTCAGAGTTTGGGGGGAGAAGTGAGAAAATGGTTTAAAGGTTTAACCCCTCATGGTATTAATGATCTCCAAGGCTTCCATCAAACATTCTTAAACAAGTGGGAAGTGAGAAAGAATCCTCTCCAAGTCCTTGCTGATTACAACAACCTCCATAGGAACCCTGGGGAAAGTGTACAAGCTTATTGTACTTGATTTAACAGTGTGTATAATGCACTTTCCCCTGAACTAAAACCTCCTCAGGGCTCAGCTTTAAACAAGTTTCCTGAAGGGTTTGATCCTGACATGACATATTCACTCAGAGAGAGAGTCTTTGCAACCCTTGAAGATATGCAAAAAAATTCGCACTCTGCGTGAAGTGCTCTAATGGGAAAGGAAGCGAGGATGAAAGCTGAAAAAAGAGTATCTTTTAGAGAGGAATCCACACCTTCCACTTCAAGCTCAAAAATGGAAAGAATGATGGAAGAAATGATGAAGAAAATGAGCATTCTAGAGAGAGCGCAAGAAAGTCTAAATCAAAACGCTCCTCAAGCGACAAAACGAGAATCGAAATATCGGAAAATCAGCAACCTCCAAACAAACCCGGGGAAGATGATCAGCAGATCATCCCTCCCTTCCATCAGAACTTTTTAAGTGAGGTTGAGCAAACAGATCAAATAACAGAGGAAGATGATATAAACTTATTTGGGGTAGATGATGATGACTTTGAGGTTCATTATGATAATAAACAAAGTCTTTATACACCTTATGATGACAGAAGAGATGATGCTGAAAACAGCTACCAAAACATGGAGAACGCTGTCATAGAACCTTTAAGGGAATATGAACTCAGAAGTAAATCTAATCAACAAACACCCAACAATAAAACCTCTGGCAAACCTTCTCAAAACAGCACTGCAACCAAGTCTAAAACCATCAAACAAAAGGACAAAACGTTGAAATTTGTTAATTAAACCAATGGTAAAGAAGACACTCAAAATATTAATAATTAGAAATATTAATGATGCTGCTTTGTCGATTAGTACTCTGCAAAAATATTGTTTATTGTAGATAGACCAAATCGACAAGGTTTGTGATTCTTGATAAAGTGGCAGTAAACAAGGCTGAAGCCAATACTTTAAAGAATCAAAACCTTTTCAGTCTAGAACAGGAAATCTCAAAGATCAAAATATCTGTTCCCTTGACTGAGTTAGCTGCCCAACATGTTTATAGGTCCAAAATTTTGAAGGCTTTAAATTTAGAAGACAATGAAGACACACTCAATCTTAATGATGACCAACCAGAGCTTATTTTCGGTCCAAATATTGAAGGAAAGTTCCAGGAAGGTCCTGTCCCTCCCTTTTATGTAAGCTTAAACATTCATGACAAAATTTTGCATAATGCTATGCATGACTCAGGTGCTTCCCATAACTTAATGCCAAAAGCTGTAATGGAAAGCCTGGGTCTTGAGATTACCAGACCTTACAAATATTTGTACTCCTTTGACTCAAGCAGAGTTAAGTGTCTAGGATTGATAAAGGATCTCTGTGTTAACTTAGCCCAAATTCCGACCAAATGTTTAGTCATGGATGTTGTTGTGGCTGATGTACCCCCGAAGTATGGAATGCTTTTATCACGATCTTGGGGGGCCAAGTTACAGGGAACTATGCAAATGGACATGACCTATGCAACTATCCCTGTTTTCAATCAGACTAGAAAACTTTATAGGGAATCCCACATGTAGTACACAGTAACAAGTCAAGATCAGCCTCAAAACTCCCCTCTCTATGCTATAAACACAACCCTTGATTCTTTTATCATGTTTAATAATGAAGCATTCACAGAACAAATCATTTCAACAGAATCAATGGCTGAGATGGAAGAGGAGGAAAAGAACACTGAATTGTCGAAACAGTCTATTGTGTCTGAAGATCCTAGAAAACTAAACACGGATCTTGAACTGCAAATTATCAATCCTTTGAACTTAAAACTTGACAGTCGGAAAGACAGTCCTCAACCCGATGAAAAACTTGAGGAATCAAATGATACCAAGTCCATTCACCAAACTGAAAAACTTCCTCTCTGGACTATGTATTTTGATGGGTCGTGCACCAAAACAAATGCTGGTGCAGGTGTCTGGATTATCAACACTGAAAACAATTATACAGAATGCATCTCTTGCAAACTAAACTTTCAGTGTTCCAACAACATAGCAGAATATGAATCCCTTCTCTTAGGCTTGCATTTCTTGAAAAAGCTAGGTGCCAAGAGAATCAATGTATATGGGGATTCTGAATTAATCATTAGGCAAGTTAATGGGGAGTATAATGCAAATCACCCCAGACTTAGGGCCTACAGGAATGATGTCATGGATCTTTTGAAAACGTTTGAGGAATTCACTTTGTCTTTTGTCCCAAGAAAAAGAAACATTGCTGCCCACAATTTAGCCTTTGCTGCTAGAACCTGCCCAATGCTGTATGATGACACTGCTCAGATAAAATTCAGACCAGCTATCCCAGATAACAAGAAATATTGGCAGGTATTTGATGGAGATAAACAAATAGAAGACTTCATGCAATTCAGAAATGAGTTTGAACCCCATAGTTCGGATTCAGACTATGATACAGACTGCAGTGAAGAAAAATTTCTTGGTGAAGAAGAGCCATCTCCACCGCTAGTAGATAAAAACCTGCAGACTATCAAACCTAGAGACCAAACAGAATTAAGTGCAAAATCTGAAACAGAGGAATTGGAAACTCTGCACTCTAAGGATGATAGTTTGCCCAAAGGTCTGGCCCCCCTAGAAGAACTGTTTGATTTTGATGATGTGGCCAACAAACCGAAACTCGAACCTGTAGAAACTGAAGTGGAGGAATGCAATATAGGCAGTGAGGAAAAACCGAGATTAATCAAACTGTCTAAAACCTTACCAGCTCACATTAAACACAAATACTTAGAGCTGTTCAAAGAATTTTCTGATGTTTTTGCGTGGAGCTACGAAGATATTAAATCCTATGACACTGAAATAATACAGCACAAAATCCCTCTTAAAGAAAATCAAAAGCCATTCAAACAGAAACTGCGCAGAATAAACCATGTACAGCTGCCATTGGTTAAGAAGGAAATCATGAAGATGCACAATGCGGGTATTATCGTCCCTATTAGATATTCTGAGTGGGTATCTAATCTGGTGTCAGTTAGGAAAAAGACTGGAGAAATCAGGCTTTGTATAGACTTCAGGAATTTAAACAAAGCTTCATTGAAAGACAACTACCCTTTGCCCAAGATGGATCATATTTTACAAAGGGTGGTGGGGTCTAAAAGAATTTCTTTGCTGGATGGCTATTCAGGGTATAATCAAGTCTTAGTTCACCCTGATGATCAATTAAAGACAGCTTTTACTACACCATGGGGCACTTTCATGTATGTGAAAATGCATTTTGGTCTAAAGAATGCTGGAGCAACCTTTCAGAGAGCCATGGACATAGCATTCTCGGAAGAATTGGGTTTCTTCATCATTATCTATCTTGATGATGTAACTGTGTTTTCAAAAACAGATGAAGAACACTTAGAACATTTGAGGAAAGTTTTCAAGAAGTGAAAAAGGTTTGGAATATCTTTGAACCCTAAGAAGACGTTATTCGGTCTCCAAGAAGGTAAGCTTCTTGGACACATTATTTCAGAAGAAGGTATAAAGATAGATCCAAAAAGGATTGAGGCTATATTGCAAATCTCTCATCCTCAAAATATCAAAGAGTTGCAGTATTTCATTGGAAAGATAAAATTTTTGAGAAGGTTCATCCCCAACCTGGCTGAGCTCCTTAGAAATATCACAAACATGTTGAAAAAGGAGCAAGGGGTAAAATGGACCATGGAAGCAAAGACATCCTTTGAACTGGTGAAACAAGCACTAACCAAGACACTGGTTCTCATAAGCCCTGATTTTTCAAAAGATTTTTATATCTTCTCATTTGCATCGGAACATACTATTGCTGTTGTCCTCTTACAGAAAAATCCACAAGGACAAGAGCAGCCTATTGCATTCTTTAGCAAGGCATTGAGGGATGCCCCTTTAAAATATAACATTATGGAGAAACAAGCTTTTGCTTTGCTAAAGGCTTTGAAAGACTTCAGAGTATACATCCTTCACTCACATATCATTGCCTTTGTCCTGAATTCAGTTGTTAAAGATATTCTAACCCAGGATCCAGATGGTAAGAGAGGTAAGTGGATTGCTGTTATTCTTGAGTATGATTTAGAGATAAAACCCACTAAGCTCATCAAAGGTCAGGGTCTAGCTAAATTAATGGCTGAATCAAATTGTGAACTTCTTGATGTAAATATGATTGATACTTTGGATAACCAGGAAGAATTCTCAACTCCCATTGTTGAACATCATTTTGAGAATTCTCCTTGGTATACTGATATTGTTTATGTTTTTCTTAATCTGAATACACCTCCTGGTTTATCCAAAACAAAGGCAAGATTCCTGAAGTTAAAAGCTGTAAACTATTGCATTATTGATAAATGTCTTTATTGGAAAAATGCTAGTGGTATATTGCTTAAATGTTTGCATGAGTTTGATGCAGAAAAGATTAAGCAGGAATTGCATGGAGGAGAGTGTGGAGGCCATTTGTACTGGAAGTCAACAGCCAACAAAATTTTGAGGGCTGGTTTCTATTGGCCCACTCTTTTTCCAGATGTACACAAAATGACAACTACTTGCCATAAATGCCAATTGTTTGAGGGCAAGAGAAAATTATTACCCCTTCCTCTGCATCCAATTATTGTTGAAGCCCCTTTCCAGCAATGGGGACTTGACTTCATAGGAGAAATCCATCCGCCATCCTCAGCTCAGCACAGGTGGATTCTTACTGCCACAGACTACTTCACTAAGTGGATAGAAGCCATTCCTTGTAGACAGGCCAATGATTCAGTTATCATAAAATTTATAGAAACCAATATCCTTTCCAGATTTGGCTGTCCTACCAAGATCATCACAGATAATGCAGCTGCATTTGGATCAAAGAAAATGGTAGAATTCTGTCATAAATACCAGATTACATTGGGACACTCCACAGCCAATTACCCTCAAGGTAATGGACTTGCAGAGTCTTCCAACAAAAGCTTAGTGAACATCATAAAGAAACTGTTGGAAGACAACAAGAAGTCTTGGCACACAAAGCTGATCCATGCACTTTGGGCTGACAGATTGACTTTGAAGAAATCCATTGGTATGTCACCCTTCCAGCTTGTGTATGGTACGGATGCAATTTTTCCTAACAGCCTTGGTGTACCAGTTATGAAGTTAATTCAAGAGTTACAGACTGAAGAGAATGACATAATCAGAAGAATAAATCAGACCATTCATCTTCAGCAAACCAGAGAGGAAGTGTACAACAAAGCATTGCAGAAGCAAGATAATATCAAGAAGATATTTGACAGAAGAACAAAGGCCAACAATTTCAAAATTGGGGACAAAGTTTTAAAGTGGGACTCAAAGAGGGAAGACAAGGGAAAGCATGGTAAATTCGACAATCTGTGGCTTGGCCCTTACTCCATTCATTCAGTTGCTGGAAACAATGCATTCTTCTTACAAGAGCTGAATGGACCAGAATTGTTTGGGGGTCCTGTCAATGGAAGGATGCTTAAACATTACCTTTCTTAAATTATTTCATGTTTGAAAGCCTTTTTACCTTTTCCGCTGTAAATATTCCATCCACCATTGCATTTAGAGTTATGAAAATTCAAAAAATACAAAAACAAAGAAAGAAAGAAAAGAGGGCAGAAGTGAAAACAAGAAAGGCACAGCCCCATGCCAAAAAGAGAAATAAATCTGAAAGTGTGCAAGCTTAAATGCCACTGCTGCAAAACACACTGCTAGTTAGTCAAACAGCCTAATCTTGGCTAATTAGTTTAAATTTTCTGCTGATAGGGTAGTGAAGTTTGATTTTCCAAACTGTTTAATCTTGGCTTATCCGTAGATAGATTAGGATAGAAATGAAGGTTCAAACAAACTCAAAATCTGAACCAAAGTTCCCAAGAGAAAGGTGACTCAAAACTGTTCTATTTTTCTGAGTCATAAAAGAAAAGACCTGGTTCTAATTTGCTCAAAACTTGAACCAGACGAAAGGCAAAGAGAGCTCAAAGAAAAAGCAAGAACAGAGCTATGAAAATAAGAAAAGGCCATGATAAGAAACTTTCAGATCTTAAGCCTTCTGTTTTGATTTTCAATTTTCTGCAAATAATAATCTATGTGCAACTTGTTCTTATGCCATAGATCATAGCAAGTCAAACAACCCAATCTTGACTTGACTATTTTTAAATTTCGGTTGTAGAATTTAGAGAAAGAAAGTTTGTTGGACTGTTTAATCCCAACAAGCAGTAGACTAGGTAGAGAAACATCCGAACTCAACTGTTTAATCTGAGTTCAGGGAGAAATAAGGAGTAGAAATAGATTAGATTTCCTATTTTCAAAAGAATAAAATGTTGTGTAAAGAGTTTGCCAATCCAAGTGCACTCTAATGAAGAAAAAATGTTAGATCAGTAGGATTGGGGTAGGTAGAAGTCGTATTGATGAAATCCATTTTTTTCTCATGACTGATATTTGTTGTCAAAGGAAAGAAAAGAGCAAGCAAAGGGTCAAGCACCAGTCAGCATCCCAGAGAAATCAGGTCTAAATTATTGATGCCTTCAAAAAGGCACCATCCCCAAGTGGAGCCACTGTTAGCCACCTATATTTTTAAATTATATCAGCTGGTGGCTAAATTTTCTTTGCAGCCTTCAAGAAAAAAATTCAGTCCTGAAGTTGTTGATGCTTAAAGTCTGTTGGTAAGTTCATAAACTACTGGTTGATTCTACATACTTTTCCTCCTCTCTGCCTCTGATATTCCATGAAAATCCTTGTCAAGTATTGTTGTATCCTCCTCCTTTTTCCCTCCCCTGCTTCCATCTTACCTTCTTTCCTTCAATTTCCTCTCATCCTTAAAAGCCCCACCAGACCATATGATTTTCATTTTTCCTTCATTGAATCTCATTGCCTAAGGCTAAAAACCCACTTTTTGGCCTATCGGAACCTTCTTCCTTTTTCAAAAATCATTGAAAATCATATAAAAAGCGCATCGCACCATTCTTTGCGCGGGGGTTATTCAACTCACCTTGGCCTAGCTCCCCTTTTTCTCCCATTCATATGCCCCGACGCCATAACCATGTGATAAACCCGACAGGCGCTTAACACTCGGAATTGATTTATTACCCGAAAACATTGAAAAACCTTCATAAAAACACGAAAGTCGGGTTTTATTTTTATTTTTCCGCCAAAGAAATTTCGTTAAAACTCAACCGTCGATCTGTCCCGCAGATCAACAGTGCGGAGTGAGTCTCCACCAGGTGGACCCCCCCTTCCCCCGCGCCTGTTTCTAAAACCACGGTACGAATCCCGCACCGCTTTCCGCGTTAAATGGTTTTCCCCCGTCGGCCAGCGATTCCACACGCTGGCCGACACGTGTCCTCCGCCTCACTCCAAAACCGCCGTGCAAATTTCATCGCCCGCGCGTTAATCCTTGTCCCGTGGCCCCGCAGCGGGATTCACCCTCACCGTCGGATCTGGGCCCTCCCATCCAACGTTTGTCAATCGCCATTTCCGCTCGGTCTTTAACGAACTTACCCGTTTGTTAAATCTTCCCCGGCGCGTTCGAGAGCCGATCCCTGCCGTCGATCTCTGTAGATCGACGGCTCCCAGTCGTTCTCCCGATTCCATCGTACAATCCCCTTTTTCCTCCGCTGACTGTTCAAAACGCCCCCGACCGTTGATCGCAATACGATCAACGGCTCTGATCGCTCCATCTTCCCGCACGCCCTCCGATGCAGTCAATCCATATAACGCAGGATTTTCTCATTTTTCTCGTATTTTGCAGGGAAGAAAACATTTGTTCGTGTTTTAAAACGGGGTTCTCAGACCTGGAGGGTGACGATCCTCTATGTCTCAATTTCTCTGTAGAAATCACCCACAAGTTTATTCTTCACGTCTCATCGGTGTTTCTAACGGCATTGATGCCTTTTCTTACCTGCATAGCCCTGCATAGCGAAGAATACCGGCGAATCAAAGTAGGGAATGGATGTCCGATTTTGAAGACAGAATGAACCAGAGCAGTAGTTTTGTGGATAGATTGGCGGGGATTACGGCTAAGACGGTTATCAAAAGCCTAATCCCCGGCTTCGAGCACAGATTGAAGCAAAACCTAAAAGTGTTCATCAAACTTTGCCTCCACCGCCATACTTTGAGGCAAATTGATTCCTCAACCACCGCAGTGCCTGCCGCCGAATGCCCGATCGAGGATGAATTTCAATGGCAAGACCCGAGATGTTATGTAGATCAACAACCAAAGGAATTGTTACCACCGCCGGGAGTTTAATGCGAACGTTTGCGGTGGCCCCTAACGATGCGCAGGCCTCGAGGTCAGCAAAGCTCCATGAGCTTGCTTTATAATCTCTTTTTGATATGTGCGGTGGAATACTGCTTATAAATTCTTCATCGAGCCTCCCAGGCCAGGAAGACATTAATTCTGCATTAATTGTATTTGAGATCCTTTTATTAGATCTCACCTCCTCATCCTTCTATAAATACTCCAGAAGAAGATGAGTGAGGGGTTGGATTAGTTGGTTGTCAATGTAATTGCTGAAGTGTTGTAGCTATTTCTAAGTAGAAAACTCTTTACTGTAAATAGTAGTTTCATAGGCTCTTGGAGCTCTTCTTGTAACAGATAGGTTAGATTGTGAAAAGAGATGGATTAAAACATTGGATTTGAAGATTGTAACCGGTTTGAAGCAATCAATACAAGCTGATTTATGGGATCCTGGTCTATGCTGATGGTGATGTTATTCTCACTGTAACTTGTCATTTTATTTCTGTTTTCAATTTGTTTCATTTCCACTGTAAAGAACAGTTTAAACAGTGTTAGGACCTACTGTATTCCAGTAACCTTCTCTGGCTGAAAAATCTTTATCCCAATGTTTTCTTCTAATTGTGTTATTTAGAAATGATTTAATTCAGTCTAAGCACATAGATGTTGGCGTTCCCTCATCTTTTCGTCACTGCTGAATGTTATTTTTAAATGTTACTTTCATATATGTTGTGTGAGGAATGAATTGAGGAAATCAAAGGTTAGCCCTGAGTCCCTTTCTTGTTTGCTCAACTATTTGTCTGTTTCCCTTAGGATGTGTCAAAAGATGACTAGTTTCGAAGTACTTATCAGATCTTGGGCCATTCTGTGTTATCTTGGTGATTGTCTTGAAAGTAACTAAGTAAAGAAGAACTAAGATGAGGAGAAAGGTGAGCCCTGCCCGCTAGTTTCTGCTCCAAAGGTTGCCTTCAAGTTTCCCTTTGTTTTTATCTGTTTTCTATTAGAAGTGTATCAAAGGCTGGCTAGTTTCAAAGTACTTACCAGATCCTAGTTTGCTTCTGTGTTTTTCTTAAGTGCCTGGTCAAAGGCTGGCTAGTTTCAAAGTACTTACCAGATCCTGGGCTGCTCTTTGTTCTGCATCTGTTAATTCCCTTTCTTGTTGTATCACCCCATTCCATAAATCAAACTTTAAAGAGATCCTTAGGCCTAGATGACTTGCCCCATAGATTACTCTTGAACCTGGATGCTTCAATTAAATTCTCTTATGACTCCATAGCCCAATGGATTGAAAACTTGCCCTCATCTTTCTTTAGAATCAAAGCTTATTTTGTCTGCTTGCAACTTCTCACCTTTGAACCTATTTGCATATAGATCATTCCGCCTCAGACAGCAACTATGTTCAACCATCCGAGAAAACCAAACAAAACCCTTGGTCTTCATAACTAGCCTAATACCATCACCCCAAACTTCAAAGACAATATCCATCTTTGTACATATTGGAGAGATCCCTCTCCGGATTCAGGAGGGCTAGATCCTAGAATCCAAAAGTTGGTTGAAATGATGTTAACTCTGTGATCGGACTTTGCCAATCTTGCTTGTTACAGAGACCTAACAGTGAGAAAATTCTATTTATAGATGAGGTTCTATTTTTAGATGGATGGGCGAAGTCTATTTATAGATCACACATCTACAAATAGAATTCATGTCGATTATTATTATCTCTTAATAATAATTAGACAATAAATAATAATCTATTCTCTTGAAGCACTTGATTTCAGGTAACTGATGTGGAAAACCATTTGAATGAAGGAATTACAAGTTCTAAGGTTGGTTTGTGGTACATGCGAGTGGATTTCATTGTAACTAAGTGATATAAAGTTGTAACAGAGTTGGATGTGTAGTTATGTGAGTTGTAAAGTAGTTTAACTCAGTTAAGTGAGTTAAAATTAGTTGTGCTAGTTGTAACTAGTTGTAACTAAAGATACAATAGTGAGAGATCAGTGAATTAAATATTAAATTAATTCACATGGAGTGATCTCACATGCAACTGAAGATTTACTACTGTTAACTATATGCATGTTAGATCCAATGGAGACCCAGTTGAGAGATAGGTGAAAGGGATTTTGACTATTAGTTGTGACATTAATGGGTGCACTTTTGCAACCAAACACACATTGGATATGCCAATGAGGATTATGCAATCAAGGCAAGGAAATATAAAATTCATTCAGGGATTGTGATTAACAGGGATTGCGCAGTGGAGGCAGGCTGTCAAGAGGCAATAAATTGGCGCATGTATTTGCCAATTTTTGTATGATTGTGTGAGACGATTGTATATTTTACTAAGAGCTATTGGATTAGAGTTTTGTATGATATTGTTTCATGAACCATGATATATACATAATATATGATAGTGGGGGTTTTAGCTTTATGATTTCCCAGTAAAAAAATCTGTGTTATGTGTGATTGATCTTTATTCATATTTTTGCAATTGGCGATTAAATTTTCGCAAAGATTTTAGTAGAAGGATTTTGTATTTAACAATGGCATATAATATTTAGATCAGGAGAATACAGGCAATACATATTTGTATTAAAATTCCTACAATTGCTAACGTATGTATGTGGAATAAAATCTGATATTGTAATCCGCTGCGAGATAAAGGGAGTTTATGTGGACCATAACCCACAGGTCATAGTATTGTTTATAATTGCAATTTCATGCTGCATCTAGTGGGTAATTTTGGGGTTAATTCGGATAACCCTGCATATTTTGATACTTGCCGCCTTATGGAGACTCAGGTAAGTAACCCGACACAGAGAGAAGGAGTAGAGAAGAGCATAAAACACTGCAGGTAAGAGATGCAATAGGCATAGGTGGTGTAAAACATAAAGGCGTGGGTCAAGTCGGGCTAAGACAGTAATGCTAGCAGCATAGTTGTAAATGTAACTGCAAAAAAATAAAATGAAAAGGGACAACAATAAGAAGAGGACAAACACACAACAAAACTAAGAAGCTTAAAAGGTTGAATTGAAATATTATTGTAACTGTAAATGTAAATTCATTGATTATTTTATATTATTTGTGATGCAAAGGAAAGTCTCCATAGGCATAGGCAAAACTCCATGAGTACTAAAATGATTACTTCTGATGTAACATCTAGAACTAAAGAGTGAGGAATCAAATGGGTGGAAGGTATAGAGTCAGGCATGTTCATTCCATATTCCCTATAGAATGCAAATAGTCATGAAGTTATTTGTATAAAACAGGTAATATCAGTATGCAGAAGCTTACGAAAATATAATAAGAAAGAGAGAGGGTGAAATAGATATGAAGAGTGCAGAAGAGGTTATAATGCTACAAAATTGAAAAGAGTAGAAGAATGTAAGAGAGATGTGGAAGGTTGGAGAGTGGAAAAATAAGAGAGAGCATATATGAAGGCTGAAAAGGAAGCAACAAAGAAGGAGTAAAACAACATTGATATCCAGGTAAATCAACATATGATTTTATTGTAGTGTGAGGGAGTTGGTTCTTCCATATCAAGTTGTAGCTTGATAGATGTATAGTTGTAGCTGGTTGAGGTAGGAGTGTCCTATGGGTTGTAGCTTGCAGAAAAATACATGGGAGTTGGTGCTTTCATTTCAAGTAGTAGCCTGATAGATGTCCAATTGGAGTTGGTTGAGATATGAGTCTCCTATGGGTTGTAGGCTATAGAAAATAGATGGGAGTTGGAGCTTCCTTGCAAGTTGTAGCTTGCAGAATTTGAGGTAGTAGCCTCCTATAGGTTGGAGCCTAAAGAAAATTAGTGGTGAGAGGGACTTGGAGCTTGCCTTTGCATCACAACAATAATACGATGTGGTTTTCTCCCTTATGGGTTTCCACTTATATCTTTTGTCTATGTGCTTGATGATTATTTGTTGATGTGATGTTTTAATATGCTTAATTACTTTCTCTAGACACATTAATTTTGTTGTTTCATTATGTATTACTTTTCTTATGAATTGGAGGTGTAACTGAGTTGAATGAACAGATTTTTGAATTTCCATGAATGTGCTAAACTTATTCAACCCCCGCCTCAGTTTAGCTAAGAGTTCATCAATTGGTATCAAAGCCAGCTCCTTCTGTATCAGTTTAACGACTAGAAGGAGATCCTAGGTCCCCAAAATGGCTAGCCTAGAAGGATTCTAAACAAATAAAGCCCCATTGTTTACTGGCACAAACTATACCTTCTAGAAAATATAAATAAAGCCTATATGATGTCTCTTGTATTAGATGTCCGGATTGTAGTTGAAATAAAATATGCACCAAAGGATACTGACATAGAGAAAGAAGCCAAACAATATTTCATGGCTAATGCAAAAGCAATGAATGCACTCTTGAGTATTATGTGTGAGTCAGAATTTATCAAATTAATTCATAGTAATACTACCAAAGATATATGGGATACCTTATAAAATATCCATGAGGGAGATAAAAATGTGAAGATGGCCAAACTACAAGCCTATAGAACTCAGTTTGAAAATTTAAAAATGAATGAAGATGAATATGTATCCAGTTTCTTCTTAAAGTTTGCGGAAGTTGTGAATAACATGATAGCTCTATGAGAAACCATTAAGGAATGTGTGATAGTGCAAAAGATATTGAGATATTTACCATCCATGTTTAACCCTAAGGTTTCTACCATAGAAGAAACAAAAAACTGGGAAATCTTGACCATGAACCAATTACTTGGAAACTTGATAGCTTATGAGATGAGACTTCCAAAGGGGAATTCAAATGTGAAGGAGGCAGCCTTTAAGGTATTCAATTACATAAAAGAGAAGGAAGATACATTCTCATGCTCAGATGAAGCAGACCAAATTCGTCAGAATATTGGATAGAGGAACGGGTAAGTACAAAGGTAAACTTCCATTTAAGTTCTTTAATTGTGGAAAAGTGGGGCACTATGCTTCAAAATGTCCCCATAATAGAGCAGAGAACTAGCCACAAGAGACAGAGAAAAAAAAAAACTAGCAGAAAGGGAAGAGATTTAATAGAAAATCATTTGATGCTCAGCAACATAGCAGTGCATCTGAAAGTTCAGATAAATCCTCAAATGAAGAAGGAAGCTCTGAATTTGTGTTGATGGCTAAGGAAGAGCCTGAAGGATACCTTCTGGAAGATGAGTAAGAAGGTGAGGTAGATCTTGAGGGGGAGCTAATGAGTTCCCTGGAGGAAATAGACAGAATTAAACTCAAGTGCAAAAAACAAAAATAAATTCTCCTACAATATGTAAAGGAAGAGTCAATTTCAGAAAAACTCATTTAGTTGAAAGTAGAACCTGAAGAGGCTAATAAGGTGGAAGACATTCTGATAAAGAAAATAAAAGATAAAAATCAGGAGCAAGAGAAATTGGAAGAAGAAGAAGTATGCTTGAGAAAGAAATTAGAAAAGGCCCAAAGGGAATTATTTTTGAATACTCCACAAATGAAAATCTATCAACATTTGGAAAAAATACTAAATGCTTAAATATCTCCTCTTATAAATAGCGAGATAGGCTATGAAGGAGAAAACAGTAAGTCGAAGGTTGAAGATAACAAGAATATCACTTTCGTGAAAACTGTAAGAAAATAAAATGATAACTCTCAGCAATCCAAGATTATTGCAACTAGAAGACTGATAGAATAAAGGAGAAGGTTGTGTAACCAACTCGGGGATGAGATTACCTCCACGGAAAAATCAGATAAGGCATACATTGAGCAAGATGATGAAGCAACCCAAAAGGGATCCAAAGAATTAGAAGCCAGCAAGATCTTGATGGGTAATGTACCAAACAAAAACAAGCATGAACCTCAAATTAAAAAGAACAAAATGAATAAACATTCAGCTGCAAAAGGCTCATACACTCTTGAATATGAATTGAATAAATTCGGAAGCTGTCAAAGGAGGTTATTTTCTCCTATGAGAAGTATCACTTGTTTTTCCTACCACACCTGGACATATTGCGGCATACTGTAAGAAAAATCAAATCCAGTCCAACCAACAAAAGATGCAGATAATGAAAAGACTACCTCAAGAAAACAAATGGAGAGGACAACCTTTAACCAGGTACACTAAATGTTTCCATGGCCACTATTTTTCATGCAATGAATTTGGACATAAATCTGTTGAATGTAAATTATGTTAAAAAAGGGGAAGAAAATTCCACAAGCTTGGTGAAAAAGAAAAATAATGTAAGCTACCATATACATTAAATAACTCTAGACAGATGATGGAATCCAATCAAATCAGACAAAACTGTGAATCAAAAATAAGTGCATGCCAATGAAGTATGGAAGGAAAAGAGAAAGGGGGAGCTTGTTACTTCAATAAAATAATGAATCCATAATAGTCTTAGGGGGAGATGCTCTAAGAAGCATTGCAAATATCCAACTAGTAATCAATAAGAAGCAACATCCCAGGGGGAGAGCAGTTCATAAATAGTCCCGTTAAAAGTAGTCTAAGAAGAGCTCCTTGGAATAAGAAAAGCTAAAAGTTCAGGAAGGGAAAGGACAATTCCTCTGTCAGATAACTATAGAGGAAGAAGGATACCTGAAGCATTCAATAGCCAACAGGTTGATGGAAGGAGAGAAGGCAGCAAGTAGCCATGGTGGTAGAGGGAACATCATCCATGAGCATGTAATCTAAGAAGACAACAACACACTAAGTGATGAATGGTTAAAATCACAAAAAAATATGTTTCAAGCTATAGAACTGGAAAGATCCATAGAGGATGATCACACTGTGAATCACACTATAAGTGTTAACAATGAAACAAAATTAAGAAGGATGAGTAAGAGAAATTTTTATCATCATTATATCATTACATCATTCATCAATAGAAGTTCCCCTTGGAGGAAAGTAGTTAAATGAGTGATAAAACTACGAGTTGTCTACCCTTTTAGATTCCAAGTGAAGAAATTGAAGATGTCTTCCTGAAGACTGTTATGTTAGAACAGTTGAATTGTATATAGAGCACCAATGATTCTGGAGAAGTCCTAGAAAGGAATATGCAGTGACATTCTTTTAAAAACATAATGACAGAATAAGCAAAAGGATAATGATGCCAAAATCAAAGTTTGTATATTGATGATTTTTGTTGAGAACAGTGGAGAGCTCAATAGTAGAAACTATGAAGGTTGTCTTAAATATGGTTGTATGTGCACGCTGAAGCAAAACTACTGTATAGATTATAAAATTAGTATCAATTGGTATTTGGAACAAGAAGCCTGCCTATCAGCAGAATACAAAGTGTTGTCAGTGGAGCAGTGGTATGGTATAGGCCGTCAGGATTAGAGTATTATGGAAAAATTACATCAAGGTGGTATTCCAAGCATTATCAGCATTATAGTATAAGTGGATTAAGCTCTAGTTGCTCTGATTATTGTAAAGTATTTTCTGATTGTAAATACTGGAGAATGTTGAGCTACATTATTAAAGCATGAAAACGTCAATAAAAGTGCCAAAGTATCATTATCTCATTTACATTTGAAGTATTATATTGAGCAATGAAGAATTATCTATTTCTAGATATAATTGCATGCCTTCCTCAAGTTAGTATAGATATATCTTCAAGGCCTCCTTCTTAAGATCATTCATAAAACCGTGTGAAGTCCTTTTGCTGAGATTTCAATTAAACAACTTGAAGATGTTTAGCTAAAGATCATTATGATAGAACAATTAAAGTATATGAAGTATGAAGGACTAGTTGTGTTAATATTACTATTTGAAGGTCAAGAGTCTTTTATTGATTCATCTAAAGCCTACCTTAGCAGAAATTAATTTCTCTTATTTCACCATTTCAAAGAGGTTGATCATTAACATACATACCCCCCTTATTACATCAATAAAATTGTATAGTTGATAAGTGAGACTGACCAATTAATTGAATGTATATAGCCTCAAGGATTTGTTTTAAAAATACTCTGAACAATATTAAAGTCATTGGGCCTTTTAGATTGAAATATGGGCTAGTTTTACAACAAGTTGTAGTATCTTGAGATTCATTATTCACATCAGTATCAAGGGCCTTTCGGCTATTAGTGTAATATCCCTATCAGAATTCTGGAAAATATCACGAACAACAGGAAGTAAAGATGTACCACATCTACAAAATATATATTGGCATCATCATATTTGAACAAATGTGTACTGCATATGTTTATTGCAGAAGAATACATATTCCATCTACAACCTTCCTCAATAGATATGTATATCAGATGAAGATCATAATATGGATTGAAGTATATTTTGACCAAAATTTATATGTCGTATAGAGCATTCTCAGTATTTTAGTATTTCCAATGATGCATCTCTGATTATAAAAGTCTAGAAGAGTTTGCTCTATGAAGTGTCCTTATCATCACTTTCAGCTTTATACAAGTGCAAGGAGTCTGTGCTTTGGGATGGTATCAACTTACTATGTATATACATACAAGTTCAATGATTCTGAAAGTGTTCTCCCAGCAACTCTTGTACACTAGTCTAGAGTAGCAAGGTATAAAGTCAAAAGAAGAAGGCCTATACACAACTCAGAGAGAAATAATGCAAATATGGAAACTACACTGGGAAATGTGCAACCCTTTTCCATTGATGTCAAAGGGGGAGGAAAAGAAAGAAGAAGAAGAAAGGCTCTTCTAAAAGTAAGAAAAGAAAGAAAGACACTTCTCAGAATGAAAGGGGGAATAAGCCTTGGAAGAAGCATTGGAGTATTGGTGAATGTGTTGACATCAATGAAAAAGGGGGAGACTGTTGGAAATATTTTCATTGATGGAAAAAGAGAAAAAAGGAGAAGCACCTGAACTATCATTAAGGAAAAGGAACAGAGAAGCAGTATAAAAAAGGCAAAGGCAACAAAGGCAGCTAAGAAGCAAAGGCATCAAAGGATTTTAAGGAAGAAAAGCAGCAAAACGACAAAGGCAGAATTGTGAACGTGCTGGGAAGAGTCATGAACTTGCATCAAGTGTGATAATCCCAAGTCAAAGTGAATAACAGACAAAAGAACAATGGAGGACCGTAGATCTTGCACGAACACTCTGTTGAATCAAATATTGCATTAAGCGCACAGTAGAAAGCAATTGGATTTGAAAGAAACAATGAGGATTGAAGGATAATTGGATTTACAAGCATCATCGAGGACCGTAGATCTGGTGCAGATCAATGGTGACAATCACAACGCAACCGTGAATATATCACACATCGTAGGGTATAGTGTTTACAAATAAAACTTCGCAAGTTAAGTTATTTAACTTGCGATGCGAAGTGGATTGGCAAGGAGACAAGCATGGACGGTCGAATCTAATGAATACCAACGACAGAGATTGAATGCAAAAATCGCAAAGTTTAGCATTTAAGTGTTAATGCCATTGTAGGGTAAGGTATTTTGTGTGTGATGATAATTAGAGAAGGGACACATGTTGGCACAGTGCAATATCGAAGATCGCATGAAAGAGAGGTTAACCACTAAGTTAAATTGTCAAGTGAGCGAAGTGCAAAGTTGCAAGGAAAGTAAATTTTTTAAAGTGTGAAGTGAGATCACCTATGATTGGTGGAAAGTGTAGTGGGACCCTCCAGTAGACAAGTTCCGCCTGTATGTAATTGTTTTGGGTTTATGTTTAATCGGGTTTAAAGTAACAAGTTTGTGATTTCGCGCATATTCTATTATTTTTGCAGTCTGTTTGCGAAGAAGGGTGAGCATGTGAGAATCGTTATATCTGGGAAAAGATCAATGACGAATGCCATTGCGCATGAGCACACACCGCATATTTTATGGTTTGTAATTAAGAGTTTGAACGGTAAGTTGCATGCGATGCGATGTGATCACATATCACAGAAAATAGGAGATACGTTTATTGCAAAACGTTAAAACTTGTGGGCAAGAAAAATGTGATGTGTTATGATTGGTTTCCATGTTGTAGGACCCAAGAACCCCTGTTCCACGTATATGTATGTTGGTTGGGGGTAATTGCAATTTTCTTAAATTTCATATACAATAATCTTTGTTTATTTCTAACATATGTATGTGGAATAAACTCTGATATTGTAATATGCTGCGAGATAAAGGGAGTTTATGTCATCCATAATCCATAGGTCATAGTATTGTTTAAAATTGCAGTTTCATGTTGCATCTAGTGGGTAATTTTGGGTTAAATTTGGTTAACCCTACATATTTTTATATTTTCAGCCTTATGGATACTTGAGTAAGTAACCCAACGCAGAGAAAAGAAGAGCATAGAACACTGAAGGTAAGATATGAAATAGGCATAGGCAGTGTAAAACATAAAGGCATGGGTGAATTTAGGCTAAGATAGTAATGTTGTAGCACAGTTCGAAATGTAACTGAAAGACCATAAAAGACTAAGGGACAACAAGCAGAAGAGGAAAAACACACAACAAAACTAAGAAGCTGAAAGGGCTGAATTGAAATATTATTGTAACTGTAAATGTAAATTCATGGATTCTTTTATATTTTTTGTGATACAAAGGAAAGTCTTTGTTGTGAAACTAGCTCCAAAAATAGAAGAAAAGAGATATCAACGCCTTAGAAATAAGCCACTTCGAGGGGGAAACCTCCAATACATTACATGAATGAACAATTCTTGGATGATACAATTTACAAAACATCCTTTCTATATATAGGAGTCCATGGGGCCAGAATGTAATCCTAGTGGGCCACAATGTAATCCTATCCAACCTAACAATAATAATTTAAGGGCACAGTGATAAAAAAATGGGGGTTATAAGGGTACAATAATAACAATAAGGGGGTTACACTAATAAAAATAAGGGGCTATACTAGTAATATAGGGACCTAACATGCCCCTCTCCTTCACAAAAGTGTTTTCCTCAATGCTTGAGTAGCTCTGGGTGCTTCTATATAAATTTCTCTTCCTCCCATGTAGAATATTCAGTGGTTAAGTTCTTCCACTTGATGAGATACTCTGAAATTGATCGATTTCGTAGCTGTCGAGTTCTTGTTTTCGAGACCGCTTCAGGTTCCAATATGATTTTTCCTTCCTCATCAAGTTCTCGAAATATTGTTTGAACCGGAATATTTTCACCTATAACCTTATTTCAGCATGAAACATGGAAAACTGGATGTACTCGTGAAGAAGAAGGAAGCTCCAATTTGTATGTCATAGTACCAATCTTTTGCAACACCTTGTAAGGACCATAGTACTTTGGTGATAATTTATTATCCTTCTTAGCTTGCTTGAGGGACATTTGTTTGTATGGTTTTAGTTGTAAAAGTACCCAATCTCCTACATCAAAACTTCTCTCACTGCTATGTTGATCTGCCTGTTGTTTCATTCGATTTTGTGCCAAATTCAAGTTATCCTTTAAGAATTGGAGAACTTCTTGTTGATGCTTGATATGATCTTCCACTGCTTGAACCTTCGAATTTTCCCTTAAAGATGATGTGATGGATGGTAGATGATATCCATAAAGTGCCATAAATGGGGTCATTTTTGCTGTAGTATGGAAGGAAGTGTTATACCACCATTCAGCGAGAGGTAACCACTTGACCTATTGTGTTTGTTTATCAGATACAAAACAACGAAGATATCCTTCCAAACATTTATTTACTATCTCAATTTGACCATCATATTGAGGATGATAAGATGAGCTATGAGCTAATTAAGTACCCAAACAAGAAAATAACTCCGTCCAAAAATTTCCAGTAAAAATGGGATCTCTGTCGCTCACAATAACTCTTGGGCTTCCATGTAGCTTTTGAATTCTGTCCATAAATGTACTCGCAACTGTACTTGTTTTAAATGGATGAGATAATGCACAAAAGTGTGCATACTTGGTAAGTCTATCAACTACCATAATTATGACACTCTTTCCTTTGGACTTAGGTAAACCTATGATAAAATCCATTGAAATCTCCTCCCAATGTTGACTTGGAATGGATAAAGGTTGTAGAAGTCCCGGGGTCTTAATTGTCTCAACTTTATTTTGCTGGCAACCCAAACATTCCGCCACAAATTTTTGAATATCAGATTTAAGGCCATCCAAAAAAAATTCTTTCTTCACCCTGTTGTAATTTTTTTAAAATCCCGAGTGTCCTCCTAAAGGAGAAGTGTGCGATTCCAGAAGAATCTTTTGTTTTAGTTGGGAATTCTTACAAAGATATAAGCGATCTTTGTACCATAAGGAATCATTTTTCCAACTAAATGTATCAGATGTACTGGGATGTTGCTGCAACTTGTAAATGGGTGTCCATACATCTTTTTCCTTCTTCCATTCATCTCTTGCTTCGATTATCCAATCTGGTTGGATAATAGAAATGGCACAAAGCAATGCTTCCACCTGATCAGGAGATCAAGTCTCTTGAAGAAAAATGCTCAAAAATAAAGTTGCTCAGAATTGCTCCCAAAAAAATCGACTGGAAAGAGCTCAGCGATACGATCCCAATGCCACAAACGGCACTCAAATCCGTTGTCGTATGGAGGAGATATTGCAGTTTGAATTTGCCCAATAACCGTCAATTTTGGAAAAGGAATTTTTTAATTTTATGTGTTGGGAAAATCTTTAATTTTTATTAAGGTTTAATTGATAAATTAAAATATATATTTATTAATATTTTATATGATTTTAATTAATCATATATTATATTATTTTATATATGTTTTAATTAAATTTTAAAAACCTTATTAAAATTATATTATTAAACCCACACATATATAAATTAAACCCACAATTCTAAAGTTTTATAAAGGGCAACGTAATGTTTTGAAAGTAGTAAACCCACATGTATTAAATCATAATCGAAATATGAAATGGGTTTAAAAACCCATAACATAAAGTTGTTTAATGGGCACGTGCTTCAAATATTGGAGCGGATTTAACATGGTATACGTGGCTAACAGGTTAACGTATTGTATACGTTACATGGGAGCGGATTTTATGTTATGATAAGGTTTAAACCTTATAATAGGCCACGATAAACTCAAGTTTTAATTAATACAATCCGACGGTTGGTCACGTGGCCCTACTTCTTAGCACCCACGGTTGGCGGTAAAAATGGCGGAGGTGCCAAATTCAGAGCTGTTTCCTAATTTGTCAGAGTTATCTGGCAGTTAGCCAGATTTGGTGGAGCTTTTGGAGGGCAAACTTCAGTTAGCCATAAATTTGGCTAGAAAAGTCCTTTTTGGATGAATTTTTTTTTTATTTTGGGTGTAGAGATCATTCTGAAGCTGTTGGAAGTGTTTCCAGAGCTATCAGGGTGCTCTAACAGAGAATTTACTAGCGTTTTTGGTCGTGGAGCCACTAGGGCCTAAGGGAAGAAGAGTTGTTTTGGACTACCATCATCCAATGGAGGTGATTGTTTAGTCATCTTATATAGATTTGAGCCTTCTAAATATATTTTTGCAGTGTATTTTTCCATCTGAGGCTTCTATAAAGTTGTATTCACATTTTGAGCATTTAATCAAAGGAGAAAAAGCCTAATTAGAGGCTTTTGGACCCAGCGGAGGTAGCCTAAGAGAGGGGTGAACCGCTTAAACAATTATTTGCTGTCATACTGTATAATTTTGCTGCATATTTTCAGATTCTTCTCCTTTAAACAGTAAATTTTATAAGCTATATTTTCCCAAGCAGGTTTAAACAATGAACAAAACTTATTAGTTCCTCTTCAAAACACTACACTTCATTTGCAGAATATGTATATTTGCCTATTCACACATTAAAGTTGGATCAATGAATACTTTGCAGTTAAAACAAATACTTTCATTGATCGGATCTTTGTGATTACTTTTTATTTCCTTAGGCAGAGTCTGTAGAAGGGCCAGATAGCCTCCGGATTCATCCTTTCCAGTAATGGTGAAAGATCCGATGAATGCCCCTACAGTCAATCTCTGTATGAGAAATACTTTATTCTCACAATTTCAGATCAGGTTGGTATCAGAGCTCAAGTTTTTTCTTAAGAGTTTGTGAATTTTTTGCAAGTAAATTGTGTTATTCTACAAAATTTGATGCTTACTAGGCTGAAATTGAAAAGAGGGGAAGGTCAATTGGTTAGAGAATAGTTTAATCCTCAACCAAGGAGGGCTAGAGTGCCATTACATCCACCTTCCATTTCATCCTCAATAGCCTTAGAATCAGCCACAAACATGTCATCCAGAGAAGGAGAAGTACATGAGGAAATGTATCCCAAGGAAGAAGAAAGAGTCTTTAGAAAAGCTTTCTTGGACTTGACTGAGATGGTTAGGATCCTATATCAGGAGAGAAATGATAGGATTGCTGGAGAAGGGTATAGAAACCAAAGAGAAGAAGGAGATTCTTCAGGAGGAAAGAAAGACAAAGATGAGTCTATGAAAGGGAATGGAGGAAATGGTGATCCACCATCTCCATCATCATCCTCATCCTCCACATCATCCTCTTCAACTTCTGAAAATCAGTCACACAAAAGAAAAACATCTCTTAAAAATCCTTTGTTAAAGCTTGATGTAAAGTTTGAGTTGCCGATGTTTAATGGTGATGTGAATGCAGAGAAATTGGATAACTGGATTAGACAGCTGGAAGTCTATCTAAGAATTCAGAATTTGCATGATGATGAAACAAAAATCCAATTAGCCTCCTTGAGAATGGATGGAGCAGCTTTGGTTTGGTGGGAAGCCAAGACTATAGAGGAGATTAAAAATCATGGTAAGATAACTCTAACTTGGACTGAGTTTATTACAGCTATTAAGAAACAGTTTTATCCTCTTTCTCATATTCAGAAAGCAATCATGAATTGGCAAAATTTTAGGCAACTTAAGGGTCAAAATGTGCAAGATTATACCCAAGAGTTTAGAAGGAGAGCACTTCTACTTGGAGTAGACTTACAAAGTCAAGACACCTTGTTGAAATACGTAGGAGGTTTGCACAATTATCTGCAACATACTATTCTAATGTTCAATCCTACTATATTAGATGAAGTCTGTGTGCAGGCTACACATTTAGAAGCTAGAGGAAAGAATATTTTTGATGAGGATAGTAATTTCAAAAACAAAGGAAAGAAGAGAGTTGCAAATTCAAGAAAAGACAAAGGAAAGTTCTTTTGCAAGAACTGTTCGAAGACAAGTCATGATGAAGATCATTGCTGGAAGCTTCATCCTGAACTGAAACCAGAAAAATTCAAGAACAAAAACAAGACCAAAGAAAAGGAGAAAACTGTTGCAACAATTGAGCAAGACTTAGGGTCAGACTCAGGAGATGAGAGAAAAAGCATAGGCATGGTTTTAAAGAACACTAAGGGGAAAGAAGTGGTGCAAGACACAATTCCTAGTTCTAGCTCTTTGAATTGTCACAAAGATACTCATGATGAAAAGAGGAGGATAGAGCTTTTCCATGTGATGGTAATTTCTAAACATACCAAAATTGACACACTATTTGACAGTGGGTCACAAGCGAATCTTATATCTGAAGACTTGGTCAAGCAGCTGAAGCTTGAGACCATTCCACATCCGAAGCCTTATCCACTTGGATGGATATGCAAGGATGCCAATTTGCAAGTCTCAAGGAAGTGCATATTGCACTTTGCAATAACTGCACACTTTATTGACACAGTGGAACTTGATGTGGTGCCGCTTGATATCTCAGGTATTGTTTTGGGAAGTCCTTATTTGTTTGACAGGAAGGCCATCTTTCATCGCCATGAAAACAAGTATCACTTGTTCAAAGATGGTAAAGAGTACATTGTGAGAGCTCACAAGAAGAAGATTGAATCTTCTTTACTACATGTAAGTCAATTGAAAATACTGGTTAATGCAAGTCAAAGTCTAACTTTGTTGATGTTGAAACGACCAGATTTTGAGCATTTGCCTTTTTATGGAGTTGCTAATGATTTGTCTCAGTTTGATAATAGTTTGTCTTTGAAAGAAGATGATGTTATGTTGCGTAAATTGCCTTTTGGGTCAGCCAATGCAATGAATGAAGTTTCAAAGCAAAGCAGTGCAAGCAAGAAGGACACACCATTCAGCATGGGAAAAAGTTGGTTTCAGAATGGTAGAATTCGCCATGGGAATAGTTTGCAAGGTGAAAGTCATTTTAAGTCTTTCTGGAAGTTTGATCAATGTACAGAAATTTTATTTTCTGCAAATTACAATTGCTGTTCTGCAAATTTTAATCATTTGCATCATGACTCAGTCAATCTTAGCAATGGTAGATCAGTTGATTCCAGAGACAGATTAACATTTTCTCAAAAGCTTAATTTGATGAAATCAGGCATATTTCAGTTTTTCAAAGGTGGAAGAGTGGAGAATCAGTCTCCACATCATCATTTTCAGTAATCAGAAAGCTTTTGAGGGTCCAAAAGCTTCCCATTTGGGAGGTGTGATCAAGAGATCAAGTCTCTTGAAGAAAAATGCTCAAAAATAAAGTTGCTCAGAATTGCTCCAAAATAGATTGACTGGAAAGATCTCGGCGATACGATCCCAACGCCACAAACGGCACTCAAATCCGTTGTCGTATGGAGGAGATATTGCAGTTTGAATTTGCCCAATAACCTTCAATTTTGGAAAAAGAATTTTTTAATTTTATGTGTTAGGAAAATCTTTAATTTTTATTAAGGTTTAATTGATAAATTAAAATTATATATTTATTAATATTTTATATGATTTTAATTAATCATATATTATATTATTTTATATATGTTTTAAATAAATTTTAAAAACCTTATTAAAATTATATTATTAAACCCACACATATATAAATTAAACCCACAATTCTAAAGTTTTATAAAGGGCAACGTAATGTTTTGAAAGTAGTAAACCCACATGTATTAAATCATAATCGAAATATGAAACGGGTTTAAAAAACCATAACATAAAGTTGTTTAATGGGCACATGCTTCAAATATTGGAGCGGATTTAACATGGTATACGTGGCTAACAGGTTAACGTATTGTATACATTACATGGGAGCGAATTTTATGTTATGATAAGGTTTAAACCTTATAACAGGCCGCGATAAACTCAAGTTTTAATTAATACAATATGATGGTTGGTCACGTGGCCCTACTTCTTAGCACCCACGGTTGGCAGTAAAAACGACAGAGGTGCCAAATTCAGAGCTGTTTCCTAATTTGTCGGAGTTATCTGGCAGTTAGCTAGATTTGGTGGAGCTTTTGGAGGGAAAACTTCAGTTAGCCATAACTTTGGCTAGGAAAGTCCTTTTTGGACGAATTTTTTTTTGATTTTGGGTGTAGAGATCATTCGGAAGCTGTTGGAAGTGTTTGCAAAGCCATCAGGGTGCTCTAACAGAGAATTTACCAGCGTTTTTTTGTCGTGGAGCCACTAGGGCCTAAGGGAAGAAGAGTTGTTTTGGACTACCATCATCCAATGGAGGTGATTGTTTAGTCATCTTATACAGATTTGAGCCTTCTATATCTATTTTTGCAATGTATTTTTCCATCTGAGGCTTCTATACAGTTGTATTCACATTTTGAGCATTTAATCAAAGGAGAAAAGGCCTAATTAGAGGCTTTTGGACCCAGCGAAGGTAGCCCAAGAGAGGGGTGAACCGCTTAAACAATTATTTATTGTCATACTGTATAATTTTTCTGCATAATTTCAGATTCTGCTCCTTTAAACAGTAAATTTTTATAAGCTATATTTTCCCAAGCAGGTTTAAACAATGAACAAAACTTATTAGTTCCTCTTCAAAACACTACACTTCATTTGCAGAATATGTATACTTTCCTATTCACACATTAAAGTTGGATCAATGAATACTTTGCAGTTAAAACAAATACTTTCATTGATCGGATCTTTGTGATTACTTTTTATTTCTTTAGGCAGAGTCTGTAGAAGGGCCAGATAGCCTCCGGATTCATCCTTTCTAGTAAAGGTGAAAGATCCGGTGAATGCCCCTACAGTCAATCTCTGTATGAGAAATACTTTGTTCTCACAATTTCAGATCACCACCTCTTCATTCTTTCTTGAGAGTGCATCTGCAACAACATTAAGCTTTCCTTTTTTG
This sequence comes from Pinus albicaulis, assembly GCA_034641835.2. NCBI lineage: Eukaryota > Viridiplantae > Streptophyta > Pinopsida > Pinales > Pinaceae > Pinus > Pinus albicaulis. The sequence goes on from CM076574.1 coordinate 597,566,824, forward strand.
TAGATTATTTCAAAGTCATAACCCAACATCTTTGTGACCCATTTTTTCTTTTCTTCTGAAGATATTCTTTGTTCCAAAAAGTGTTTAAGACTATCATGATCAGTTTTTACCTTGAAGTGTCTTCCCATTAGGTAAGTTCCCCATTTCTTTAGTGCATGCAGTATTGCTAACATTTCCTTCTCATAAATAGGTTTCTGTAAATACTTTCCTTTGATTGGACGACTTTCAAAAGCAATGGGTCTTCCTTCCTGCATTAAAACTGCACCAATTCCATTTTCTGAGGCATCACATTCCACAATAAAGGTTTTTGTGAAGTCTGGCGTAGCTAAGACCGGTGCTAGGCACATTGCCTCTTTAAGATGTTGAAAGGCCTTAGTTGCTTCAGGAGTCCATGAAAATGCATCTTTCTTCAATAATGTTGTTAGAGGTGCTGCTATTCTCCCATAATTCTTAACAAACTTGCGATAATAGCCTGTTAACCCGAGAAATCCTCGCAACTGCTTTATTGTCTGGGGGACTTTCCATTCCTTAATGGCTTTAATTTTGTTAGGGTCTACTTTAACACCCTCGTGAGATATAATATGACCCAGATATTCCACCTCTTGTACTCCAAAGAAACATTTGGATGTTTTTGCATATAATTTCTTCTCCTGCAATAGTTTGAGCACCCTGTCAACATGTTCAACATGATCCTTCCAAGACCTGCTATAGATTAGTATATCATCAAAAAATACTAGCACAAATTTTCTAAGGAAGGGTTTGAAAATGGAATTCATCAACCTTTGAAATGTAGAAGGTGCATTGGTAAGGCCAAAAGGCATGACCAAAAATTTATAATGACCCTCATGAGTTCAAAATGTTGTTTTTGGATATCTTCGGTCTTCATTCTAATTTGATGATATCCTAAACGAAGATCCAACTTGGTAAAATAAATTTCTCCATGTAATTCATCCAATAATTCATCAATCACAGGAATGGGAAATTTATCTTTAATGGTGAGCTTATTGAGCTCCCTATAATCCGGACACATTCGCCATGATCCATCCTTCTTGTGTACCAATACTACGGGAGCAGAGAAAGAACTTTGACTAGGTTGAATTATACCTGCCTCTAACATTTCTGCAATCATGCGTTCAATTTCGCTCTTTTGGAAGTAAGGATATCTATAAGGCCGGATGTTTGGAGGAACACTTCCTGGAATCAAATGAATAGCATGATCATGATCACGAATAGGTGGGAGTCCTTTGGGAGTTTCAAGCACCTTGGAATGATTGTCCAAGACTTGTTGGAGATCTGCAGAAATAGATGATTTTGATGTCGGAACTTCTAGTGAGCATAATTGTACAATTACGCCTCGTTGTTCTTTCTTTAGAAGCTTTGTCATGACATTAGAGCTTATTATCCTTCCCGGCTTCCCTTCAATACCCCGTAATTCGACTTCCTTTCCTTCTGAAAAAAAATTCAAGAAAAGTTCTTGAAAATTAAAAACTACCGTCCCCAAAGATTGTAACCATTGTACTCCTAGTACAACATCAGCACCTCCCATAGGAATGGAAAGCATTGGACTAGTCAATACATATTCCCCCATGGTTAGCTTGATATTATGGCATTTTCCCGAGCAATTTATAGTTCCTACATTTGCAACCATCACTTGACATTCTGGTGCTGGGTATAGGAAACAATTTAATTCCTTGGCTACCTTACAATGAATAAAATTATGGGTGCTACCTGAATCAATCAACACTATTACCTTTTTCTTCTTGATTTGTCCTGCTATGTTGAGAGTTTGAGGAGTGGTAATTCCTGCCAGTGCATTACACGATATGGTCGGATTCATTTCTTCCTCTTCTAGGGCTGGTTCCTGGTGTATATCCTCTTCTTGTTCATTTTATTCTTCTTCTTCACAATCTATGTAAAATAATTTCTTCTCAGCACACTTATGACCTTTAGTGTATTTGCTATCACAACTGTAGCAAAGCCCTTTTGCTTTTTTTTCTTCCAATTGTTGTGGTGTCAACCTTGTAGGTTGTGGAAATCTAGGCGTAGCAACACTTCCTTCTTTATAGAATTGAATGGTAGGCTTCCTTGTCGCCATAATTTTACATTCAACTTTTCTTGCCAACCTGAATGCCTTCTCCAATGAATCAGGTTCCAAAACACGAACTTCATGTTGGATGTTATCATTTAAAGTGCCTATGAAGAGATCAATCCTGTGTTCCTCTGGAATATCAGTTACCCTTATATTCAATTTTTGGAAGTCCTCAATGTGCTCCCCCACTAAACCCTTTTGTTTGAGATTTATCAATTGGCTAAAGAAGGTGTTGCTCTTTGTATCCTCATAATGTGCTATCATTTCCTTTGTAAAAATTGACCAAGTGACAATTTTTTTACGGGAGCAAAGCCATCAATACCATACAAATGTATTTTGTTCTAAATGTAAAGTTGCAATGCGTACCTTTTGTGTGTTTGCACATTATGGAGATCAAAATATTGCTCCATCTGTAGTATCCATGTTACAGGATCCTTTCCATCAAACTTCCTCATATCCATTTTTGGAATATGGTGGTTCTTCCCGCCAACATTAGAGTTTATGAAATCACAATTAACATTTATTTTGCTCTCATCAGGAGGTTCTTCTCCTATATTTCCGCCATTAGGAATCATTTCTGGTTTTAAGCTTGTCATCAAGCCTTCCATGTATGCTTTTAGATCATTCTTCATGTCATCCATCTTAGCTTCCATGCCGACTTCCATGCCATCCATCTTAGCTTCCAAACCATTCATCTTAGCTTCCACGCATTTCTTCAAACCATCCATCTTAGTTTCCATGCCTTTCTTCAAAACTTCCATTTCATTTTTTGTTGTTCTTTGCGAGAGCGAAATTTGTTGCACTTGCTCTTGTAATTTTGATATGTCATGTTGCCATTCTTCGTCTTCATGAGTCATACTAGAGCCTTATAAAGGCTTAATGGGAATTGAATTCTTTTTAGGGGCCATTTTAGAATCCAATACTGATATCTATTCTAAAATATGCCCTTGGAATCAATTCAACTTGATTATTCAAACAAGACTTATGTAATTCGGAAAACAATACACACCTTTTACTTGCTTTTGAGGAGCTCGATATTGAAATTGAATTATCTTTGTAATTGGGGATCTTCAATATCTGAAATTCAGCCCTTTAGTAGCCCTCTGAAGCTTCTTTCAAATTCCACAGGTCTGATATGGTTTGGATTCTTCAAGACAAATTTATTTCCAATCTCCCACAATGACCCAATTTTGGACTGCTTCAGTAGAGTGAACTTGAACGACTTGCCACGTGTCACTGTTTCATCCTTCGACTCTGAAATTGATAGCCAAGAAACTACATTCCATTTAATTGCGGCCACTTTTTACGACACTTCAATACGATGCTTAGAGAGAGAGTTATGAATATTTTCCCACGATCACCTCTTTGAGTTGAAATTCTAAAGCCTAAAAAAGCACTACCTTCCACAGATCATATCTCCGAAAATATTGTGAGCCAAGATCTGAAATTTTTTGAAGAGTTTCCACAGGATTTCGGCTTCGTACCCTAAAAATCTCAGATTATGAACCTTAGTAGAAAAAACATTATAGTGCAAATGCCACGATGACCTGTTTAGGAGCCTGAAAAAGGGCCTAGCTTCCATAGATCATATCTTCGAAAATTTTGCGAACCAAGCTCTGAAATTTTTTGACGATGTTTCTCAGGATTTCTTCTTCGTACCCTAAAAATTTCAGCTTCTGAAGCTTCATATAAAAAAATTTATAGCGAAAATTCCACGATGACCTATTTGGAGCAGAGAAACCCTAGAATCCAAAGCTCTGATACCAAATGTTGTGAAACCAGCTCCAAAAATAGAAGAAAAGAGATATCAACGCCTTAGAAATAAGCCACTTCGAGGGGGAAACCTCCAATACATTACATAAATGCACAATTCTTGGATGATAGAATTTACAAAACCTCCTTTCTATATATAGGAGTCCATGGGGCCATAATGTAATCCTAGTGGGCCACAATGTAATCCTATCCGACCTAACAATAATAATTTAAGGGCACAATAATAACAAAATTGGGGTTACAAGGGTACAATAATAACAATAAGGGGGTTACACTAACAAAAATATGGGGCTATACTAGTAATATAGGGACCTAACAGTCTTTGTAGGCATAGGAAAAATTCTGTGAGTACTATAATGATTACTTCTAATGTAACATCCTGAACTAAAGAATGATGAATCAAATGGGTGGAAGGCAGAGATTCAGGCCTATTCACTCTATTCCCCATAGAATGCAAACAGTCATGAAGTTATCTGTATAAAATAGGTAATATCAATATGCAGAAGGTTATGAAAATAGAGGACGAAAGAGAGACGGTGCAGTAGATTTGAAAAGTGCGAAAGAGGTTAGAAAGTTACAAAAGTTAAATGAGAAAAAGAATGTAAGAGAGTTGCAGAAGGTTAGAGAGTGGAAGAACAAGAGAGAGCAGATATGAAGGTTGGAAAGGTAGCAGTGAAGGAAGAGTAAAACAAAGCTGATATCCAGGTAAATCAACATATTATTTTATTGTAGTGTGAGGGAGTTGGTGCTTCCATATCAAGTTGTAGCTTGATAGATGTCCAGTTGTAGTTGGTTGAGGTAGGAGCCTCCTGTGGGTTGTAGCCTGTAGAAAAATACATGGGAGTTGGTGCTTCCATTTCAAGTTGTAGCTTGATAGATGTACAGTTGGAGCTAGTTGAGGTAGGATCCTCTTGTGGGTTGTAGCCTGCAAAAAATAGATGGGAGTTGGAGCCTCCTTGCAAGTTGTAGCTTGCAGAATTTGAGGTAGTATCCTATTGTACGTTGGAGCCTACAAAAAATCCATGGTGAGAGGGAGTTGGAGCTTGCCTTTTCATCACAACAATAATAATATGTGGTTTTATCCCTTATGTGTTTCCACTTATATCCTTTGTCTATGTGCTTGATGATTATGTGTTGATGTGATGTTTTAATATGCTTAATTACTTTCTCTACACACATTAAGTTTGTTGATTCATTATGTATTAAGATGCTTCTGAATTGAAGGTGTAATTGAGTTGAATGAAAAGGGTTTTAAATGTCTATGAATGTACTAAATGTATTCACTCCCCCTCTAAGTTTAGCTAATATTTCATCAATATCTACCAAAAACCCTATGAAACAATCAAAACTATCTTCAGGAACCATGCTAGGGCATTCAGGAAGAAGGGAAAAGCTAGCCAAAGTACACTGAATACCCCTTCCTCTTCCACCTTCATAAAACATTAGATTGGAAACATGCTAGAGGACTTCAAGAGTGACATGTTTCACACCTTTTCTTTGCAAATGGACACAATGCTGGTAAAAAAGAAGTAAGAGGAAGCAGAGAGAGCCATGGCCATATTTTGTCCTGGATGTACCAGGAAGCACCCAAGAAATAAATGTCCACTGAATGTCATAGACGTTTTCTTAGTCTGTGAAGAGAATCATGCCACAGACAAGTTTCCCTCCTTACCTGGACTTAAAATGTTATATCAAGGTGGGGAAACATGCTATAGAAACTCTGTTTCATCAACCAGAGAAGGAATCAAGGCCCTCGAACATATCAAAAAGGTATGAAAGGTTCACCTTAATCTTACTATTAAAACAATCAGAGTGCACCCATGAAACCTTGGTATACCCCCACTCTTCCATCCTAGTCTACAACTCCTACTTGGCCTTCCAAACGTTCATACCATCCTCAGCCAGTAAACCAACCATTTCAGCAATATGTCCCACAACAAACTTAATGTAAAAATCCATCCCAAGGGTGCAGGCTTTAACAAAATCAACTTCTTCCTCTAATTCCTCCACCCTAACCTCAACCTTATCTTACTCATGCTGCTCCACCCAGGCTACCTATACATGCATAGCCCAATCCAAACCCGAACAACAAACAGGCTCAACAAGCTCCCAGTGGAGAAACATCCCATCCAGCTTATGTTGTGGAGATACAGGAGGCTAATCTCACGTCAAGAAGATTACTCCTAGACAACCATCCCCCATCTCCACCTGTAGAGGTTGAGGAGGAAAAGGAAGAAGATAACACTCAGATCCAACAACCTCCTTTTCCCAAGTGCTTGATCCAACCTAATCAACACACCCTAGAGGAGACTGAACTCTTGGGAGAATTGGAAAATTTGTGTGTAAAGTTAACACTTCTCCAGGCCATTAAGGATGTTCATATGTACAATAGGCTCATCAAATAAAAGCGCTTTAGAAACTTGGGAGAAGGAAGAGAGATACCCCCACTGTCAATGTGGTAGGAAAACTATCTAACCTGATGTTGGGGAAGGTGATATTTCCAAAATACCTGGACCCTGGTAGTCTAGCTGTTGATGTGCATTTATATGGTGTCATAGTCCCCAAAAATTTGATTGATCTAGGGGTTGCCATCAATATCATGACCAAGGAAACTATGTTGAAACTTAATCTCCAAGGGACTTTGAGGAAAACCACAACAGTTCTGAAACTTGTAGATCGATCCATAATAAATCCTGAAGAAATTGTTGAGGATTTTATGGTTTCCATTGACTCTTGGGAGTATCCTACAGGTTTCCTAGTCCCGCAACCAAAATATGAGTTTAATGGTTATCTTCTCATCTTAAGGAGACCTTGGTTAGCCACTGCATATGCTTATATTAGTTGGTGGGCTAGAAACATGACTACAAAAAATGGGCCTTTGTATAAACATCTAGTGTTATATCCTCCATCCCAACCTTCCATTGATCATGATCTCCCTATATGGTTGGAGGATGAAGAAGATGAGTTATATAACACTGCCCCTATGTGTACCCTCGATGATATTCTTAGAGGGGGCAGCTGGATGAAGATGAACTCATTGACCATGCCATTCAAAACTAGTCCTCCACTAACACTCCTCTCGAAACCTTAGTCAAAGAGTCTAAAATAAAACCTTAGATGTAAGTGAACTCAGTTGAGACAGCCTCTAAAACCACCAAGGCTATTGACTTTGGCCCATCCAGATCTCTAAAAATCAACCCAACCCTCTCGAATGAAAAATAGAAGCAGTTATTCCAGCTTTTGAAAGAAAATATTGAAGCATTTTCTTGGGATTAGAAGGACATGAAAGGGGTGCATCCTTCAGTATGAAGACATCACATTTACATCAAAGAAGGTTGCAAGCCTATGAGACAACCCCAAAGAAGAATGAACTTGACTTTGAGGGACATAGTCAAAGAAGAGTTGCAAAAACTATTGGATGCAGGGTTCATATATCCTATATCTGACAGTGAGTGGGTATCCCCTCTTGTCCTAGTCCCAAAGAAGAATGGAAGTGGAAAATTATTGTTGAAGATCGAGAAATTAACAAAGCCACCAAGAAATACCATTTCCATTTTCCCTTTATAGACCAAGTCCTGGATTGACTTGCAGGGAAGAAGTTATTTTTCTTCTTAGATAGGTTTAGTGGGTACAATTAGATTCAAATCAACCTTGAAGAATAAGATAAGACTACTTTCACCTACCCTTGGGATACCTTTTCTTACAGAGTCCTACCCTTTGGGTTGTGCAATGCTCCAACTACCTTCCAAAGAGCTATCCTGAGCATATTTTCTGAGTTAGTCCATGAATTAGTCAAAATTTACATGGATGATTTCACACCATATAGGGATGAATTCGAGGACGCTCTCTCCAATTTGGGTAAAGTACTAAGGAGGTGCATTGAGATGCATCTCTCCTTTAGCCCAGAAAAGCATGAATTCCTGAAGAAAGTAGGGGTTGTATTAAGACACTCCATATCCCTAGCAGGAATACAAGTAGACTCGAACAAAATCACTATCATCAAAATGGTACCTACTCCTCAAAAGAAGAGTTATGTCAAGAGTTTATTAGGCTCAGTTGGTTACTATAGAGGGTTAATCAAATATTTCAGCAAGATGGCTTCACCATTATTTGGGTTATTGGCCAAGGATTCTGAGTTTAATTGGTCTGGCCCTTGTTAAGAGGCTTTCGAGCTCATTAAAAAATAGTTGACTACTGACCCCATCCTTCAAGGTCCAAATTGGAATCTCCCTTTTGATATCCACACTGATGCATCCAACAAAGCTGTAGGGGCAACATTAGGAAAATTAGAGGACAAAATACCTTGTGCCATTTGTTTCATCAGCAAGAATTTGTCAAAGGCTCAGTTGAATTATACTGTTACTAATAAGGAGATGTTAGCCATTGTCCATGTATTGAACAAATTCGCGCATTATGTCACTGAATATCAGACCTTTTTCCACATTTACCATGCAACCATCAAGTATTTAATGAAAAAACCAGATGCAAATTCTAGGATAATTATATGGTTGTTACCTTTGCAGCAATTTGATTTGACTATTGTTGATAAACCTGGAAAGGAAAATGTTGTTGTAGATTTTTTGTCTAGGTTAGTTCTCCCTGCAGGTGAAGAAAGAATGGTGGATGACCAGCTTCTAGATGAACACCTCTTTTCCATGTCAGCACTCTCACCATGGTTTGCTGATATAGCCAACTACTTGGTTGCTGGAAAACTCTCTCCTAATATTTCATTCAGAGAGAGGAGAAAAATCATCAGAAAAAGCACCCCTTTCACATGGATCAGGGGGAAAAATTTTCAAGCTAGGCTCTGATTAAATCCTAAGGATATGTGTGTGGGAGGAAGAATTTTTTTATATCCTCTCTGAATTTCATGAAAGCCCATGTGGAGGCCACTTTGCTGCAAAGAGAGGTACTTAAAAAGTTTTGCAAGAAGAATAATTTTGGCCTACCCTTCACCGAGATTCTAGAAGATACACCAGCAAGTGTGACCATTGCCAAAGGATGGGGAAACCCACACAAAGGGATGAAATGCCTTTACACCCTTAGGTGGCTCTTGAGCCATTCGATAAGTGGGGCATGGAATTTTTTGGACCTATCGATCCACCATTCGGAAAAAAGAAGTATATTATAGTTTGCACTGATTACCTGACAAAGTGGGCTGAAGCAAAAGCAGTGAAGGTAGCAACTTAGGAGAAAGTAGCAGAATTTATGAGGGAGAATGTGTTTTAAAAATTTGGATACCCTATAGAAATAGTCACTGATCAGGGAGAAAAATTCACCTCTCAACTCATTGAGAATGTTTTGAGGAAGCACAAGATTAAGCATAGAACTTCTACTACCTATCACCCTCAGGCAAATGACCAAGTAGAAGTAACTAACAAAGCTTTAGAGAGCATCCTCACCAAGGTTGTGAGCAGCAACATAAAATATTGGGCAAATAGATTGGAGGAAGCTACTTGGGCCTACAACTCTACTTGGAAGACAATAAGATGATTCACTCCTTATGAACTAGTCTATGGTAAGAAATATCTACTTTCAGTTGAGTTCGAATTCAATACTTTAAGGATGGAAGTTGAGTTAAATATAGATCTATCAGATGCTCAAAAAGAGAGGCTGTTTCAACTAAATGGATTGGATGAGTTCAGAATGCGAGCACTTCTTCACACATAGGTAGTTCAGCTACAAAGGAAGGTATGGAATAACAAGAACATCAAATAAAAGGCCTTCCGAAAAGGATATTGGGCATTGTTGTATGATTCAAGGTTTAAATATTTTAAATGAAAGTTGATGACAAGTTGGTTATGACCTTACACAGTGGAAAAATATTTTGATAATGGCGCAGTTCAAATCAAAACCATAGATGAGGAAGGAATCCCCTTGCTTGTTAATGGTCACATATTTAAAATTTACAAGAAGCCTTTTTCAAAGGCGGAGTTCATAAATTCAATAAGCATAGAGGTGTATGTGATGGGAAAATCCATAGTTTCCCACACCTCCTAAAAAAAGGAAAAATAATAAGCTTGTGGGTTGAAAACTTTGATGGAGGCAACTCACTTGCTAAAAAAGAAGTTAAAAATAGAATAAAGATCCATGGGTGAAAACCTCTGTGAGGCACCCAAGGAAAGTTTGTGTGTTGAAAGCCTCCATGGAAGCAGCCCACTTTCTTTCAAAAAAAAAAACACATTTTCATCTCCATGTTTTATGTGTTTGTTGTTTTCACAGGTTGTTAATGGTTTCTGGAAACACATGGAAGCATTTATCTTCTTTTCCCTTCTTCTATATTACCATCCATCCCATCATTCACTCCAATAATCTTCATAACTTCCTCAAGCGACACACAAACAAACTGCTACAAACATCAAGAAGTTCCTTCAAAAAAACAAAGTTGTTCATGGACTGACAAGAAGAACAACAAGGAAAGCTGCATAAAAAACTCCACGAGAACGATAATTCCACCCATGGAATCTCAAGAACCCCATGTGACATCCACAATAGAGAGAAACAACAAGCAAATATTAGCAGCTCACTCAGGAAGCTACTCATTCAACAAGTTGCTCATTTAGAGTACATGAATATGGTGAAGAACACAACATCTAAAAGGCTTGTCTCCAACCTCTAGCTCCTGAAAATGCCTTGAACACAATAGGTAAACTCAAGTATAGCTTCTCACCCTTCACTATGCATCCATAATAGCCAGAAAAAATTAAATTTGCAGACTTAGATTTTAAGGGGAAAAAAGGTGGCCAGTTAGCTTGGCCACCATCATGAAATATGACTGGAGGAGAACTGCGAATACACGCCACCTGGGCATGCAAAATAAAATAATTTAAATCAAGTGGAGTAGAGGAGAACGAGGGGAGGAAACATGCAGTCCATCATGAACTAACAAGAGAAGGAAACAATGGTCTCTAACAAAAACTGGCTTTGAGCCAAGTTACATAAGTGCTCCAAATTAGTTATGCAATCTAATAAAAATATATCTCTTCTCATCCAAACCAGTAAATCGATAATTTTTTAGGGAAAGAGACCGAAGGGGGCCGCATCACAGCAGTACCGAGTTTGGGTTGTGTATTTCAAAAGCATGCAGCAACAATAGCAGAACAACGTCATGGCCTAGTCCTCTTTTGTAAATATGAGTAGGGAAGCTTTTATAGCAACCCAAAAAATGTAGAATTCCACTTATAGCTTGACAAGAGAATAAAAAGAAACAGTCGAAGAAGAAGAACCATAAAAAGAGGAAGAACTAGAAGAAAAAAAAGAACCAAAAGAAGAGGAACAAGAGGGACTAGAAGAAGAAGAGGAAGAGGCAAAGGGCCAAGGAAAAATAGAAGAGATGGCAATAGAAGTCATAGAGGTAGCAGAAAGTGAGCAAGAAGCAGACTCATAGCATAGCACCACATTCCCTCAATACAAAGAGGTATTTTACACCTTAGCTCCTCTGAGCTCAAAGAGAAAAAGGAATACCTCTATGTATTTTATAGCTAACAGGAGTTAGAGGATAATTCAGAGAGATCCAGAAAATCCTCCCATGAGCCCAATTATCATTGAATAATCACCAAGGGAGGAGGAAAGAATCGAGGAAATAGTTTTGAATGAGCAGCTACAAAAGGAAGAAGCAGAGAATGTAGCACTGAAGGAGAAATTGCAGAAAAAAAGGGAGCAAGTAGCCACCATAGCAAAATTATTCATAGAAGCCCTTTAGCACAAATTCCCTTCTAACTCATATGTTGTATACCTCAAGGATAAATGCCTCCTACCTCAAATCAAAACTCTAGCCTCCCATGGATCCATACCTTTCCAATATTGTAGGCAATTCATGAATTTCTACAAGCAAGCTAACATGGCTAATTAGATCAAGATGGTAGCATTTATATGCATAACCTTGTGTTAACAAATTTGGATACTTGGGACGCAAATCCTACAATGGGGGATATGCATTTGATGACTTTAGTATCTTGGATGACAAATAAGAACACTAGAGCAAAAGAGATATGGAGGGTCATGAGAAGAAGAAATAGAGAACACTTACATATCAGACTAGAATTGTTCATCCCAAGAGGAGTTACCCTTAACCGTCGAGAGATTGAAAGGGACCATGCACTAGTTGAAAGCTACCTTCATACTCAAACATAGGTAATAGTCCACTTAGATGATGTTTGTAGGCAGATATAAGTTTAGCACATTATGGCCAGCCAGAGGAGATGGAACAACCTCCCTCATGGCCTCAAGAATAGGGAGTACCATACTCCAGAAATATTGAGGGATGCATTGGAAAAGGCACCATTATGAAAGAGGGTCATGTAGGCCAAAAAGATCCAATGGTTGGGACTAAAACTCAGCCCACCTTTGCTGCTGGGGCTAACTAATGAAAAGGACACAAATGCACAAGATAGAGAATGGGAGAATGCAGAAAAGAATAATGTTTTTTACCCCCTTTGGGAAACTCCCACACTTCTTCCTTAGGAAATTAGGGGGGCTATAAGAGCCTTAAAGGAAATGCAGGAGGAGGATTAGTTGCTCACAGGATGAGAAACCATTCATTAGGGGGGTGATGATGAGCTCCATTATTAGACATATTTGGAGGGGTTAATAGTCACATTTTTTCGTTCTTAGATATATTTTTCTTGCATTTTTATTATTATTTGGTTTTATGATACTAATATAGGTGGTGATTAAGGCTAACATATCTTGAGTGCCTAATATAAGGTTGACCGCAGAAAATCATGAATTATTAATCATTTTTAAAAGGATTTTATCATAAAGACTAAGAGGATACAACAAAGAGGAATTATAGTAGGATTTTCCACCCTCAAAGATAGCCGAAGGATAACAAATATTCTCTCTAGAAATTCAAATTAAAAAGGCCCCAAAATATCCCCAAGGATTCTCTCCAGCAATTCGAATTCCAGAGGCAGCCAAGGTACTCAAATAGGGGTGCACCCAATCCTTGCTCACTAAGAGTCAAGTGGACTCAATCACCATTTTCTAGGGGGTTGTTGGTAGCTGCCCTGTAGAATAAATAGAGTAGAGCTAGAGCTAGGAAGATTTATTCTATTATAGTCAGTGAGTTGATTCCATTCAGAACTATTGTTGTGATATATTGAGATCTTTGTTTTATTTAGTTATCAAACTTTCGGAGATGTATGGTGAGATATTGAGCTATTTGTGTTATTCAATTATCAAACTTTCAAAGATGTATGAAGTTATTATTTATGAAATGAGAAGAGTGATTTGATTCGACTGATTTATGTTTCAGAGGGCTAGGCTCATGGGTAAGGGCCCAATCCATGTGCCTCATCTTCTTTTTTGTTACTATCTTTTCCTTTCTGTCATTTAGCTAGTTTTGTTTCTGCCATTTAAATTAGATCTTCTTCTGATAGTGTCATGTTTGTCTAGTTTTTCTTTGAGTGTGCTACTGTAGATTTTAATTTCTTATGCGTAGTACAATAGAGGAAAAACTCCAAAATTTGTGGTCAAGCCTCCCCCTCTCATCTTTGTCACTAGAGTTCGAGCATGGTAGACCTTCCCACAGGCCAAAATTGCTTTCTGTTTTAGTTTTGGGAAAAAATTGCATTACCAAGTCTGAGTCTCTCTTTCACTGCTTTATCATGCATTTTTGTCTGTTTCCCATGCTTGAATCTGCAGGTATGCTACACTTCTGAGCACTGCTCTTATGCCTCCATTCCCATCCTTTTATTCTCACCTTAACGTTCTACTTACCCTTTTTCCTAACACACTTAAGCCCTTAAAGCCTTATTATTTTTCTTTTCTCTATTCACGGTTGCCTTACCCTTTTTAAGCAAAACATGTGAAAAACCATTCAAAACCATCGAAAACTCGACCTCTGCCACTGTAAATCACACTTCGAAAATCACAACTTTTAGATTTTCCCTTTAATCACTTACCTCTTGTGCTTACATTTGCAATATTGCAATCACACCCTACTGTAGGTCCTACCACCACGTCACTCATTGCAAATCGCACTTTGCACCATTTAGATTTTACATTTAAAACACTTACCACTTGTTATTGTGATTGTGATATTGCGAAATTTCAAATCACATCATTTAGATTTTCACATAACACTTACCACTCATTCTGTTAATGTGATAACTTTGACACATCACTCGTTGCACTTCACACTTCGCAGAACTTACCACATCGCAGATCACAACCTACAACTTTTACAACGTTACAAATCGCACTTCACACATTCTAATTCGTTCTTGTTAATTCTTATCACTAACCCCTTAATTTGTGATATTGCGATTGAGACATCGCATATCGCAACTTTTGTCTTCCGTCGCACTCCACCACATCACTCATCAAAAACTTCACTTTGCACATTTTAGTTTGTTCATGTTAATTCTTACCGCTATCGCTTTAAACTTGCGATATTGCGATTGTGACATCGCACATCACAACTTTTGTCCTCCATCACACTTCGCCATCATACTTTTGATTTCTTCCTACTCCAAATTCATTTTTCATGCTATAATAAAGTTTTATAAGGGTTTAACCCCCTATTTACGCTTCCAAACCTTGTTTCATGTGTTAAACCCCCTCGTTAGCCTCTTTTAGCCCTTTTCTTCCCTCCAAGATGCAAATTAACTCTTTTTAATTAGAATTAAGTGATGGATAGCTTAGTTTCATAGATAGAAGGATGGTAGATAAATCATAGGATAAGTAGAGTGCATTTAGCCATTTGGGCAAGTTAAGTGTGGTTTAGAATTAGTTTCCTTTCTGATATTTGTTTCTGCAAATTAAATTAGTTTCATTATTATCATTTCCTTTCATAACCTAGTTTAGTTTCCTTTTTGTCATTTCCTTCCAGGAATTTACTTTCCAATTGTTCTCATAGTTTAAGAAATATCACCCTTTCATAAAGTAGAAGAGGATGACATGAACATAATGCATCTGTTGTGTATATATCACTGTCACCTCAATGTTTGTACGAACCCCGGGTTTATAAAGTAAAGTAGGGAAGCCCTTGCGAGTTGTAGCACCCTTGGTGCAATACCAGGGCTCACCACCTACCACCTCCCTCCAGTTGACCCTTTCCACTCCACCAGCCCCTACCACCTTGGGATGTGACTAGGGAAATGATATGTTCATAGAATTCCTGGAGTTGAGTCACCTATGAATTGAACAATGTTGGTATACAATCATTGGTATGATTAGCATCGTATGTGATGAAAACATATATTCATTAAACCTTAAATTATATGCCATTGGTATGTTAGTTACATTGGTATCTTCATTAACCATTGGTTGGTCTAATATTCATTTACATGTTGTTTTATTGAAGTCTAGTACAAGTTGTTTTATTGCCAAGGTACAATTATTTATTTAAGAGATTCAGAGACCAATTGGTGTTGGTCGAAGCTTAAAATCAAATAACAACACCATTTATATTCATATATCTTTGAGATTGGAATCAACATTGTTTTTTTTTAGTTAATGTGATAAGAATTACAGACAGGTAGTATGATGATAGGTCTATATTGTTCAAGGTATTGAAAGAAGCTCTTGGACTGATAATGGTGCATTTATAATTGAAATTATTTGAGGCCTTTACTAATTGAAGAGATAGGAGTTGGTTATAAAAAAATGGCCAAAGATGATGATATACTAGAGCTATTAAATACTTTAATACATTCTAATGTAGATGATATGATAAACATCAACAAGAACATTCTCCGTGATATTATATCATGTCTATTGTATACACAAGAGAAGGTGGATTTTTTGGAACTTGAATCTCAGCTACAAAAAGAGGGGTTACAGAAGCATAGCCATAATTATGAGCTTGTATTTGTTTAGAAAAATCCTCTCTTTGAGATTGAGACAAGATCTTGTTAATTTCCAAAAACTCATCAGATCAACAATGTTAAGGTTGAATCAGAGACCATTTCAAGAGCATAATTTCATGCAGATGCAGAATTTTACTTTCTACTGCCCAAGCCCATCAGCATACCTTGGGAATATCTTGTCCATAACAAGCATATAATAGGTTTTCGATATTACCAAGAGGTTTCCTTTCATATTCAAAACTATTCCAAGCCCATCCATTTTCAGAGTGCTAGATTTCTTCATGATATCGCATATTCAGATGTTCAATTTTCTGCTCCTCCTCCACAACAATAGATTGTGAAATTCCAACACTGTGACTGATTTTTCCATATAAAATATCATTGTTTTGATCTTCACCCATGCAATAAATTTGGTCAACACACTCACTATTCAAACAGATGCTTCAAAAACAAGCCTCATGCAAGAACAAAGATTCATCTTGGATGGATCACTTTTGGAAATGGGCATCAAAAACCAAGAAGATGTTTCAAACATATGTCAAAATTTCTTCTAGAGTATTTAAAAGTCTTTCAGTTGATTTTTCACTATCATATCACCTTATATCTTATAGGGAGGGAAACGATGGTCATATACAAGCTTCAAAGCCACATCAAGTGAGCCTGATCCACAACCTTCCATTCCATATTCAGAGTTATAGCGAGAGACATAGATGCCCATGAGCATGTCTTTGGTTGGTGGTCAACCTTAAACCATCTATGTGAGGTTGAGATTCTCTCTCTTCAAAGAATTTGGGACACTTTCTTTCGCAGAAGACTTCAGCTTCTTGCTATTTTTGGAAGAGTTCCATGAATTGCATCAAGTATGCCAGAGTTGGTGGTCATCCTTAAACCACCGCAGGTTGAGATCTCCCTTTGAGGTTGAGGTTCTCCCTATTTATGCAAGTTGTATACCTCCCTTCTTCCAGGTTGAAGGTCTCCCTCCTCAAAGCATTAGGAGCACTTCCTCTAGCAGAAGTCCTTAGCTTCTTGCAAGATTTGGAAGAGTTCCGGGAATTGCACAAAACCACCTCCTTATGCCAACATTTTAGAGAGCTCATTCAACCTACTGTTGCCATGCATATTTTTGCACATTTTTATTATAGCTCTCTTCTTGGACTCATACATACCCCTTCATATTAAGGGGGGGAATTTTGGACACTAATCCTCCTAGGGTTAGTGTGGGAGTTAAACAGTCAAGAGGATTCCAAGAGACCACTTGGAATGTGAAACCAAAGTTCACTCCAGTGTATTCTATATATATGTATCATTGTGAATAATAAAATTGTCTCACACTTGTCTTCATATGTTGGTTGTCTTGTGTCCTTACCATGCCTGTGTTTGACACATTGGTATAAAATGGGTGTTTGAAAATAATTTGAACGTGGAAGGCATAGTGGATAAATAAAAACCTCATTTAGTAACTAAGGGTCATTCCCAGGAAGAGGAAATTTACGTTGGTGATATAGTTTCTTCTGTTTCCAGTTTAACATCTATTATATATATTTTTTCTTTTTATTTTGAAGAAAAATATATGGTCATGAATAAAAAATTCCTATATGGGGATATGGAAGAAAAAATACACATGAAGTAACCAAAAGGATTTTCTGTAAAAGGAAAGAAAGAGATAGTATGCAAGTTGGAAAATTCCCGATATGGGTTAAAGAAATCAGCAAGGAAGTGGTATAAAAAACTTGATACTTATATATTATGACTTGACTTCATAATGATCAAAGCATATCACTTCATATATTTCAAATTAGTTGTTGATCATGTAATTTATTTGGTTTTGTATGTGGATGATATCTTAATGATTTGAAATGAAAAGGAAAACATAAATGAAGTGAAAACCCAAATGTCGTGTAAATTTGACATGAAGGATCTCGATGCTACAAATTTTATCTTGGGCATGGAAATTAAAAGAGATAAAAAAAATAGGAAACTTTGGTTAAGTAAGAAGAACTACGTTGAGACAATATTGCAAATGTTTAATATGTAGGAATGTAAACGTGTAAATATGATTATTCTTGTAGGTGTAAAGTTATTTGCAGATTGGAGTCCCAAGACATAGGAAGAGGAAGAAGAAATGTCTTGTGTTCCATAAGCCAATGTGGTTGGAAGCTTGGTTTATGTAATTGTTTGCACTAGACTAAACATTCCACATGTAGTGGAGGTATTGAGAAGGTATATGTCCAAACTAGTGATGGAGAATTCAAAAATAGTGAAGAAGATTTTTTAGGTATTTTTGTGACACTACTGGATAGGGATTGTGCAACCAAGGAAGAGAAAGATTGGATAGAGTGTTGGAGATACATGGATTTCTTGATGTAGACTAGGTTGGATATCTAGGTCATAGAAAATATACAAGTGGTTATGTGTCTAACCTATTTAGAGGATAAATGACTTGGACGATAATAATACAATATATGGTGTCACTCTCAACTAAAGTAGCTAAATACAGGTTAGAAACTCATGTAAGAAAGGAAGTAATATTGTTACAGAGATTATGTTCTGGTATCGGGTTGGTACAACAAGCTGTAAATATAGATTGTGAAAATCAAAAGGTAACATTCCTAGTAAAGAACCCAACTTATATTTCAAAGGAAAATCATATTAATGTTTAATATCACTTTTTCACGTATATGATTTAAGAAAATAAATTATACTATAAAAAGTGGACATTTTGAAGAATGTTGTAGTTTCATTAACAAAATATGTGAGCACTAAGATTGTTTCTTGGTGTAAAGAAATAATGGGCACTATTTCCCTAAATTGTTCATCATTTACTCTCATGACCCTTTGTGCACAAAGGAAATAACAAGTGGGAGAATGTTGGTTATATGTTATATTATGCTCATGACTAACACGATGCATTTTTTGTTGCATCAGGAAGAACAAGGTGGAGGAGGGCGTCAGATGGGGCAGGAGCCCCCATGTTTTGGGAATTTAGGTGCAACATCCACAATTTTTTTGGGGGTAGTCTTTTGCATCCATTTTTGGCAGTTTTTGGCACATATTTTTTTCTAACAATGGTTGTGTGGCACATGGTGTTTCTTTCCCATGGTTTTGTAGTTTTTGTTAAGAAACTATGGTTGTACTCTACTCTAGGGTAAATGGATTGGTGGTTCATGGATGTTGCTAGATATATATTACTATACAAAAAATATATATTGAAAAATATTTTTGGTTTTCCTAGTTTTGGTTTTCCATGATAAAATATTCACGTTGATGTGTTTATTTTCCATTGCATATTTTATTTTCAAGTTGAGAATCCATTTGTAGTAATTTATTGTAGAGGGTTAAAACCTACATTAATTAGCACCTCACTTAGGGAATCATTTGATCCTCTTCCATACATCATTAGCGACACATATGAATACTTCTCACTCACTACTAGAACTTCACGACCATTTGGGTTTGTCACCTATTTTTTAGCATTTTGTATTTTTAACAAGTCCATTTTTAGTAATGGTTGAAACCTATGATGAAATCTGGAGGTGACTGGGAAATTTCAAGGCCATGCCATAGTTATTTCATCTCCATTATTTTGTATTTATTATTTTTAAGGTTTAATATAAATTTCCCCTCTCATTTATGGCGATAACATAACTAACCACCTTGTCCATTCACCAATCTACCTTGTTTGTTGGTTTTAGTCTTACCTTTAGAGTTTTCATGGGTGGTTATTGAAAGTGAGAGTCATTACAATAGTTCAAAATTATTTTAAACTCCACATACCTTTCGTTAAGATTATTTTCACATATTTTTGTATTTTAGGGTTTCACAATCAATTTTTGACTTACTAGCTATTCTAAGAGATCTAACTAGTTAACTAAGTGCATGCACAAGGTAACCCCAAGATAGTTTGACTTTATTTTATATCTTGGAGAAGTTATTTAGTATATTCATATATTTATATATAGTATTATATTATAGTTCATGAGGAATTCAAATGATATCTTTGGTTACTTATTCAATTTTCTTAACAATTTTATTCTCTCTTATCTCTTGTTTGCAATATCTAGTCTAATATTTGTTCACACTTAGATATTGTGGTTATGTTTATAATAAAACATTATATCTAAGCTTATGTGGGTTTGTGAAAAAATAATAATATTTCATTACACATTTAACAATATTATAAAAACCAAAATATAATGGGCCAACCTATTGTGATCCTCACTCCTTTCAATTTCTTTCACCAAAAGTGTTAATATCCTTGCACCCCACAAATGATAAGAAACCAATAATTACATTAATATTCAAGGGAGAAACATCCTTTTAAAATAAATAAAATTTAAAAGATCAAATTTGATCATTGTAGGAACAGGTCTCTTTAGTATATATATATAGGAGACAAAGGGTACATTTATAATAAAATGGAACCATGATGGGTTCTTTCCTACATGACAATATGACAATAGAAATGTAATCACTCAATATAGAAGGCTTGATAAGGGGTTTTAGGGTTAACATGGGGCTTATATAGGGCTTAACATGCCCCTTGACTATATGTGGGTGTTTCTGCATGAACATCCCATATCCCCATGTAACTTCTTCCATTTAATGAGGTACAAATTAATTGATCGATCTCTCAACTTCTTAGTCTTTGTTTCCAAAATTATTTTTGGTTCTACTATTGTTTTCCATTCTTCATTAATCTATAGTGGAATATTTTAGACTGGAATCTTGTCAATGATTACCTTTTTTAAGAAAGAAACATGAAATACTATATGTACACATGAATATGGATGGTACTCTAATATGTAAGCGATACTTCCAATACTTTACAACACCTTATAGGTCCCATAATACCTAGGTTCCAATTTATTATCCTTATTTTTTTTCTTGAGGGATATCTATTTCTATGTTTGTAGTATCACAAATACCCAATCCCCCATTTAAAATTCCCTGTAACTACAATGTTGATATATTTTTGTTTCATCCTATTTTTTCCATAGAGAAGTGTTCCATCAATAGTTTCAGAACTTATTATTGGTGCCATATGTGTTCATCTAATTCTTGAGTCTTTATAGTCCCATTAAAGGGTGATTTGATGGATGGAGGATCATATCCATAAATTTCCATAAATGATTACATTTTTTTTATGAGGCATGGAAGGATATGTTGTACCACCATTCTACCAAGGGAAAAAAATTTAACCCATTGTGTTTATTTATCATATGCAAAGAAATGTAGATATCCTTCTAAAAATGTATTCACAAATTCGTTTCTCTCACTAGATTGAGGATAGTAAGATGAGTTGTGAGCCAATTGAGTACCCAAATAAGAAAATAATTTCGTCCAAAACTTTATAGTGAAAATTGGATCTTTATCACTTAGAATAATCTCTAGTATTCCATGTAGCTATTTTATTTTTTCCACAAATTTTTATGCCACAACACTTTATTTAAAACAACGAGAAAGAGAGAAAAAATGGGCATACTTTATCATTTAATATAACACTATAATGATGACATTTTTCCTTCAAATTTGGATAGAATTATAATTAAATGTAATGAAACTTACTCCCAACACTAGCTTAGTATGATTAATGGTAGAAGGAGCCCTTTGGTCTTGATAGTCTCTCCCTTATTTTGTTGGCATACCACACATTTCTTCACACAAGTTTGGACATGTACTTTAATACCTTCCCATAAAAAATATTTCTTGATCCCATAATATGTCTTTAAGAACCCCAAATTTCTTCCTATAGGAGAAGCGTGTAATTCCAAAATGACATTCTATTTTGGTTGAGAACTCTTACGTAAGTATAACATATGTTCATACCATAACAAATCATTTTTCCACATAATTTTTTCTACTACATTGGGATCCTCCTATACATATTGAATGATATTGCATATATTCTCATCTTGCTACCATTATATCCTCGCTTCTTCCATCCAGTCAAATTTTGGAATGGAAATAGCACATAGTAAACCATTTGTATCTTCCTCTTTCCTTAGAGTGCATATGCCAAATTAATGTTTTTCATTTTTGTATATAATTTAATAGTCACAACCCAACATATTTGTGACCCATTTTTTTTTCTCTTCTAAAGAAATTATTTTCTCCAAGAAGTACTTCAGACTATAATGATCTATTTTTACTTTGAAGTATCTTCTTATTAGGTATGGATTTCATTTCTTAACTACATGTTGTTGGGTGTGGAGCCCGATTATATTCCTAATTGTTCAAATGTTTATTCTTTTAGCCATGGTTGGATCCCAGTCCTTGATGTGTGGGCGGGGGGGGGTTGGGTGGCTTTTAACCCACTATTTCCACCATTGTTAAGGGGCAATGCTCCCGGAGTAAAAAATTAGAGAAAAAAAATCCTTATAAAATATTTTAATTTCATAGTCAACCTAGGTCATTCATTAGGAATAATATATGATGGTAAAATTTATGTTAATTTAGGGATGCTTTCCCTAGAAGGAAACCCTCGTTTTATATGATGGAATTGTATTGTGGTTGTGTATTATTCTAGGTGAGAAAAAGCGAGGAGCCTAGATGATTAGAACAGATTGGTTGTAGGTAGTATCCCTTCATTTTTCTAGATAATATAAAAGGAATGATTGGTTGTTTCTCATGGATGTAGCCTAAATTGGATGAACCACGTATATATGTGTCTCACCTTATTTATTCTTTTATGTGTTTATTTTTATACAATATTTTATGTGCTCCATTTCTCTTTTATTTAATTTATAACAACTGGTATCAAATTCGAAGGTCTATTTGGCTAATAAAATCACAAGAAATAATGGTTCATGGTTCGATTTGGAGAAATGGTAAAAGATGGTAAGTTTAGGGTTGTGAAATTCAATATACAAAACTACCATCTATGGAAGATGCAAATGGAGGATTATTTTTATCAAAAATATCTTTACATACAATTGAGCACAAAAGAAAAGAAGCCAACAAGTATGATAGATGAAGAATGGGAGATTCTCAACAAAAAGGGACTAGGAACAATATGGTTGTTCTAGGTAGCATCAGTGGCCTTGAACATTTCAAAGCAAAAGACAAGAGAGGGTCTAATGAAATCATTGGCCAATTTAAATGAAAAAAAATCAGCCTCAAACAAGGTATTTCTTAGGAAGTGCCTATTTAATATGAATATGTCAGAAGGTGGATCTATTGTTGATCATTAAATAATGAATTTAACATGGTTACCAATAAGTTAAGTTATGTAGGGGTAAATGTTGATGATGAAGCTAGGGCTATATTTTTTTTTGTGCTCATCTAAAGATGGTTGGAATGGCTTAGTCATGTATATCAGTAATTCAGTCTCTGATTTAGTACTTTAAATGGTTTTATGTTGTTTTTGGTGCTATCGTTAGCAAGGAAATGCAACAGAAAAGCTTAGCTGAGACAATAGGTAATGCTTTGACTACAGAGACTAGAGGAAGAAAAATAGTGAGAGGAAAGATCTCCAGATATCACAGTAAGTCAAGGAAATATAGGTCAAAATCTAGATCTCGGATAGTGTGCTAAAAATGCAGGAAGAAAGGACATTTGAAGAAAGGTTGTAAATGTCATAAGGGAATAGAAGGAGATGGACATCAAGGGAACAATTGAGAAGTTAGTGTAACAGGTGATGTGTTGCAAGATGCTGTGATTATTTAATTAGAAAATATTATTGATGACTGGGTGGTAGATTCAGAGGTTTCATTCCATGTCGCACCTAATAGTAAACATTTTCATGACTATATTCAAGGATATTTTGGATAGGTTGTCCTAGGTGATGTTAAACCCTGTAAAATCATTGGAATGGGTAATGGTTTTATAAAGAAAATAAAAATGAAATGAGTGGATATTAAAGGAGGTAAGACATGTTCCATATGTGAAGAAAAATATAATTTCAACAAGGAATTTGGGAGATGAAGGTAACATAACTACATTTACAGGCAAAACCTAGAAAGTCACTCAAGGAGCCTTGGTAATATAAAAGGGAGAAAAGGTTGGTACATTGTATTTATGAAATGGTATTTCTAATTCTGGTAATGATTTAACCTCCACAGGAGTAGATATGGCATTGTGGTATCATATGCTTGGGCACATGAGTGAGAAGGGGATGTCGATTCTTAACTCTAGAAAATTGTTTCAAGGTTTGGAGCATGTTTATTTAGATTTCTATGAGAATTGTGTTTATGCAAAAAAAAAAGAGTCACATTTATCAGAGTTTGGAAAGAAAATAAGAGTGAAAAATTAGAGCTTGTACATAGAGAAGTATGGGGACCTGCTGAGGTATCATCTCTCGACGACTCTCGCTATTATGTTACTTTTATTGATGTTGTAGGAAAACCTAGGTTTATTTTATTTTAAATAAATATGATGTCTTTGATACTTTTAAGAAATGGAAAAATTTGGATGAGAATGACACAATAAAGAAGGTAAAGTGTCTTAGATCTAATAATGGATGTGAATACTGTAGCAAGGAGTTTGTTAATTACTATTGAGAGCATGGAATTCATAGAGAGAATGAAGTTCTAGGAACACCAAAATAATATGGTGTGTTAAAAAGGATGAACAAGACTATCATGGATCCTGCAAGGTGCATGATATTGCATGCAGGATTGCCCTTACAATTTTGGGAAGATGTTATAGATATTGTTTTTTATCTAATAAATATAGGGCCTTAAAGTTCCATGGATGGAGGTATTCCAAAGGAGGCATGAGCAGATAAGAAGGTAAATTACTCATTTCTAAAGACTATCAGTTGTGAAGCATTTTTCCACATTAATAAATAAAACATAACAAAGCTTTAGGAAAAATCAAAGAAGTGTACCTTCATTGGATATGTTGTTAATGATTTTAATTATCGCGTATTGTTGGATTTTTTAGGCTTGACCTAGTTTCAGCTTGGAATTCACACCAAAAAAACCCTCAGACACCAGGTATTTTAGAAATGACTTGCAAGAAAATCATAGTCTCACCTGAGGTGGCTATGGGTGGTTTCATAATCAGGTTTCTACAACTGTGAGGGACTGTGCGAGGTGGATTTAATTCAATTTTTCTATACTTAACCAATATTCTAACATGTATATTACTATTGTGCAGTATATCTTAACCAATTATTTTGTGCCATTAAAATAAACATAAATAAATTATATCATAAAATAATCAACGTTACTATATCATTCCATTGCAACCATTACTTCTCAAAGACAAATAGAAAGAAAACACAACGCATGTAACACAAAATTTGCTCAAAAATTCTTCTTATTTATTAAGATGTTTCTATTCAATACATTCAACTTCTCTAACCAACGCACACAACTGTAGGTGGTATGCACACATAGTTGTAGACTATTGAAGGTCTCCACGCACTTAGCTATGGAGCCTTCCCTTAAGACCTAAAAATATACTAAAGACATAAAATACAATAGTTCATGCTCATCAACTATCCATGAATACTACTTCGACACAAAATTACATCCCTTTACATATATTTACATCATTATGAAACCATGGTCCATATACCATGGGTTGGACAAAACAACTAACTAGAAGCCTTGAACCCTTTACAAAACGAGCCCCTCCTCGAAGCCCCTAGATTCCACGTGGTAGATATGAATTCGTGGTATCGTGCACTTCGATCCTAAAAATGCAGAGTCTTTGGCAAAAATTGAAATAATTTGGGTTGTTCCCAACATGCCCCCAAAAATTACATGTGACTCATCCTGATTCACTCAGCTATTGTGCCCCGAACCTTATCTACGATGCTCATGTAGGCGGTATTATATTGCTAAAGTATTTATGCTACCCGCTTTTCCTCATTGCGCACTTCCTCCAGTATTTCCTCTATTGTTGGTCCGACTCTCTTCTGTAGCACTTCTTTTTTCCTGTGTCGTAGCTCCTTGAGCTTACCATCTACTTCCTATGAAAAATATATTGCCTCATCCTACCATGGATGAGTCATCACTATTAAAAGTTCTTCTATCCTCTAAATATCTTTGATCTGACTCTAAATATTATTTCCTTCTGTGATCCTAGCGAGCCTCTGCAGGACTACTAAGGTCCTCGCAATTGAATGTATTTATTCCAACTTCTTCTACTTCTACTTCATTTGTATATCTTCTTCAATCCTATGCACATTTGGATCCTCCTACAGTGAGGTACAAATATGCAAAGTGTCATCTAGTAGCTTTCCACATTCCGCCACTATGTTAGAGATGCCTTTTACTACAACTTTGAGGCCCATCTCTGTCTGCTCTCATACTTCTGATGGCATGGCTTACTATAGCCTCATTTGCATCTCAAAAATATTCACATCATATTAATCATCTCAATGAACTTATTATTTAAATCCTTGATTTCGAGGACAAGCTTTGCAACCTTATCTACTGGTGTTTATTCCTTGTGGACCTATACATCAGAAAAGTCACTACAAGTCTTCCCAATTGCTTCTGATAGCTTATGTTATTGTTGGCATGCTTTATCTCTTTCCTGAATCATATGATTGAGCTCCTTTTTCATCGCAGTTCTTTCCTTCTCCATTTTCATTCTTATCAGCAAATGGGGTTTTTCTCTCCCTTTTAACTCTTCTTTGATGCCTTGGTGGAACTCCTATAGTGTTTATGTCGGCAGCGTGACGATTTTCATGTTGAAAATTTCCCTTCCTTTCGTGAATTCTCTATCTTCTGCAGCTTCAAACTGTAGTGCTCCTCCTCGTACCTAAAAAACTCTCAAACCAAATGTTTTGGTTAATCGATTCTCTAGATGTGATAGTTGACTTGTTTGTTCTTGTGGTTTGGTTATCTACTCTAATGTTCTGGCTATTTTATTCGGTTGTCTGGTTGTCTGCAATAGTACCTTCAATTCTTCCATTCTCTCCTCGATGCCGGTTAGGAGTATGTTGTAGCAATCCTTGATCCTATTACACGAATCCTCTGTCACTTATTTAATGTTCATCCCAATCTCATTGATGTCCCCCTCAGTGAGGACAAGCAAGGTTGCTACCCTAGATTCGTCTTCCTTTTTCTTCTTCCTTGCGCTCACCATAGTTACTATAGGGACCCTCTTCTGGATGATGAATGGTGAATCCTCTAGCTCTATGTCCCTGGGAGGGTCTTGGCCACCTTGGTCATGCTCTGACTCTTTCTTCTCTACATCTTTATCTTTTCCACTTGTACCTGCATGTTGCGTGGTGTCTTTCTCTGCTTCATTGCCTCCTATGGGTGGAGTCATCCATTCCACTCACCAACATTGTATAATGTTGAAACTTTCGTCTTCAGTGAAAAATATATGGTAAGGGATACAAAGTATCTATTGAATTCTTCCATGAATTCACATAAATCCTATGGAAATAAACCTTGAAATATGAAATGTTCCGGTACTACTCAAAAAAATTAGATGGCAACATGGGAAACTAATTCACCACCATGCACCCTTTACGTCGTCTGTCTCCATCTGTTGCATCTTAATTTCTTCCACACTGTTGTGGATCTCTTATGGTTCCTTATGCTTCAAAGGTTTCTTGGCTTCACTGTAGGTTGCTTGTCCTATTTATTCTTTGTCCCATTTTCCTTGGCTACTTTCTTCTGAGGGGATTTCGTTACTCTAGGGGTTTCAGCTGACATATTTTCCTATCTTTTATTTGGTCCTTATTCTGTGGTTTTTTGTCTTCATGGTGACCTCACGTGCATTGGGGATAGATTGATAATCGGTGTTGTAGCCTCCATGATGCTTTCTAACCCTTTCTTCAAAAATTGTCTGGAAATCTCTTTCAAACTCCTCTCAGACATACAACAAGATGATTGGTTCTCACTTGGTCGCAAATTTACAATTTGAATTCTCCAAAGTTAAAAGTGAAATATGTGGAGCGAGATAGATATTTTATAGAGAATTTGAATTTCAAACCTCATGGTAGCTTAGATCTTGTTCATTTAATGTAGATATGGCGCTATTTCTGACCATATGTGCTTGATAAATGTGATTCTCCTGTGCCTATTGACGAAAAATTTATTTTAACGACAAATTTTTCCTTCCAACGGTCATATTTCCGATTATCTTCAACGGACCTTCACTTGTGTCACAGTAATCCTTCCTTCGTCGGGGTCCTTTCATACTTTTCCATTCTCTTGAATATCACACAATGATCATCTTCAGTGTGTTTCTTTTGGACCTCGACATATTCCTGAATATCACGCAATAATATTCACTTGGCGAAGTCCCTTTTAGTAGATTAATTTATATTCAAGTGCTGACTTTCAACTGTAGGTGGAACTAATATTTTTCTTCCTTCACCTTTTAGTGCTAAGCTCCATGGAAAGAAGAATCCCTATATATCTTCAATCTGCTACCATTTACTCGACCTGGAAACAATTTACCATCCAAATTCATGAGCTAAACAATGCCACCATAGGAAATGTGCTTGATGATATATGGTCCCAACCAATGCGTTTTAATTTTTCCTTGGAACTTCACGAATTTTATATCATATAAAAGTACAAGATATCCTCCCCAGAATGTCTTCTTTTTGATGTGCCTCTCATGCGAGGATTTCTCCCTTGCTTTTTGGACTTGCTGATGAAATCTGATGACGAACCTGTCTTCTTCCAGAGTAAGAAACTATACCATCATTTCTTCCATTATATCAAAGTCTTCCATGTCTCTAAAATTTGTAATTATTAAACTTTGCACAATGTACTCCATAGGAATGACTGCTTCTTGACCATATAGCAACCTAAAATATCTCTAGCCTATAAACTTCTTACATGTTGTCCTGTATACCCATAACATTGCTGGAATCCTTAAGTCCCAGTCATTTCTGTTCACATTTCATACTTTTGTGAGTGCATTCTCTAGAATATTATTGAAATATTTCACTATCCCATTCACTTGTCGATGATATGGGGTACTTTTTTATGGTACACTTGGAATTATTTAGTCAGCATCTTAATAGTATTATGCAAGAAATTTGAACCTCGGTCACTCATCAATATCTATAGGACACCCAAATCTGGAAAACATATATTCAAATATGATCTTCGTTGTGGTATCTGCGTTGAAATCCTTAGTGATTGTACCTCGGCCCACCTTGTAAAATAATCAATTGTAGTGATTATGTACCTTGGGCCAGTATTCTTTCCCGGTGGGTTAATTGGTCCAACAAATTCAATAGTCCATTTTTAGAATGCTTGCAATGTCACTTGTGGATTTAATGGCATTTCATCTCTTCTAGTTAGATTTCCTATTCTATGGCATGCAATACATGCTCGACAAAAATCCTTTTCTTCCTTATGCAGTGTGGTCCACCATAACCCAATTGTCAAGATCTTCTGCATAGTGGCCTTTCCTACATAATGTCCTCCTTCAGCTCCTCCATGAGCTTCTACCAAGGTATTTTGTCTTTCATGTATAGGGACGTATCTATGCAATATTTCATCTAGTCCCATTTTCTACAAGCATCCTGCAATCAATGAGAAATCAGCTGCTTTGACTACCAACTCCTTATTTTTCTACATAGTGTACTTCGTGGGTGCCATTCCTATATCCAAAAACTGAATAATATCCATGAAGTGATCATCTATGAACCTAATTGCAAATAAATGCACATCAGGAAGATTTCCTTTGATACTTGTGGGTTCTTCTCCTATCTCTTTCCTTGACAAATGATCATGCCCGAAACTAAATATTCCTCGTTTGAATACAACTTCAAAGTCGTCCTCCTAGAACAACAACAACCATTCACATTTTTTTCCTCCTAAAACAGGATTATTCACCAAATACTTCAACGCGAAGTGATAAGTGAACATATCAAAGTGCACTCCCAAAAAATAATGCATGAACTTCTACAATGAGTAAACCACATATAATTCTTCTCTTTATGTCATAGAATAGTTCTTCTCTGGCTTGGAAAATTTTTTGCTCGCAAAGGCTATGGGGTGATCAATTTCTCCTACTCCTAGATGTTCCATTATTATACCCAATGTGATGCAAGATGCATCGAAATGTACATGAAATTACTTATTCTAGGCCAGGAAAACCAGAATAGATGCAGTTACCATCTTCTCCTTTAGTATGTTGATGCTCTTTTAGCATTATTCATCCTATTGGAAAATGACATATTTCTTCAATAAAGTATCCATTGGAGCAGTTATTTGCGCATACCCCTTTATAAAATTTCTATAATATCCAGTGTGTTGAAGTGTCGTGCACAGTTGTTTCACTCTTGTAGGGTAGTCCAGGTTTACAATATAAATAATCTTCCCAGGGTCTACCATGAGTCCTTTCTTACAAAAAACATTTCCCAGTAATATACCAATAGGTACACAAAATATTCAATTTCAATGATATTTTATATCACCTACATGTATTGAGCATTGACCTCAAGCTCATAACATCCTTTTTCATCAACCCAAATACTGTCAAGTCATAAAATTAAACATTTAGAAATTTTTATATATACTCTTTGAAAGTTGTGACTACAACTCTAGAAAATATGGCAAGACCATTCTCAAGCCAAATGGCATAACCATGTACTGGTAAGAACCCCATTCTGTAGCAAAATTTTCCTTATGTCTATCTCCTGGCACAATTATGATCTAATGGTAACCCAAAAATCCATCTGTGAAAGAATATGCCTCTTGTTGTCCTACATTTTACAATACGTTATCTGTAAATGGTGTGGGAAAGGGGTCAAGCAAGCATGCATCATTCTATATCCTTAGGTCCACACATATTTTGATCTCTTCCTTTGCCTTCTTTTCCTAAATCACCATGGGGCTTACCTATTCAAACTCTTCGACTAGTTCAACGATCCCAAATTTGATCAATTTATCTAACTCAACCTTTAATTTTTCCTTTTATTTAAAATTAAATCTATATGGTCTTTTCTTTATTGGCTTCACATCATGTTTCAGAGGAATCCTCATAACTCCTAGGTCCCCTACTATGATATTCAATTCATAAAAATTCGTGGAGAGTAGCTCTTGATACTCATGCAACAACTCTGCAATTTTTCAAACTGTATCTTCCTCCCAATAATCTCTAATCATTACAAATTTTGGTTCTTCTTTTGATCTGATATTCACCTACTTCATTTTTGCAGGCTTCGCTATATCAAGTATTTCAGGTTCTGGTCCAAAAACTTCGCGATGTCCTTATGATTCTTGGATATCAATATTGCGAGCATCCTGATCATCCTCTTCCATGGTAATATTATATCATTCCATTACGTGCTGCAACTGCACAGTCCAATCCAGATGTGTCCATGTTAATGAAATTGTGTTCTTAAAAACCCCTTTCTTTGACTTTATGAAGGGCTTCATCTATGCACGAACAATCATATTCAAAACTAAATGTTAGTATGAACCCTTAAACCAAAATATTCCAGTTTTTCATTCCATATCACATCTCTATCTCAAGATATCAATTCATAGGTATCACTTCCAATGAGTGAAAAAACACATGTACCCACTCTTGTTTTGAAACTTCTTCTGAAACTGAAGTGTAGCGGTAAATATTCTCCTGGGGGTCAACCTTGCCACCATATTTTAATTTTATTATAGTATCTACTTGCCCAAATATGACCCTCATCAGCCTTCGATACTCTTCCCAACTTCCTATATTATCTTTATGAGTACCCCATTGTTATCACTGGAAAATCAGACAAGCAAAATGGCATTATTAAATGCCAAGCAGAAGGATTTACAGGGCCGAG
Source organism: Pinus albicaulis (assembly GCA_034641835.2). Classification (NCBI taxonomy): domain Eukaryota; kingdom Viridiplantae; phylum Streptophyta; class Pinopsida; order Pinales; family Pinaceae; genus Pinus; species Pinus albicaulis. The sequence goes on from CM076574.1 coordinate 597,598,205, forward strand.
AAACATTAGAGAATCTAAAATTTTTAAAAATATCTAAGGTCAAGAGGTAAAATGTCAAATTGCACACCAAATACATAGGAAAAATGTGCCTTGCGTACATTTTTCTTCGATAGATGCATTGGTCTGCATGGATTTCCCTCAAAAAGCTCTGCGGTCCTAAGAGTGGCGGAAGTCACTATCCGGGACCACTTGACACAGTTCAAGAAATGATCCTCCACTTGAGGCTACCCAAGGACAACTGCCTAGAGCCACCTTGGGACCTCAACTAAGCACACAAAGGAATCAAGTGAGAAAAAAAACGAATCAACCCCCTCTCTTGGGTCACCATGCACATGAGTACCAAGATATGGAAGAAGGATTTGAATTTGCCTATAAATTTCCACCACGAGAAGAAAAAAAGAAGAACACATTGTTATGCTGGCCAAATTTCTCATGAGAAAACCAACAGTGTGTAATCTAGAGTAGTAGTAGAGTTATAGGATTTGGTTGTTGGCCACCCAAAAACTTCAATTCCTTAGGAGAAGAGAGAGGCATTGTGACATCAGATCAAGGGTAAAAACCTCCGTGCACTCAGTCTTAGAACTCCATAATTGTAAGGATCCTTTGGCAAGTGTGTAACATTCTACCTTTCTTTCTAATAGCGGTCAATAAGAGGGGATTTTATTTCACTGTTTGTATTATTGTATCATTTGACTCATTGTGAGCTTATGTTTTTGTTTTAGTTTAGTTGTGTTTCTTCTTCTTATATGCAGCATATTAAATTTCATAATTTTGTGTGTTATATATATATTAGCTTTTGTTCACTAACCTACTAAGCATATTTTCTTCCTATGACCATAGCTTGTAGGTTGCAACCATTCCTACCAAGCACTGGTGGTTTGGTACTTGTGCACCTAAACCACCACTATAGGATTGGCGACTCCACTTCCATTACCCTTTATTTAAGTGGTTGCACTTGTTGCAAGAGCCTTCTCTCTACTTCGAACTGTTGCTAGGAAAACTCCCCTTATCCTCTTCTCTCCTCATTCACCCACTGTGAAAAGTTTCATTTCAGGAGTTACATAAATTTTTCTTACCGGAAAACCACGTGTAGTTTATTCAGACAGATGCGGCAGTCTACGCGAGTTCAACTCAAACCTACACGCACAGTTGCGTGCCTGTGTAAGGAATTTCCACGCAGAAACCGGAGAACATGTTTCTCAGTGGTTTTCTTCAGTTTCCCATTTGTAAATTGACCGACATACCAGAGAAAAACTTCCAACACTGCGTGTGGTGTCCCATGACTATTTAGAACATGCTTTTAGTTGCATTTTAGTATTTCTAGTTGAATAGTTTTAAATTTTAAAACTTATATTCAAAAAACTCACATACTTTAGGTAGGGGAAAATTGAGTGGTGAAAATCCACCTTTGCAATCTAAATTAACTCATTTTGTGAAAATAGAAACCAAAAACACATAGATAATTAACAAGATTAAGTGGCCCATATCCAAATATGCTTAGTTAGTTTCCATTTATTTTTTCCTAGTTTTATCATTAATTTTAGTTTAAAATTTTCACTAGGAATTGGGACTAGGACTAAATTATCTTAGAGAAGAAGGTATAGGAAGATTTAAACCCATCTATCCACCCACAAAAGAGAAAAACTAAGTGCCATAGAGACCCAATTCATAGGGGGTTAAGCATAGGCCCAGTGCATGCGTTATTATTTGGGGCTACCTCGCCCTTCTAATGCTCGGTACTGGTAGTTGATTACCAAGAAGCTAAAGACTCGAATGCTCACGTGGGATGACAGAACCTAGTGGCCAAATCTATGGAATCCTTCCCTATAAGCGACAGTGCACACAATAATAGATCCTCTACCCATTACCTTAGTCAATTCTTTGGCTGCTGGAAGGTGTCACCAATTCTTTCGCGACGTTAGCCCTAGTACCCACCAGAAGATATATTTGCAAGTTTGAGTTACGATTGAGAGTGTGAGGATGTTTAGGTCTTTAGGAATTTTAGTATCACACGAAAAAACAACCAAAATGATTTTTTGATTAATTGATCACATAGAACTAATCTAAAGGGAAATTAACCTTTTGTTTCGTGTTGTTTTACATATGTGGCACCATTTCTGCTTTGATATATAATATCTCTCCTCTTATAGAGCTGAAGAATATTTCCAAATCCATACTTAGTCGACACCATAACAGACCCAACGGGACCTCATTGACCTAGATGTATTTTGTACCTCCCCCCATTAGCGGGAAGAGTTCCAGGTATTTCGCCATTTAGGCGTCAAAAGCACAACACCACCACCTTTATCAGTTCATACTTTATCGGGGCATATTTAGTTGGGAACCCCTAAGGGCCACCCAACGCCACACTAGTGGAAACCCCCACAGGGTCACCACACAGCACTCTTCCCACAACCCCTAGGGGCAGAGGAGTGCTACCCATTCGGGGAGCCAACAGAACACACAGCCAGGTATGTCACAGAAAAACCCCATTCCTAACGAGAACCCCATTTTTTCACAAGCTACAATAGTGCTCAACACACAGTTACCTTTATTAGCATCATTGAACTTACCCAATCTAACAAAGTTAACGAATGACCCCATTGCACACAACCCCACTTGGCCCCCCATGCCCACGATTCTCCCTTCAGACATTCAAAAATTCAAAGGGAAGAAATTGTAAGTCCCTAAAAATCATGTAATGACTTTTCACTTATGGTGTTCGTCAAAAAGTATCATTGATGATACTATTTGGCTAAGACTATTTCATTGCACCTTAACCAGACCAGCCACGAAATGGTATGTGGAGAAACCTTCTACTACACATGGAACCTTTAGTTCCCTCACTATCGCATTCCTCACATATTTTCAGTTACCCATCCACCATGATTCAGTAATGGAAGTACTGACACATTTTAGAGAGACATCAGGTGTCCATATCTCGGACCATCTCCATGAATGGCAGCAACATTGAAGTTTGTGTAAATACAAACTCGATGATCAAGTTATGCTTGACCTATTACTGAAAATTCTCATTGCAGACATTTTGAAGGATGTGGAAACCCAAGGACCTACGTCCGAAGAGGATGCCATCAGCGAATCCCAGCAGCTCGAGCTGATATACACACAGTCATGATACATTTATAACATCCTACCTAACACCCCACACCTACAAACTTATAAATAATTTCCAGGCGTGTCGAATACTACAGACAGATTGATATGGTTAGTGACCCAAAATCACTTAGGCAACAGTAATATATACCCCAGTTACGCGTATGATCCTAACCAGAACATCTCACAACTAGGATACCATAAACTTCATCATGCAGCTATGCATAACATGACCAATAGGGCACAGTTGTACCATCAACAACAAGGAGGACCATACCCTCCTATGCACGGGACCCAGTACACATATAGAAATGATGACGGAAGAGCTCCCCCCTAGAATTCATTCACAAACTACGGAAAGGAACCCCAATATATCTAGTCTGCAACACAAAACCCACCAATGCAGAATAATGCACCAGTGAACTTTTTGCAACCTTCCGAGGCATAACCACGCCAGTCATATGACCAGGAGAATCTTAGTTAACCTCCTAATGTGGCAAGGAAAAAAAAAAGAAAAACAAAAGGGAAACGTTGGACAGGGGGAAAACAACCAACAATGCCCTCCATAATCTAAGGTTGGGGGAAACTCCAACCTAAATCAAAACCAGGAGCCAAATAACTCCCAAGGGTAGAACAAGAGGGAAAATCTCTAGACCAACCACTGTTGTGCAGTTTGTGGTGATTATGGCCATTACAATAATCATTGTCTCAATCTCCATAAGCTAAAGAAGCTTTAGGGTAGCCTAGGAGAAGGGGGACCCTCACAACAGACAACTGTCATGCAGGAGCCCTTTCCCCACCAAGGGATGGTTAGCACCCAAATGCCTCAAACACCCCCTGACAATTCCAGAAAAAATAGCCACGAAATCTATATGACAGGAGAAGCATTTTTTTTTCAAACATAGAATCAAACTTACGATACCCTGCTAGACACCAGTTTGTCAGGGGATAGCACGAGTGCACCTATATCATCATTGACTATATCAAAAATACCTATTGAACCTTTGCCAAAGATGGCTAAGGGACCAACTAGGCGAGCAGGAAACCACTCCAAAGTGGCCCATAACTATAAAATTGTGGAAAATTTAGCTCAATCCCTCGTTGCCATGTCAGCTTTGGAAGTCCTGCAATCTTGCCCAAGGCAAAGGAAATCCTTAATTTCTACGTTAGGTGCAATCGACCTTGCTAATTCACGCCTAATGGCTTTTTATTTAGACAAATCCACCCCTAGGCTTCCTTCATTAGTCGCCTTCCAAATACAGTGTCAGTCCAAAACATCACTATCCAATAATGTATCATTGACGAGGGTGCATCCACATGCATCATGTCAAAGAATGTCTGGCAGAAGTTAGGGTATCCTGAGCTGAAGCCGTCAGAAATCACACTCAGAGCATATGACAGGCACCCTTCCACTCCCATCAGTCTCTATCAAAATGTCTCGGTCTGCTTGGCTGGAAAGACAGTCCTTATAGACATTGAGGTATTGGATTCTTAGCTGGATTACAATATACTCCTTGGGCGGAGTTACATGTATTCCATGTCTACCATAGCATCCTCTGTCTTCTGAACCATGATTTCCCCCCATGAGAACTGCATCATTATTATCGACCAATTGACATATCACGACAAGCGATCCCTAACAAACGTTGATGTCTTTCTACCTTGTGTAAACAGATATGTTGAGATGCTTACACAGTACCAAGAATATGGCCCTGGTCAATTTAAACCGTCGTCCATCCTCGCATAATTCCCAGGATATCCCCTTGTCATATCAGAATCATCCGCTGATATCACAGGGGCTCCGGTGTGCATGATGTCTACATCAAGCATCGAAGCCAGCCAACAGATAGAGAAGAGAAGTAATGATAGCGAGGCCTCTGCCACAGCAGCCTCTCTATCCTACAACGTATCCCAAACTCCTTTTATATACCCTACACCTAGCGTTGTGTTGCAACAAGTCTTGGCAATGGTAGTGTTGCCAAATGTACCTTTCGCAATACCAGTTGGTTACTTGGTCCCACCTACCACGATAGGAGTCACAGGAATCACCTCTACAGCGTTAATCCCCCTCACTCCTAAGAAGGCCCCACCTATTAAGGAGACTTTCGCCACCATACCATCTAAGAAAACTCCCATCGTAAAACCAATTGTCATGAGAAAGAAAACCCATAAAAAGGGGAAGAAGGTAGAAAATCCCATCATATAAAGAGAATTACAACCTTGCGCCATATGCGACATAGTAGGGCACCCTACCCATATATGCCCAGAGCTTGAAAAAATAAAATAACTCCTAAGATTCAAATTAAATATCACGGAAACAAGTTCCCATAAAAAGGAACTAGCCACCAAAAATCAAGGCAAGGCCTTGCATATCAACCACCCATGCACTATCTTTCCAAATTATGGGCATTACACCCATCATTGCCTAGAAATAATGTGATACCGGGATTCCTTACATGCCATCAAACAATCATATCAAAAGGATCCCTCCATTCAGTCAAATGGAGAAGAAACTCACGTCATATTATACATGTAGGAGGCATGATAGTCACCAAACATACTCTCGTTCATCTTCCTTCCTCCTATTATAAGATCTGAAATTTGCGGTGAACATGACCATTTCTTTGACGATTGCACAACCATGAAACTCATATAAAGATGGTATCCGGTGGAACATGTGTACTATGCTGGCCTGCGAGTAGCTCAATTTTCATGTTCGATATGTTCTGGAAACCACCCATTCGAGCAGTGCCATTACATCCCTCGGTTTCGCTTAGCGCTAAGCAATTTACACATGGCCATATTTCACCTCTCCCTAGGAGATGAATCTAACACATAATCCATGCATAGCTCGACAACATAGGAGATGACTCTGACACATCATCCATCCTCTTCCTATTAGTTGAAAAGCGGCTGATTGGGAAACCATTAGTCACCCTCACCTACCCTCCACAGAGAATACCAACATGTGTGTTGTGTAACACATGCAACCATGTGGTCGTCACATCCCTAAACCTAGAATCGCTATGCCACTGGTACCCGATCACATCACCAAATGAACAGGATGGAACACCCAAGAATGACGTTCTTGTCTAGTATGTTAGGGAAACCATCATGATTAGTGTTGCACTTATGTCCATCGTGTGTGCCCATTAATTGATATCATTTATTCATTAGAAACGCACCATCGAGATATCATCAATCTAGAACTTGGAAAACATAATGGAAGGTAGATTGCACCTAGGCGACCTACCCCATTTCCATACCAATACATTGGGTGAGTTAAAAAGGCACATCGACCTAGCATGACCCATGTCTAGCCTAGGCTGGCATGCGAGCTATGCAAAAAAATCAGCCACCACGTCAATCAGTGTAAATAATCGAAGCACCTCACGAACAACTTTCACATGGTCTCCTCCCTCCCTTAGAGGCATCTCTCTAACCAAGAGAAAATCACACACTGCTATTGCCAGATCTGCTCACATTTTCAGCATAGTATGAAATGTGAACACCTCCCCAAGCTTGGAGTGGCAAGAGAAACATTAATTCTACACTCCCAAAAAGAGTTAAACCTAGCCAAACCAAAAACTCAGACATGGCAGCAAAGGAATCTCTCCCCTACGCCAGATAATTCCCGAGCATCCACTTCAGGGATGAAGAGTAGCGTTGGCTCTCACACAATCTACTCAGTAGGAATAGTGGTACCATGCACCATTTTCACTGGCCATAACCATGAAACAGAGGCATTCCCATTAATGGAAACATTGAGGCATCTTTGTACCAGGCACAACTTCCAAATCCAATAAAGTACTCAGCCTAATGAGGAACCTATACTTTCTCCCACACAATTGGCCACGATTGAAATTCCTCCCTCACCAAACATTGATGACATGATACATTGTATACAATTCATATTATCATATATCGTAACCATGAATCGGGTTATATTATCATCATTCATCGGTCTCGAGTCAGCTACAACTATGAGAGTAGTTGTGTAAACCCAATCCATCTACACCCTGACGACTGCGTTCAGTTCCACCACATTGATGATGGAATCTTATTCATGTCTGTCGACCATATCCATTAGGACTGAACCTCTTCCTCACGTCCTTGCTTAGAATGAACTCCCCTTAGGATCCTTATTCCACTCAGATGAGGATATCCTCGAGGCCATGACACAGCTTGATTATCCATGGGATTAGATGCATCACCACTTCTTTTTTATTCCTAAAAAAATCTTAGCCCTAACAAGACATGAAACCAAGTGATTTATGCAATCGAATCAAAATATTTCCTTCCATTAGGGAAAATCGATTAGTTCAAAAATCCCATTCCGGCGTGTGACACATTTGAAGAGGGGAACATATTAAACATTTCACCTACCATCAAGGTGAATATCTCTCGAAATCCTAGAAAATTCGAAGACATCTCACTAGGGGCAGCATGCTCACCAGAAGAGATAACCTCTTACACCTAGTTATTGCAAGAGTATCGAGATATCTTTGCATGCGACTACTCAGAGCTGTCAGGCCTTAGTCCCACTATCGTAGAGCGCCATATTAACACGTGTCCTAACATACCACCAGAACGCCAGAAACAATGTCAACTAAAGCCATCCAAGGCAGAATCAATTAAATGATAAATCGAAAAGCTTCACAAAGCCAGGCTCATCTACCCCATCGCTTACACATCATGGGTTTCCAATCCTATTCCCATCATAAAAAAACAGGGCATCATAAAAATTTGTACTAATTTTCATGATTTGAACAAAGCCTGTCCAAAGGAAAATTGCCCTATCCCATTCATTGACCAAGTCATCGATGCTTGTGCAGGACATGAGGCCCTCTCCTTCATGAATGGTTTATATGGATATAATTAAATCCAAATCCGTCACACCGACTGGTACAAGAATGTGCTCATTACCCCCTGGGGAAAATTTTCATACTAGGTGATGCCATTTGGCCTAAAAAATGCTAGAGCCATTGTTTGGTCAATTTAGTGTGTCCTAAATTGCTTCATTTAATTTGTCAATCTGGGATTCGTAAGCTGATGAAGTGCGGCGCACTATATGTGCAAGATAACCTATTTCTTAACTTTTTGTCGTTTTTGGTTTTCTAAGATGAAATGGAGATTCTAAAATGGAAACAAGTGTGGTTATGTTTGTTCAAGGAAATGATATCCTCTATAATGATTTACCAACTTGAAACTTAAAAAGGAATTTGAAATTTAAAATGACAGAACTTGAAGGAAATGAAAATGCGCTGCTGAAATGAAAAGGTGCTGCTAGTCTAATAAATCAAAACAGTGAACTATTGAGCATGAAAACCAAACTATTCTTGCTGCTGTCTAAACACAAAATAAACTATGCTTAAAGAAACAAAGTAAATCTAAATCAGATTACATCAATTTATCTTCTGATCCTTCATCATTAGTCCAACTATGATTTTCGGAAGTAACCATAAACAATTTGAGTAACTGATATCTAACTTGCAGAAAGTAAACTAATATCAAACCATACATTCATAATTCAATCCCTCACCATCAGTCCAGCTGTGGCTTTCGGAGGTAACTGAAGATGTCATGCACAATTTAACATTTCTAACTTGCAGAAAGGGAACTAATACTAAACTACACATTTCATAATACAATCCCTCACCATCAGTCCAGCTGTGGCTTTCGGAGGCAACTAAATATGTTATGAGCAGTTTAATATATTTAAATTTGCAGAAGAAAAACTAATACTAAACTACACATTTCATAATACAATCCCTCACCATCAGTCCAGCTGTGGCTTTCGGAGGCAACTGAAGATGCTATGAGCAGTTTAATATATCTAATTTTGCAGAAAGGAAACTAATACTAAACTACACATTTCATAATACAATCCCTCACCATCATTCCAGCTGTGGCTTTCGGAGGCAATTGAAGATGCTATGAGAAGTTTAATATATCTAAATTTAACTACTGAAACAATTAAGCAAAACTGAGTTAAACAAAGCAATACTGAAATGAAACAGAAACTAAGAAAAAACACATTAGCAGCAGAACAATGTTAATTCCATGTCATTAGTCAAAAAGCTATGAAAATGCCCGGGCTGCCTATCTATAACCTGAAACAAGAACACTGATCAGTGATTAACAACATAAAACATGAAAGACAGAAGTGAAATGGAAAGCAAGAAAGTTTATAAACAGAAATGAAAAAAAATGAAATGTATAAACATGTGAATGGATTATGGCACAATGAGCTTTAAAGAAATGAAATAAGAACTATACACTAATGCACAAAACCTTAGCTGAGCAGGGGCCCTCTACACCGGCCTTGGCAACGATCTTCAAGTACGAATTAAGTTGGAAAACAGAGTCTTCTTATATTAAAATGCAGTCATAACAGTATGGTAGTATTACGGCTCAAAGGCAGCGTAATTACATTACAGAGCAGACTTAATAAAATTAACAGAGACTAATCGGGACTAACTCTATATGCGTATGAAAACGTGTTATATATAACAAAAGAAATATAACTGTCTCCTAAAGTTTATGCTGGTGTAGAACACGTAGACCATTACGTCCACGGATCTAGGATCATGGCCGTGTTGGAAAATAAATCTATGAGAAGTGGATGCTTGAATTCGACTATGGAGCCATGTACAGATGTCGACTTGTCCTCCACAATCTCAGAAACGGCCATATGAACCTTTACGTGACACGGAACAGAGTCCTGTCACCGTAAGACTCTATGGTTGACTTCCATGTGGACGCCTTTGACCGCGGCTTCTTTAGATGAGTTTTCTCGAACCAATAGGACACGAACCATGTCCACATCTTTCCTGACTTGCCCATGTGGCTCGTTTTCCTTGTAGACACCTGTAACATAGAGTTTCACAAAATAGCTGCGGAAAGTTGCAGCAGCTGCGGAAAGTGGAAAGATTTCGTAGCTGAATGAAAAAAATCTAAATCAAATAGCAAACACAAAAATATAATTAAAAACCATGTTAGATGCTCTTTTGCAAATGATATTGACAACTTGGGAGGTTCAGGTGAGTGAAAAAGGTATAGAAAAGTGTATGGAAAAGATGCAGAATTGAGACTCAACATACCCTCACTGTGAAGGTGTTGCATGTCCTCATGCAACCAAAATTTTAATATTCCTTCCTTAGTTCATGTGCCTTGACACTTCAGCCAGCACATCCAATCCTCTCCTCCTCTTCCTTGGTGCTGCTAACATTCTGGGTTTCTTCATTAAGCACCTAAATTTGATGTTAACCAGTGCTCTGCTCAACTTCTGGCATTTTCTTTTCAATTTCTTGTTCTTCTTTTGCCATATTCCCAGATGTAGCATAGTATTATCATGGATGATTTTGTCCAGTTTGCCTTGTTCCTTCAATGTCTCATTTTCATTTTTGATATGTTTATTCAAAAACTCTAACTCAAAAATTTCCTGCTTTAGTGATTGGACTAAATCATCCTGTACTGTATGAGGCTAGATAGACGAAGTACTGGGACCTGTAGATAAATTTTCCAAAGATTCTATATATTCATATACTTCCTGCTACTTGGGGTCTATTTCAGGTGTCATTTTTATTGGGTTGTCCCCAAAATGCCGTGAAGGAGAATAATCTGGCTGAGGAGGGCTCACATCAATATCTTGCTGAGAATGGGATGGAGTATGTTCAATGTCTGATTGGGAATGAAATGAACCAGGTTCACTAACTGATTGAGATGGACTATGGTCAGTTGGGGACTGTTCAGATGTTTCCTCTCCCAAATCAATGAAATGAGGACCCTTCATTTGCGTTTTCCTCAATTTCCCCTTAAGTCTGTTGCTTCTTCTCACACGTTGTGGTGCACTATCCTTTTGTTTTTGTTTTCCTTTCTCTGTCTTCTTGGCCATAGAGGACTGTTTTTGAAGATAAACTAGTCTTTCAGATAACACTTGATTATCTTCTTCTTCAGAAGAAGGAGTTTTATTTATAGCCTCAATAGTTTTTCTTTCTTTTGGTGTTATTGGCTTCTTACCCTTGATTTCTTTCTTCTTCTTCTTTGACAGTCTTTCTTCTCTATCAGTTCTTTCAATTGCAGTAGTAGGAGTATTTTGGATTTCATCAATTGTTCTTTTTCTCCTACTTCTTCTTGTTGTGCTACCTTCAGGAATTTCCTGAGGTTCCTCAAAGAAATTTCTAACCAGAAATTGTTCCCATGTGTCTTTATTTTCCTTTAACTCCTTTTCAATCAAAATTTTTATAAGGCCGTGGTGATATAGATGAGGTTCTACATCTCCTAAATGTTTCTGAACAGTCACAGACATTTTCTTCAAGCTATTTAACAGAAAATATGGGAGATTGAGGGCTTGATTATCTAGAAAATTCATCTGTAACCTGGTATGGTACATGTACATGGACCCAAAACGACCTTCACATGTAATGAATTTCTGAACAACTAGTAGCAAAGTAGCCCATTCCTCTTTCAATGCATGCACAGGAATTCCTCTTTTAAAAACAGTTATGTCCATACCTTGGTTTCGTAAGATTGTTCTCCATGCTTCATCACTGATACTTTTATTCTTAAACCAACGCTCACCCTCCTAAAGAAGTTCCGTGGTTGTTGCTATAGATGCTTCATTGACCGCAAACTTAAGGTCTCCAATTTCTGCTTCCAAGCCATTAAACGACCTTGCAAATGCTTTTGTAACTTCTTTGTGATAACCTCTGAACTTCTGGATAAAACGCAGCCAATTTGCTTTCTTCAATACATCCCTTACTTGTGGATATCCCTCCATGAACTTCGGTCCTTCCGGTTCTGCTCTTAGCAATTTACCCATTTTTTCTTTCTGCTCTTCAAAGACTTTCCTGTGTGGAGGATTCAAATGGAAATAGAACGGCTGAATGCACAGAAACGAGCTCAATGACTGTGGGAATATATTATAGAATGGGAATGAGCACAATGAACGGAATGGAGTGAGACTGTGGGTAGATATCCAAGAGTGGAAATGAGCACAATGAACGGAATGGAGTGAGAGAGAATAGAAAAGGGTTTCGTGAGCATAACAGAGATACGACTGTGAAATTGACAGAGTATAACACATTCGGCAGCGTTTTGAAATTTGGTGGCTGCGAAATAAATGTGAACACGTTTCAATCAACGGTTATGGATTTATGCGGCTGTAAGAGTCCTTGGTCAAATCAAATACGTCTCATTGTCACTGGTGGAATATTGTATCATGAGTGAAAATCGGGGGTTTAATGATGGAACCGTTTGGGAATGAATGCGAGAGGATAATATGGAGATCGTGAAAGGTTACGAAATTGTCAATATAATCATTGCACATAATGGATAGAGCTCATGGTTCAGAACTATATAAAAATGTGTTTTTCAATGCTATTTGAAATAAATTTTATTCATAACTTTGGAATCTTTGCCTTTTCCTTTGGTCTTCAACTAATTGCTCTTCATTGGTGTCTTGAATGCTCCATGTCTTCATTTTTGATCCTCTCACCTGCATTTTATTTCATGATTATGGAAATAACATCTGACTGTACATTCTTTTTGAAAACGGAGTAGTAGCTGCGGAATCTGCTTCTGGCTGCGGAAACTGGAGTCAGCTGCGGAAACAGATGTCAGCTGCGGAAACTGACACAGCTATTACTTGGATGAATGGAAATGAACATATGACAAATGACCAGATGGAAATGGTCATGAAAAATATTTTTATTAATGAAATGGATGAAATGAAGTGGAGTGGAGTGAAATGAAGTGAAATGAAATGGAATGAAGTGGAATGGAATGGAGTGAATGATCACAAAACTTGTGAAATGAAAGAGAGATTTTTTTTTGGAAAATATAGAGTGTCAGGTGTTCCTAATTTTCACCCTATATTTTATGTATAAGACTGCCAATCAGTGATTGGTTTTCAGGCTTATACAATTTTTTATTTTTTTTTTAACTGAAAAGAACAAAAGCTAGGCTGGTGGAGAAGAAGAATTCTTCTGTACCAGCCTGATTGCAGAATTTTCTTGAAACATTTTGACAAATTCCTCTTTTGAGAGTGGCTTATGATAAACTTTCAATCTGTGGCCATTCACAATAAGAGGAGTTTAAAACTCATCAATGGTCTTGATTCTTACCGCTCCATTGCTAAAGATCTTGTCAATCTCATATGGCCCAAGCCAATGAGTCTGAAATTTTCCTTGAAAATCTTTAAACTTGGAATCAAATAACAATGCCCAATCTCCTTCTTGAAACTTCTTCTCTTTGATGTACTTGTCATGCCATTTAGCTCTTTGATATTGAACTAGATCGGTTCTTAAAATTGCTTCTTGTCTGATCTCATCTAGCTCATTCAACTGCTCCATTCTATGCTTTTGGGCTTCTGATAAGTCCATCCCCAACTGAACTGCTATCTTAAAGGTCTTGACTTGGAACTCAATGGGGAGCAAGACTTCTTTCCCATAAACAAGTTCATAGGGAGAATGTCCTGTTGTATTTCTCCATGTAGTTATGTAGGCCCACAAGGCTTCAGGAAGCCTTTCTGCCCAATCTCTTCTATGTAGATGAACAGTTTTGGTGATGATACTTTCAAGAACTTTGTTTGTGGACTCCACTTGACCATTTGCTTGTGGATGGTAAGGAGTAGATCTTCTGTGCTCGATTTTGTATTCTTCCATCAACTTCTCCACCAAATTGGATGTGAATTGGCTCCCCTGATCTGTCACAATTTCTCTTGGAACACCAAAGCGAGTAAAAATATCCTCATAAATAAAATGAACAACTGAATTTTCAGTAGCAGATACTAATGCTTTGGCTTCTACCCATTTAGTAACATAATCAATACAAACCAATATATACTTCTTTTGCTTAGATGGTGGATTAATAGGTCCAATGAAATCTAAAGCCCATTTTTCAAAGGGTTCAATGAGTACCTGTGTTTGCAATGGCATTTCATTTGAAAGGGTAGGTTTCCTTACTCTTTGGCAGCTGTCACACCTTTTGACATATTGTTTTGCATCTTTGAAGAGGGAAGGCCAATAATATCCTAAAGAGAGGATTTTATAGGCCGTCCTTTTGTCTGTAAAGTGTCCGCTGCATGGTTCATCATGACATGCCTTAAGAATATCGGGCATTTCATCTTCCCTGACACATCTTCTGATCACAAGATCTGGCCCTGTTTTAAACAATTCGTTAGAAATCCATGAATATTTTGAACTCTCTTGAATAATTTTTCGTTTTTCACTTGGAAATAAATGTGAAGGTAGTTTCCCTGTAACCAAATAGTTAGCAATATCTGCATACCAAGGAGTTTTAATAGTTACTGCAAACAAGTATTCATCGGGAAACTTATCCTCTACAGGAGAATCTTCTTTAGTATTCTGAATCCTAGACAAGAAATCAGCTACTGTATTTTGTTTTCCTGGTCTATCCAACACAGTAATATTGAATTCTTGCAAAAGTAAGAGCCATCTTGTCACTCTGCCATTAGTAACAAGTTTGTTCATCAAATATCTAATTGCAGAATGGTCAGTATGAATAAAAGTTTCATAGCCTGTTATGTAATGTCTAAACTTATTAATTGCATGAACAACATCTAAAAACTCTTTTTTAGTCACAGTATAGTTCAACTCTGTGGGAGTCAAATTTTTACTGGTATAATAAATGGCATAAGGAACTAAATCTTTTTGACCCAACACAGCTCTTAGAGCTGTATCTGAAGCATCCGTAGAAATATGGAAAGGGAGTTTCCAATTTGGTCCTCTTAAGATAGGTGCTTCAGATATTCTTGTTTTCAAAGTTTCAAAAGCTGATTGACAATCAGGATCCCATTTAAATTCACAGTCTTTTGTAAGAAATTTGAAGAGTGGAGATGCTATTTTAGTGAAGTTTTCTATAAATCTTCTATGGTAACCAGTAAATCCTAGAAAAATTCTAACATCACTTTGACAATTTGGAATAGGCAACTTGGAAATGACTTCAACTTTTGATCTATCAACCTTAATCCCATCTCCTGAAATATGATGTCCTAAAACAATCCCTTCAGTAAACATCATAAAGCATTTTTCATGGCTTAATGAAAGGTTTGTTTCTTTACATCTTATAAGAACTTTTTCAAATTTTCTAATGCCTCTTCAAATGAATTACCATAAACTGTAAAATCATCCATATAAACCTCTACACAATCATGGATTAGATCAGAAAAAATTCCTAGTACTGCTCTTTGGAATGTTGCAGGTGCATTACATAACCCAAAAGGAAGTACTCGATAGGCAAAAGTTCCCCATGGACAAGTAAATGTGGTCTTATCTTGATCTTCGGGTGCTACCTGAATTTGATTATAGCCACTAAAACCATCCAAAAATGAAAAGTACTTTTTACCTGCTAATGTGTCTAATACCTGATCGATAAAAGGCAAAGGAAAGTGATCCTTCAAAGTTGCTTTGTTCAATTCCCTATAATCAATGCATACCCTCCATTTACCATTCTTGTTAGGTACTATAACCAAAGGAGAAACCCATCGGCTATCTAAAATTGGATAAATGAAGTTTACATTGAGAAGTTTTTGGAGCTCTTCTTTCACTATCTCCCTAAGATTTGGATTCATCCTTCTTTGAGGTTGTCTGATTGGTCTACTGTTTTCCTCAATATAGATGTGATGGATGCAAGTCTTAGGATCAATACCCTTCATGTCAGTATACTCCCATGCAAATGCAATAGAATGTTTTTGCAAGACTTTGGTTAGTTCTTCTTGTTGTGATTTTTCCATATGTTTGTTGATATTCAATGTTTTTCCTGGAAAAATCTCAATAGTAGAACTACCAAACTCTTCCATAGAGTAAAGAGACATTTGTCTTGATGATAAATATTCTATGTCGGATTCCAACTGAAATTGTGTGGGGTCATATTCTGAAGATGTCTCAAAATTTTCTAATGTGTTCAGAATTTGACTATCCTCACTGATTTCAGAAATGGTAAAGACGGGTTGTATAGTGTCCTCATCATCGACCCATTCATTGTCTCCTACTTCTGTGATTGCTTTTGCTGGAGGATACAACTTGAATTTCTTTGTCGAATTACCATTAGAAATGTACATATCCCCAGATCTACAACTAATGAAAGCATCAGCTGTGGCTAGCCAAGGTCTTCCTAAGATAAGTGGGTGCCCTCCTAGATTACTCTTGGGAGTCAAAATCATAAAATCTACTGGATATTTCCAAGAATCTAAGGAGACTGAAATATCTTCTAATACACCATCTGGTTTAATAATTGATCGATCTGCAAGTTGCAGTAAAGTAGGTGTAAAAAGAAGGTTAGGGAGTTTTAGCTGGTCCATAGTCTGTCTACTCATAATGTTGATAGCAGCCCCTAAGTCAATCAATGTGTTTGGAATTTCTATCCCATTTATATGTGTCTTGACGATTGGACTTCCTGGATCTACATACTTCTGCATGGTAATTTTTCCCATCATAATATCTGCAATTTTTCCTACCAGGTGGATTCTTCTTGTGTCTTTTAGTTTCCTTCCTGGTCTTTTAAAACTCAACTCCTTTATTGTTTTTGCTAGAATAGGAATCTCTCGAATGGCTTGTAGCAAGGGAATCTTGATACAAACATTCTTCAATTCATCTAGAAAATCATAGTTAGGCAATAAGATTTGTTTTTCCACCCCCTTGTCAATTTGTAGTCTTTCAGGAAAAGGAGGTGTAGATGAAGATGCAGGTTGCTCAACTATAGGAGTTGTGGGTGTTAACTTTTCTTTTTCTTTTTGAATATTTGAATTTTGAAGAGATTATTCCTCAGAACCCTTATTGACTTGAAGAGAATCCTCCTCAGAGGTATCTTGCTCTTGGATATCTATAGAAGGTTTTTCTAAAACTCTACCAGATCTAAGTTGTACATCGTTGAGAGGAACAATCATATAGGTAGGAAATTGTTGTCCTTCTACCATGTAAGTATTTTGAGGATTTTTATTGTTAGGATTTGGCAATGGCTGAGCTGGAAGTTGATTTGTCTTTTGTTGGTATGGGAGCATGAGTTGAGGATTTGGATTTTGTTGAGATGGTTGTTGTTGTGGAAATGGCAATGAAAGTTGTGGATTTGGGTTTGGAAGTTGTGGAGCTTGTTGATTTTGAAAAGATGGAGGATATTGATAAAATTGAGCAAATCTCCCATAAGGATTTTGCATCCCTTGTACCCATGGCTGATATGAGTTTTGATGTTGGGGCCAAAGTTGTTGCCAAGGATTCCAATTTGGTGGGGTTTGAAAATTCATAGGGTTGTTAAACCCTTGAGTTTGTTGTCCCTGCCAAGGTCTCCTTGCGACAAAACAGAGAGATTCTACTGAATTTGGGTCTTCTTGAAAAATAGCTTTGAGTCCGGGAATTGAAGGACAATCCTTGATCTCATGATTCTCTGAGCAAATCATACATGTTTCTACAACTTTTGCATCCAAGGGACATTCCCTTAAAGCATGTTTCTTCCTACATTTCGAACAAAAGATGGCTAAAGCATCTGTTTCTGCTTTCTGCTTGTTTTGGATTTTAAGGGTGTCTAGTTGTTCACTAAGGCTCCCTAAGATATCAGTTTTGAATTCATCAAGCATATTACCAATCTCTGCCCTACTTACTGATCCGGTTGCAGATTTGTTAGCCCTAATAAGAGAAGGATCCCTAGGCCCTTTTCCTGTTTTAGATTTTCCTCTTGAGAGATGGACACATAGTTCTGTTATATCACGAAGTGGAAGTTGAGAAATATCTCCTTTCCCCATCATGTTTAAAATATCTATCCATTCATCTCTAATGGCTTTTAATATGAGGGCTTTCAAGGTTTCATCATCTAAGTTGCTCATCTTTTCTCTTTTAAAGTTGTATTGAAATCTTTCAAGTAAGTCTTCCAAATTTTCATCTTCTTTTTGCATCATTTTGAATACCTCATCCTTGTGATTGGTGGGCATACAATAGTCCAAGTATCTATCCAAAAATGTTTGTTTCATATCATTCCAAGTCCTAATAGATTGAGTGGCTAATCCCATGAACCATTTCAAAGCAGATCCTTTCAAAGTTGAAGGAAACAGTTTGAGTTTTTGAGAATCTTTCATATAGTCATAGGTTCGGCACACAACTTCAAACTCAAACAGAAATGTTTCAGGGTCCTCACTTCGCAATCCATAAAAGTTAGGGAGGACAGATGGTGAGATATTTTTCATTGTTGCATGAGTTTCCTCATAAACTATAGGGAATCCAAACAAGTTGTCTCCTTCCCTATTTCTACCATTATTTCCTTCACCATTGTTGTCTCCATTGTTTCCTCCTATTCTACCTCTACCTCTACCTCCATCTATTACTTCCTCCGCCATGATAGTTTCTTTAGAGTCCTTAAATTCCTCTAGTTTTTCTACCAAGGGAGAATGAGAGAAAGTCTCTTTGTTTTCTAAATGGGATTGAGTAGGTGGTATAGGAGAATCCTCTAATTCAGCTGTTCCTTGACTTCCAAAAATCTTAAGGCTAGGGGTAGATGGTGGTGAATATGGTCTATGCCTTGAAGAAGATGGAGTTGTGAAAATCGAACTCTTGGCTTTAGCTATAAACCTTCCCCTAGAATCTCTTGCTCTATGCATGTCATTTTTTATTTTTTTTAAAAAGTTGGGCTAATAATTCTCTTTCTGATCTTCCAGATCACACTAGGTGCAAGAAGAGATCATACTTAAGAAATTACTAAACCAATAACTCTCTTTTCTGATCCTCCAGATCACACTAGGTGCAAGAGGAGAGCATACTTCAAGAAGTTATCAAGTTTTCCCTTCTTTTATTATTTTGTTTTTTTTTTTTTAGAAATTGGCTACCTAGTTACACTTCCCTGGCAACGGTGCCAAAATGTTTGGTCAATTTAGTGTGTCCTAAATTGCTACATTTAATTTGTCAATCCGGGATTCGTAAGCTGATGAAGTGCGGCGCACTATATGTGCAAGATAACCTATTTCTTAACTTTTTGTCGTTTTTGGTTTTCTGAGATGAAATGGAAATTCTAAAATGAAAACAAGTGTGGTTATGTTTGTTCAAGAAAAAGTTGGGCTAATAATTCTCTTTCTGATCTTCCAGGTCACACTAGGTGCAAGAAGAGAGCATACTTAAGAAATTACTGAACCAATAACTCTCTTTTCTGATCCTCCAGATCACACTAGGTGCAAGAGGAGAGCATACTTCAAGAAGTTATCAAGTTTTCCCTTCTTTTATGATTTTGTGTTTTTTTTTTAAAGAAATTGGCTACCTAGTTACACTTCCCCGGCAACGGCGCCAAAATTTTTGGTCAATTTAGTGTGTTCTAAATTGCTGCATTTAATTTGTCAATCCGGGATTCGTAAGCTGATGAAGTGCGGCGCACTATATGTGCAAGATAACCTATTTCTTAACTTTTTGTCGTTTTTGGTTTTCTAAGATGAAATGGAGATTCTAAAATGAAAACAAGTGTGGTTATGTTTGTTCAAGGAAATGATATCCTCTATAATGATTTACCAACTTGAAACTTAAAAAAAAGAATTTGAAATTTAAAATGACAAAACTTGAAGGAAATGAAAATGCGCTGCTGAAATGAAAAGGTGCTACTAGTCTAATAAATCAAAACAGTGAACTATTGAGCATGAAAACCAAACTATTCTTGCTGCTGTCTAAACACAAAAGAAACTATGCTTAAAGAAATCCAAAATTGCAACAAAGTAAATCTAAATCAAATTACATCAACTTGTCTTTTGATCCCTCATCATTAGTCCAACTATGATTTTCGGAAGTAACCATAAACAACTTGAGTAACTGATATCTAACTTGCAGAAAGTAAACTAATATCAAATCATACATCCATAATTCAATCCCTCACCATCAGTCCAGCTGTGGCTTTCGGAGGTAACTGAAGATGTCATGCACAGTTTAATATATCTAAATTTGCAGAAAGAAAACTAATACTAAACTACACATTTCATAATACAATCCCTCACCATCAGTCTAGCTGTGGCTTTCGGAGGCAACTGAAGATGTTATGAGCAGTTTAATATATCTAAATTTGCAGAAAGGAAACTAATACTAAACTACACATTTCATAATACAATCCCTCACCATCAATCCAGCTGTGGCTTTCAGAGGCAACTGAAGATGTTATGAGCAGTCTAATATATCTAAATTTGCAGAAAGGAAACTAATACTAAACTACACATTTCATAATACAATCCCTCACCATCAGTCCAGCTGTGGCTTTCGGAGGCAACTGAAGATGTTATGAGCAGTTTAATATATCTAAATTTAACTACTGAAGAAAATAAACAAAACTGAAATGAACAAAGCAATACTGAAATTAAACAGAAACTAAGAAAAACAAATTAGCAGCAGAACAATGTTAATTCCATGTCATTAGTAAAAAAGCTATGTAAATGCCCGGGCTGCCTATCTATAACCTGAAACAAGAACACTGATCAGTGATTAATAACATAAAATATGAAAGACAAAAGTAAGATGGAAATTATGAAAGTTTATAAACAGGAATGAAGCATATATACTATGAAAGATGCAATGTATAAACATGTAAATGGATTATGGCACAATGAGCTTTAAAGAAATAAAATAAGTACTATACAATAATGCACAAAACCTTGGCTGAGCAGGGGCCCTCTACACCAGCCTTGGCAACAATCTTCAAGTACGAATCACGTTGGAAAACAGAGTCTTCTTATATTAAAATGCAGTCATAATAGTGAGGTGATATTACGGCACAAAAGGCAGCGTAATTACATTACAGAGTAGACTTAATAAAAGATAACAGAGACTAACATTGACTAACTTTATATGCGTATGCAAACGCGTTATATATAACAAAATAAATATAACTGTCTCCTAAAGTTTATGCTGGTGGAGAACACGTAGACCATTACGTCCACGGATCTAGGATCATGGCCGTGTTGGAAAGTAAATCTATGAGGAGTGGATGCTTGAATTCGGCTATGGAGCCATGTACATATGTCGACTTGTCCTCCGCAACTCAGAAACGGCCATATGAACCTTCACGTGACACGAAACAGAGTCCTGTCACCGTGAGACTCTATAGTTGACTTCCATGTGGACGCCTTTGACCGCGGCTTCTTTAGATGAGTTTGCTCGAACCAATAGGACACGAACCATGTCCACATCATTCCTGACCTGCCCATGTAGCTCGTTTTCCTTGTAGACACCTGTAGCATAGAGTTTCACAAAATAGCTGCGGAAAGTTGCAGCAGCTGCGGAAAGTGGCAAGATTCCGCAGCTGAATGAACAAAATCTAAATCAAATAGCAAACACAGAAATATAATTAAAAACCATGTTAGATGCTCTTTTGCAAATGATATTGACAACTTGGGAGGTTCAGGTGAGTGAAAAAGGTATAGAAAAGTGTATGGAAAAGATGCAGATTTGAGACTCAACAGCCATTTTCCAACAATGCATGAATTATATCTTTCATGACTTGGCACACGTCATCCTCGCCTACTTGGATGACCTCACCGTCTGATCCAAGAGGTGATTAGATCATCCCTAGGATCTGTGACTGATATTCCAACGATTTCGGAAATACAACCTACACTTGAATCGCCTCAAATGCATCTTATGCATCACAACCAGAAAACTTCTAGGCTTTATTTTGTGCCAGCAAGGAATTAGAGTGGACCCCCTCAACGTCCAAGCTATCAAATAGGTACCCCCACCCGAACCCTCATGCAGCTGCAAAGCTTGCAGGGAAAGGCCAAATTTCGGAGATGTTTTGCCCCAGACTCTGCCACTTGTGCTCAAGGATTCCGACATCTCCTTCGCCAAGACATTCCGTTCAAATGGGACGATCAAGCCCAAAAACAATTTGAGATGCTGAAAGACACAATATCGTTAGCACCATTGATCAGTCTCCCAGACTACGACAAGGAATATGACCCATATCTATCAACATTCGAGATCGTTTTGGCTGAAGTATTGATCCAGGAAGGCCCGGATGGGAAGGAACACGTAATATATTATGTTTGTAAAACCTTATCAGGCCCTACATTAAGATATGAGACTGAAGAAAATAATTCCCTATCATTAATACAGGAAGTCCAAAAATTTCTCCACTACATTATCTTAAAGACTACAACAGTCATCGTAGATATTAAACCCGTCAAATACCTACTCACATGGCTTTTAAAGAACCTTAAGTATGCCTGCTGGATAGTCATTATGGAATAATTTGACTTACATTTTCGCTTCCCTAAGAGAAATAAGGCATTAATCTTAGCCGAGTTCATCCTGGACCTCCCAAGTCAGACCAAAGGATCATCGTTCAACGATTTTCTATCGGAAGAACATCTCTTCCTAGTAACGACCGACGACCCATGGTACAGAGACATTCTCCTATTTTTACGAACCCAAAAGTTCAGACCTCAGCTCACCCATGAAAACCATCGACGCATCCACCACCAGACCCCTGATACCTCCTCATGGAGATGTGTTATACCGACGAGGCATCGATACCATATTACATCAATGCCTCACCCACGACCAAGCTGAGTAAGCCCTTAATGAGCGCACAACGGGCTTGCGGTCGCCCTCTTCGGAATGGCCACCACCAAAAAAGTCTGTGGTGAGATATTTTTGGCCCACATTATTCCGCAACTGCATTTTAGTAGTCAAAAGGTGCGAGCGATGTCAACACTTCGCTCACATGTCAAGAGCGCCTCCCACTCCCCTGCACCTCATTATAGTCATTGGTCCCTTCTGCAAATGAAGGATCGACTTCATGACTTGCAACCCCATGTCATCAGGAAACCATAAGTACATTATTGTGGCTATCAACTACTTAACCAAATGGGCAGAGGCCATGCCCACATACAACAACACGGTATAATTCGCTGCATGGTTTCTGTTCAACCTTGTCATCACCTGGTTTGGTGTCCCAAAAGAGTTAGTCTATGACCACGGAGACCACTTCGAAAATGAAATTTTCTAGGAGCTATCTCACCACCTCAGATTCACACATGAATTCACGTCACCATACTACCCCCAATCTAATAGACAGGTAAAATATGTAAACAAAGTAATGAAAACAATGTTACAACAC
Organism: Pinus albicaulis; assembly: GCA_034641835.2. NCBI lineage: Eukaryota > Viridiplantae > Streptophyta > Pinopsida > Pinales > Pinaceae > Pinus > Pinus albicaulis. Next base: position 597,621,410 of record CM076574.1, read on the forward strand.
ATGGTGAATAACCACAAAACAAACTAGCACCACATGCTTTTCTCCACCCTGTGGGCATACCGCATGGCAGTGAAAACACCAACGGGGTTCACACCCTTCCACTTGATATATGGGGGCGAAGGCGTGATTCCCATCGAATGTAAGATCCCAAATTTACATGTCGCCATCGAACTCCTCAATGACACACAACCTCTAGAGCAACGCTTAGTACAACTAGAGTTTGTCGATGAAAGTCGACAACAGTCGCTTTAGCACAACGGGGCCCATAAAAAGAGGGTGAAAGCATCATTCGATCACAACATCAATCATTTACCGAGGGGGAGTTAGTCCTTCACTATGATGTTGCGAAAGAATCCCTAGGGCTAGGAAAATTCGAAACCTTGTGGAAAGGACCCTATATCATAAAACATTGTCTCCCGAAGGGGGCATACATCTTGACAGAGCCCGATGGAACATGCCTGAACAACCCCGTCAACGGTCTTTACCTCAAGAAATTTTACCCATAAGGGCCAAGAGGGCTCATCCCTAGATTTAACGTGCACATACCAAAACTTTATTTTTTGATCACAAACTTGTCACAAAAGCACTCTGTGTCACAAATGGATCTTCAACCCAACCATTACTTTGGATTCGTTGATGGAGCATCACGATGGTCTCAAAATTTAGCAGCAGCCACTTGGGTCATCTACCACCCTGACTGATCGCCATTCTTCACCAATGGAGTATGCATCGGATCAATGATAAACAATCAGGCAGAATATGACGCCGTAATTAGGATCATGTGCGATGCCTTCAATCAAGGCATTCACCACTTGCATATCTACCTTGATTCCCAGTTAGTGGTTTCACAGTTAAACCAAGAGTTTGAGGTACATGATTCGCATCTGTTTAGAAAATATTTGTGTTCAAAAAGATTAAGCCATCAATTTGATCACATTACATTCACACATGTGCCAAGAAATCGAAACCAAACAACAGATCGCATAGCTAACCACATCCTAAATTGGAATGCATCTCGGATAAACCATCATAGATAAAAAAAAACATAGATATCCATCAGAAATACACATTATCCATGAAATCATATAAACAATGGACACACCATAAAAAGCCACAAAAAATACATCTCATATATATATACCAAAAAATATATGTCTAAGTACAAAATAATGAGTAAATTATTTGAGCCACAAGTCAGCCAAAAAAACATATACACATGTCGTCAAAAATAAGGGAAGCATCCTCATGATGGGTGCTTTCCCTATGTACAAAAATCTCTAGGGTTGTGCCCCTCCAGGTTGGGCACATGGACCCATGGGTGCTCCCGGTGCCAGTACTAGGGCAGCCGTAAAAAATGAAGCCACCACGCAGCACAGAATCGGTCGATATCCCCTCTCTCGAGCCATCAGTGTCTCTAACCAGACGTCATCTAAATCGTCGACAAACCCACGGGTAGGCATACCCTGGGTCAACTGGTCCACTCGGCCCCATGCATCTGCCAAATCAGTGGCTTGCGCCTTTGAGGCAGCCAGCTGCTTTACCATCTCTACCATGCAGACCTCCGTCACCTCAGCGTGAGCGATCATTGTAACACACTCAGCAATAGCCGAACTTCTACCCTCTCCAGATGGGCCAACCCCGTCACCAAGAACTCCACCCTGGGCGGCCACAGAGATATCCTCCACCTTGCATTGCAGTGGAGATCCTCAAACCCTCTAGTTTGAATGATGACCTACCAACTAAGCTGCAGGGTGCCCAACCGAGCCACCATCTGCAAGAGTAACAAAACTATTTCAGTGTCTTCATAATACACATATAAATCATAAATACTCAACAAATGAGAAATAAAACACAAAAATCATACCTATTGGTCCCCAAACATATCTAGAAGGAAGACCCATATATGGGTCTTCTTGGAAATCCATCCCAGCATATGGATAGGGAAGGAAGACCAAGCCTCGGTCGTTACATTCCAGTAATGCCCCACTGCTCCTCCACCACCACAAGGCATCACGGGATCCCATCTCCTCATGCGAGGGTCCCGATGACCCCCCTCAGGCACAACCACCACGGGCTGAAGCAGCACCACTCTCTCATACATAATGCTACAAAGGATGCTAGCATAGGTGAATAAATTATATCTATCACAGACCTTCAATAGTTGTTCCATCATCCCGTCATAGAAGTGACATGAAAAATCAAAGAAGTTATCAGCGCTTAGTCGGCGCAAGACACCTATCTATGGCCCCGACGCCCTATGCGGCAACGACGACCCCGTCATATGCACAATCATCGCCAGAGCACATTTCTCAGCCAAATCAACCAGTGATGCTATCAAAACGCACCCGTACATGAGAGGCTCCTCGCCACAATGAATATCTACAAACCGTTGAAGATCAATCCTCCTAGGAGGAAGAGGATATGGGAGCGCCTCACCCTGAGGTAGTAGCCCGGTCAAAAAATATATATCCGTCTTCAAACGGATAGCCAAGTCACATCCTCATAGCACCATCACTTTCCATTGTTTTTTCCAAGAACAGATCGGGTAATGCATTAATCGATCCTGCGATCCATTAGGGGAATTTTGAGGTCTAAAATGGGCCTTCTAAGAAAAATGTACAACCAAAATAAATTTTCTAAGAACCGATAGGATTCAAGATGATGATGTCAACCATGGGGGATGATTCACCATTTTTGGAGTAAAAAAGTAAAAATATTAAAAAATAATAAAATAATAAAACTACTTTTTCAACTCATATTTTCAACTTATCTCCCTAAGGATTTATACACATGTCAATCAGGAGTACTCATTGGATGAAAAATTTAATTCCTCATCCAAGGAGTGCCCATGTTGGATACTTTTGATGGACCCTGCTACACGAAAAATGATAAATACATGAAAAAATGTGATTGCAATCACGTTTTACATCTATTTATAATTTTTCATGTAGCATAGTCCATTAAAAGTATGCAACATGGGTACTCGGATGTGGAATTAAATTTTACATCCAACGAGTGTTCTTGCTCGAAATTTGAGTAAACCCTTAGGGAGATAGGTTCAAATACGAGTTGAAAAACCAGTTTTTTATTTTTTCCCTCTAAAATTTGATGATGTAATCAATCTTATTTTATTATTTCCACTATTATTTTATAATTTCCTTAGGAGGCCTATTTTAGACCTCAAAATTCCCCTAATGGCGGGAGGCCATTCTCAAGAAACTTGAGAAGACCCCATCGCACCAACTGTTGGAAAGTATTGGCATATTGTGCCACAACCATATAGAGGTCAAGCCAGTCTCTCTCCCTGCACAACATCCTGTCACCAAACAAACACACATCAGTGACATCAAAACACCAAAAAATTGAAAATTTTCCAAAAAATAACCTTGCCATTTTAGCATGCATGTTTCTCAAATAGACACGTTGATTGCGTGCTTGTATTTAAAATAGGCATGGAGGCCCAGAACAAAAAGCATTGACAGACATTAAATTTGTGCGCAAATCCTCAGCTACTTGCGGAAATTTCGCGCCTGTGCCTTGATCACCTATGTGGTCAAGGAAAAAAAAATTCAGGGTTCTATACAAACCTAGTTTGTATGGATACCTACCTAGTCACACTGAAAGAATTAAATGTAGTATGTTCTGGGGCCTACCTGACTCTAGTAGTGCAAATCCTGAGTGCATAGGCTAACCGCACTAGGAAGAAAAGCTTAGCAGAAGCCTCCAACCTCTCAAAATCTCAAACACTCAAATGTCACAAATGGCTTGAAATGTGCCATATTGGGCAATATGTCACCCTTTTCAGATTATTTGAAGCACCATAAAGAGAGTTCTGAAGACCCAATTGCAGAACCAAAAGAAACACAATGATCAACACCTTATAATGCCCAAAGGAGGCTCCACATATTAACACCTCCGAAAAAATAATTTTTTCAGTTCCGATAGGTATGCCCTCTCTTATCTTTTGTTCATTCAGCACATTTTTTTTAATAATATTTGAATGAGAAAGATGCTTTCACTTACTGTATTTTGTTGCAGGTGTTGTACAACACAACCATCCATCTCTTGCCCCATACACCGAAGGTTCCGGTGCAGGTATCATTCTACCCTCAGCATGGTAGAGTCCCAGACCAATTCTGCATATCCTAACATAATTTCTCTAAAGAAATCACCCATAGGTTTCAAACACCCAACCATGTTTATCATCCCCGGAACTTGCACATGACAAAAATCCTCATTGGTTGGTAGAGACTCCCCCTCCATGGTGTCCATCACTCAAAGTAGACCATGCATCAGAAAAATACGATGCCATGGCCATACCACCTCAGTCCTGGAAGCACTTCATTCCCATTCATCCACCATGCATCAAGTCAAATTTTACCATATCGAAATAAAACCCCTTTCCTGGACTACTATTTCCATAAGAAGATCGAATATGCACCACTGCGTCTCACATTTGGCCTACCATCCCTCTATCAGCATAACCCATCTGCGATATTTTCCATCCACTTCGTCATCACCACATAGAGACCAACCAATTTGGCCCCCACCCTCAGCAAAAATACCTTCCTCACTATTACACCAATTTTTGGTCATCTAACCTGTTACTATTAGATGGACCAAAGTACACCATGTAAAACCAATTTTACCCTAAGTAAAATTGCTTTCACTATGGAAAATAACTTAGTAATCCTTAATTCATTAAGTTTATTATGGTCTAAATAGGAAACCCTATGAGGAAATATTGAATAAATCCACATTTGTTTGATGTTACTCAAGGAATAATTAGTTAAACAACAGTTTAATTAATATTCCTGGTCATATTTAACCCAAAACAGGAAAATTAATTAGATAAATCATTATTTATCTTATTATTTTCTAGGAATAATTATTTAAACCTTATTTAAATAATATTCCTTGTTAAATTTCACTAAATCGTTTATAAATAATTGAATAAATCATTATTTATTTAATTATAACTCAACCACATCCTTAAAATAATAAATAAATTATTATTTATTATTTACAAATAAAGGGATTTGGCCAAATTCAAATTCCTTTTCCCTCCAACAAATATAATAAAATATTCCATAAAAGTTGGATCTAGATTTGGTTAAGAATATTTTAATTATGCACCAATATCTAGATTAACTCAATATTTTGTTATGAATATAAGGGTTTCTCCATTCACTCACTACCTTTTGTTGCCTAAATATCACTTTACATCTATACTTTTGGTCTGACTTTGATCCTCCATCATTGTCATATTTTTCTACCATTTTTCTTGTGAGCTCTCTTTGAGTTCCATTTTTGTCTGGGTTTTCTACACCGTCAAGAGAGAGAGATCTTAGATCTAAAGTGTTGAGGACTTACAAGAACAAATTCCATTGAGGGGGACTGGTAACATCTTTCTATGTTCTATTCCCAGGTGTCAAAAATACAAAAATTCTTTAAAAATATTCATCTTGTCTATTGGATGCATGGAGAAACTCTTGCTTTTACTTACTGCTTAATGTATTTTACTGCATAGATCTAGATTTTGTAGCATTTATCTTGGTCAACTAACTGAAGATATAAAGAAATTGGCAGCCATATTTGATGTTAGGGTTGTCTATTATGCATAGCTAAAGTGAGCTTTTTTCGTACACTTGCGATTAATATGCATACTAACAACTGGCGACTCCACAAGCATTTATGATTATGGCCTCTGTCATTTTTCAAATCCCTACATGACCAGCTACTTCAAACCCTAGGATTTCTCTTCAGCTTCTTGTTTTTCTTTTCTTCATGTTGCTTTTAACCTATAAAACATTAAAACATTAAAAATTCTAACTTCTGCATGTTTTCGGACCTATTGCACAAGTGACAGGCATTAGCTGCACCTTAGACGAATTTTTTTTTTGAAACCTGCTCCCGAGAGTGCCGGAAGTGCAAGTCACACTTTTTGTGACAAAACTTGTGACCTGGACCTTCAGGGCATAGAAAACAGCCCCAAACCTTCGACCTCTGCAGAAAACAGGTTAGAAACTACGACCTAAACTTTTTGCGAAATTTTTTCTGATATTTTTCTAGGTTTGTCTGGGCCTCTGTTTAGGGTTGTCTGACCTCTATCTCTACCCTTTTTGGACCTATAATTGCTCTGTTTTACTCATCAAAGTGGGAACCTATCCCCTAGGACTTCAATACCCTCCACCTTTCTAGGAGGAGTTTCAACTGCAGCAAGTCGTCTGAAATTTCAGTGTGTTCAGCCATTTTTCAGATCTGATCCCTTACCTTCAGATCCTTTTCAAATTGGTTATTAATCCATCCAAAACACCTCTTTTAAGTTTTGTTTGGGTCTTCCTCTAGTGTCCCCTCCATTTCCCTCCAGGTTGTAGCCTTTGGCCACCTCATTTGCAACACTTTTCCCTCTATTTTTTTGTTGTTTTCTACACCTATTTCCAGCAAAATTGACCTTTATATCATTGTCCCTCCTGACTTTAGATCCATTGGCTATTTTGGTGTGTTTTGACTAGATTTTTCTCCCACCCATAGACTAGTTGTTGAGAGGCCCACCTCCTTCGGTTTAGATTAATGCATAGTTAGCTGTTTATTTTATGTTATATTCAGTTTCATTTACTGTTATCTGCAGATCTATTTACAGTTATACAACACACTTTTTCTTTTTCTCTACAAAATTTTGGGTTTAAAAATTAAAATTAACATGCTTAACTCACACACCCTAAGTGAAGAAGAGCCTGGTTAACACCGTTAAGAAAAGACTATAACATTGTAATCAATTGATCTTACACCTCTCTACCCTTGTTTCGACATTGCAATCATTTGATCCTATGCGTCCTTGCCCTCGTTGGTTGCTCTTCCCTTTGATCCATGTTTGTTCTTTCATCATTGTGCCCACAAGGCATTTATCTCGGAGACTTCTTGGCCTTCATCCTTAGTTTCCGTTAAGAAGACTCACTCCTCCATGAAGGATTCGAGTTAGTCCTCCACCAAGTCTCCATTCCAACTCCTCTTTTGTTTCATTGGGTTCCCCTTCTGGTTCCATCCCCAGTTCTCCCCCTATCACCTTCACCATGTCTGGTTCAGAACCTAACGCTACTAGTAGCCCCTACTTTAATGCTAGGAATACTACTAGTGGGATCGCAATAGGAACTATCCCGACTGTTCCCTTGCTCCCCTATATGGTAGGCCTCAGTATTCCTGATTTAAACTAGTTTATCAATGAACCCATAAGCCATGGTGTTGCTTGGCCTTCTATGCCATCCAAGCTCCCTTTCGACATCCCAAAGTTTGAAGTTCTTGCTGGTCAAGATCCTACAAACCATGTTCGATATTTCCACATGTGGTCTTCATCTAACTCCATCACCGATGACTCTATCCGTCCTCGATTGTTCCAATGTATCCTTACTGGAGAAGCTTATAACTAGTATGTTGACCAAGCCTCTGCCTCTGATACGACTTTTTCGACCCTTGCCTGGGCTTTTCTGTCTTACTTCTAGCTTCCCCTTCGTTACGACACTGGTACCAAAATTTTGACCTCTTTCCGTCAATCATCTGCGACTTGCCTATCTAATCATGTCCAAAAATGGTGGAGAAGAGATAACCTATGTCGAGCCCCTACCTTCAAAGACCGTGTCTACATGGACTAGTTCCTTAGATCCCTTTTTCCTGCTATCGGAAAATATGTCGCATCGCATTTCCCTCAAACCGAAGAAGCTGCTCCCCAGATTGTGTTAAAATATGACCTAGTCTACGCTCAGTCTGGTTATTTTTATACCGTCTTACCTGATCTCCCTAGACCCAGTGGTGCCAATGCATGAGGGGCATCCCATGTCGCCGACGGTATCATTGGAGCCCTTTCTAATCCATATGCTCATCCTCCCATGGGTTATGGTTTCCCTCAGGGAGGCACTAGCTCCTCTAGCACCTTCCCCCCTCCTGGTAACATGTATCTGGGATACGGCATGCCTCATCCTTTTGACCAACCTGTTTACCACAGTTTTTCCCAGCCTAATTATTATCTATATCCGTAGCTTGGTGCTCTAGCTCCTCCAACAATAGCACGCCCACCTCCCTTTCCTTCTCAACCCCCGCAATAGAAACCAACGCCCCCTAGGGGTAGGTGTATGCACAGTAGGGTGTGAATAATCCTCCTACTTCCAAAAATAAGAGGAAAGGCACCCAAAATCAATCTTCCCCAGGTAATCTAAGACTTAATCCCCAATGGAATGCACCTAACACTGCTAACCAGCAACAGGGCACTCATCCCAAGCAGGATAGGCTTGTTCGCACGAATAAGAATTTTTTTTGTTGCGGTGTCTATGGACATTACACCCACGATTTTCCTCTTTTACCACAGATGCATCAGATGTGGGAGACTCAAGAAGCATCGTGAGGACAACAAGCCTCCCCTTCAGTTCCTCCCACTGTTGCACCTATCCAGCCAGTTGTGTTTACCAATCCTTTCCCTCAGCAAGGATTCGTGGCTACCAAACCACCTGAAGGTAAGGCAGCCACTCAACCTCCTCTATCTAGTACCTCCAATTACCATATTCTCATGATGAACTCTGACCAACCCATTACTATTGACCTCAACCTTTAGACTCGGTCTCGTCAATACAACAAGCCACCCGCTACGTCTATCGTCGAGCCCCCTTCTTTAGGTTCTATAGAGCCTCTTTCGACAACCAATGGTCCTTTACAGATCCCTCAGCCTAATTTGGAGGTTCATACCAAAATCCCCAAGGGACCATTACGCCGAAATGCTACTTTTGGAAAAGCTGCCCATTCATATAGTATAGTAGATGATTTGGCACAATCTCCTACTTTCATCTCAATGTTGGAACTCCTCCAGTCATTCCCTTCAGAACGAAAATCTCTACTAACTTCCATGGGAACTGTAGATCCTTTAGATTACTTTTTGATCGTCTTCGATGTTGACCGGTTAGAACATCCCCCCCTACCTACTTCCGTCACCTTCCAAATCCCCCTCAAGATTTGGAATGCCAGCATCTCCAATTATGTCATTGATGAGGGGGCATCCACCTATGTGATGTTTGCTTCGGTTTGGAAGCAACTCAAATCACTTGAGTTGGCCCCTTCCACTATCAGCCTCTAAGCGTAGGATGGCTACTCTTCCCACCCCATTGGCCTATTCCACGATTGTCCTATTACTCTTGTGGGAAAGACTGTTTGAATTGACGTAGAAGTCATTGATGCCCCATTAGATTACAACATTCTATTGGGTCATAGATACACCTATGCTATGTCTTTTGTACCATCTATGGTTCACCGCAAGATGTCCTTTCCTCACAACGTAAATTTAGTCACCATTAACCAGTTGACATATTACGAGCTTAAGTCTCAGACCTCCCCTAAGTCCATTATATCTTCGGTGGCCAATAAGAAAACCGTCGAACCTTTGACCAGTGTCTCACCCGCATTCTACATGGACTCCTCTTTGCTTGGTTATTTCCTGGGTCTTCCTCCTCCTATCTTTGATTCTATCTCATTCAATGTTTACATGATGCAATCGTATCGGGCCTCCCTCAAGCGGCCAGATTCAGCTAGTCAGCAACCCCGCCCTCCATAACCTGCTCCTAGAACTTCTACTCAGCCTTCTATACCCCCTCCTCCTAGCCCTACATCTACAGCTGGTATCCATGAGCCTCTTTACACTCTTGGCATTGTTCCTCCTTGCCTTAACCATCTTTGAGCCATCCAACCTGTCCATTACGCTTCTAGTTAGATATCGTTCCTAGCTCCCCCTCCTGGAGTGTTTTCGGTACCTGTTATGGCTAACTTATCACTTCCTAACCTAACCATGGGATTCTCGTCTGGTACATTGATCCCCTAGCCTCTATCCCACCTGGTCAGCCCAAACCTTATCTTTCTTTGACCCCTGTCCAACTGGTCCCCATGACCCCTCCCTCTGCTATTATGCCTCAACCACCTCAACAGGAACCTCCTCCTATTGTGAAAAATTCAAGTAAAGGGGGCAAAGCTCATAGTAAGGCACCTAAAGAAAAGGCTGCCCCGACTGACCCTGCTCCTTCTCAGCCTCCAAAGCATATCCCCCCGTGTGCTTTGTGTGAATTTGTCAGTCATACCACCCAGCATTGTCCTAAATTGCCTCGTATCAAGCCCATGGTTAATGTTGTGTTCCATGATTCTACAGTCCCTGAAGCCTCTTTTCTTTCCTCGAGTGTAGCAAAGAACCCCAAGACTATTCACACCAACCAAATTTTTGCTTTTTGTGATCTACATGGCAATTATACCAATTTTTGTCCCCGCCTCACGCATTACCGTGCCTCTTTGGAGGTAGTTTGGGAGTACGAGATTGAACAAAACCAATCCACCTCTCCCGTCCTTGCAAAGTATGCTTCGGTCCAAGTTCATGATTTACCCTCTCAAATTGACATTCCCCCTCCTAATGTCAAGATAACAGAGCCTGCGGCCACCATCCTCTAGCTATCATCATTCATGAGATCCACAATGGAAGCTCCCTCTGAGACTTCCCCTTCTGTTTCACTCAACCTTCCTTCAGTGACCACCCTCGGATCAACATAAATGGATCCCTTAACTATTTATTCTTCCATCACACCCTGTGACGATGTGCACATGAACCTTTCTTCTCATGATGATGAGTCAGGTAGCTTCACCGCGTTATGTGGTCTCTCTTCTTCCAATCACCCCATCTTCTTCTTTGATGATGACATCATGGAAGCCTTTTCCTCCCCTGACTCCATCTTTCCCACACATAAGTGGAATGGCACCATCCATGTCTATGGTGACTTTCATGACTTCAGCACAAGCTACCCCCAAGGTAGCTCTCACACACCACCTACTCATCGATGTGTGGGTGGTAGACATCCTACCCAACGAACTCCCTCTAACAGTGTTTTTTTGATTTCTACCTTCACTCAGGTTTCCAACATTTTTCATAATCCTCTCATTTTTTATCTTTTGGCACCTTTCAGATGGACCCCCCATCCACAGCTTATATCGGTTATACCGATGGTGCAAGTCGCTACTCCTAGAATCTAGCGTCCACAAGTTGGGCCATTTTTACCCCCCTACATTTGCTTGTTCTCCCGAATGGTGTATGCATTGGTACTGCCACCAATAACCAGGCCAAATATGATGCAGTGAAAGGTTTATTAGCCGATTCCCTTTCTCATTGCATCCTCCACCTTCATCTTCATTTAGATTCCCTGCTTCTTGTCATGCAATTGAATGGTGTCTATCTTATGCATAATCCTGTCCTTTTTAGAAGATATTTACTAGTGAATATTTTGATGCATGAATTTGAAATCATTACATTCAGTCATTTACTTAGAGCAAAAAATCACTATGTAGATAGCATTGCAAAAAATATTCTAGATTGGCACTTAGCACACGCATTTAACACAAAAAAATAACATAAAACCATCAAAATGATGCACATCCATTATATGTGTTGTATAAAATGTTTTAGAGTCCATTAACTTTGATACATATGACATGCCCATAGCATGTTACAAAAAATCAAAACTAGGGGCACCACATGCCCCTGCACCTAATCACTATCTGGAGGATCTCGAGCCAATGGCTCTGCTCCTACAACTCGTAGATCTCTCGTCCCCTGTCCGGCCATCGCCATGCGCCGCATGACCCCTCACCACTCCGAGGGTAGACCAATACATGGCTCCATGTACTGGTCATCTAAGTCTTTCCAGGCGTGCCATGAAACACCGGTCAGAAGCCTCTCACATCTACAACAAATGTCATCCAGGAGGGATGTTGCATCCTCATTTTGCATTTCTCTCGATCCATTAGGTCCTGCAGCTCCTGATACTGCAGGTCGTCCCATATATCCAGTCAGTTTTACCAGTGCTATATATGCATACCAAAAGTGAAAGAATCAGTACCATAGAAAATATTCTGAAACTTTAAGATGAACATAGAATATTAGCAACTTGTCACTTACCATCGAGCCCCTATACTCGACTAGGTGATAGTTGTAAGTCCGGGTCCCCATGATAATTCATCCCACTATAGGGATAGTCGTCTATGTACAGTGGCATCTAATGCTAATGAGAAAAGAACTCGGGTCAGAACACATGTCCGACCACCCCACCTCCTCCACTACACAGTAGCCGCCCCCACCAGTGCTTCCTCAGCTCCCTCGAGCCCCCATCTTGGATCTGTATACAAGGTCGAAGTGTGGGGTTCTTCTCAAAGAAGAGAGAGCACAAGACTGTGACATATGCACAATCATGGTTCACTTTTGACTTGCATAACGGCAGTTGTCGTTTCAACGATGACATAATCATTTGGGCCCACACATAGCAGGTCCCACTCAACACACTCTCAAAAAGCATCATCTTCCCTCTAGTGATGTGGTGGAGTGCCTGGTTGCCTAGGGTCAACAGCATCACTACGACCAAAACATGGGTATCTAACCTCTCTAGATCCTCGATCAGTATCTGTGTCCCCAGCAGACCTATTCAACAATGGGGCTCTACAAACTCCATGATGTTCCACCCTCGTGGTAACACTGGCTGAGTATTCCCCACCATCCCAAGTGGTTGGAGACCAGTCAGAAAATATATATCCTGGACCGTCAACTCGATCCAGTGCCCCTGCACTATAAATACCTCATGATCCGAATCCTAATAAGTGACAATCTAGGCCAACAAGGGATCCCCCGCTCTCATCAAAGGGTTCTCCACAAACTTCAGGACCCTAAACCTAGCCAATGCACTGCAGACACCATGATCCTCTCGGATCTCCGACCATAATGTGCCCAGGTCCCTCTCTCTCCAGTTGATCCGCAATTCTACCATTTCTACACAAAAATATCATATTTTCCAGTGTATAGAAAGGAAATACTACATTCAACCATAAAAACCCAGCTCTCAACAAAAAATACAACACAGAAAAACAACATTTTCATGTGTTTGGGGCACCCATTTCTGTGTTTTGTACAATCCAATCCCATTTTTTATTCTTTTGGCAAGTGTACAAAGATCTCAAACGAATAATAGTCCCCCACGCATCTGCCCATTTTTCTCCCATGGCAGCAGTCCCTAGTCACCCTTGGTCAGAGCATCACACCCTTCACACAAATCCACCACGACATTCATAACCAACATATACCCACCCTAGACATCCTACTGACTCTAGGGATTTCTTCATTGGAAATAGTTATGACTACTGCCAAACTACTTTTTTCATGCTCCAACCTTGGGCTCCTAAACTCCCATCTTCAGTTTTCAGTTATCCCTCACCACATGCTCATGTTAAAACTATCAAATCAAAGACTCTATTCCCTTGCATCATCATATCTCTCGTTCGGTTGAGGCTTCCTTTTTTTCAGCTTCAACACCCATTCTCCAAAAAAGGAAGTAGTACCTTGGATGGCTCCTCACCACAATAGGGAAATCCTTGGGTGGCACTATGGGAATCATCATTGCCCATGGATGTCATCAATACTCCTAACATTCAACTACAACACAAGCTTTCATGTCAAGATGGTATCATACTTTACAACCATTTCACTTTGCCCGGATTCTTGAAAGACCCATGCCATTATAAGCATCTCTTTCAGTAATGATTACATGGGAAGGTCCCATTCATACACCCATGCGTACAATGATAATTTATATGCCATACCAATATTATGCATGTGGGCACCACATTCAACCTATTATCAAATAAAAAGTTCCCCTAAGGGCGTTAACAATCGTCATCATCAACCAAATTAGAAGATGACTACCATATCAGTGACACATAGAGAACCTTTATCTGTCATATAGATTTGTTTAGCTAGCCAAATCATTACGAGCATCGGACATGCCTGCCTCGTAAAAAAAAATTGTATTTATTGTATCATACTATTTCTTGTAGGTTTCCAATGGAACATGGTCACTCTTTTACCCACTGTAAGGGGTTTCCAACCTTGGTCTGTATGAAGGTCTCTCTCTCTCTCTCTCGACATAGGTTACATAGAACAGAAAAAATAATTTATTTTAGCTATATAGTTCTTCCTAGACCTCACACATTAGGGGGAAATTTTTATCACTGGAAACATGGACAAGAAAAATGACATTATTAAATTTCAAGAAGAAGGATTTACAGGGCTAAGAAACATTAGAGAATCTGAAAATTTTAAAAATCCCTAAGGTCAAGAGGCAATATGACAAATTGCACACCAAATACACAAGAAAAATGTGCCTTGCGCACATTTTTCTTCGATAGGCACATTGGTCTGCGCAGCTATCCCTTAAAAAGCCACGCGGTCCTTGGAGTGGTGGAAGCCACTATCTGAGACCACTTGACACACTTCAGGAAATGATCCTCCACTTGAGGTCGTCAAAGGACAGCCACCTACAGCCACCTTGGGACCTCAAGTGAGAGCACGAAGGAATCAACCCCCTCTCTTTGGTCACCATCCACAAGTGTACCAAGAGAGGGAAGAAGGATTTGAATTTTCCTATAAATTTCCACCAAGAGAAGAAAAAAATGAGAACACATTGTTATGCTAGCCAAATTTCTCATGAGAAAACCAACATCGTGTAATCCGGAGTAGAAATAGAGTTAGAGGATTCATTTTTTGCCCACCCAACAACTTCAATCCCTTAGGAGAAGAGAGAGGCCTTGGAACATCAGCTCAAGGGTAAACACCTCCTTGCACTGGGTCTTATAACTCCATAGTTCTAAGGATCCTTTGGAAAATGTTATAACGTTCTACCTTTCTTACTAATTGCGGTAAATAAGAGGGGATTTTATTCCACCATTTGTATTTTTGTCTCATTTGACTCATTGTGAGCTTGTGCTTTTGTTTTAGTTTAGTTGTTTTTATTCTTCTTATATTTAGCATACTACATTCCATAATTTAGTTTGTTTTATATATATTAGCATGTTTTCACTAACCTGCTAACCATATTTTCTTCCTGTGACCATAGCTTGTAGGTTGCAACCATTCCTACCAAGCACCGGTGGTTTGGTACACTTGTTTACGAAAACCAACACTACAGGATTTGCGACTCCACTTCCATTACCCTTCATTTAAGTGGTTGTGCTTGTTGCAGGAGCCTTCTCTCTTCTCTGGATTGTTTTGGGGACTGCTCCCCTTCTCCTCTTCTCTCCTCATTCACCCACTATAAAAATTTGCAGTTTAGGAGTTTCATAAATTTTTCTTGCAAGAAAACTGCGTGCATTTTACTCAGAAAGACGCAGTGGTCCTCACGAGTTCAACTCGGACCTGCGCGTAGACTTGCACGCCTGTGTAAGGGATTTCCATGCGAAAACCAGAGAACATATTTCTCAGTGGTTTTCTTCAATTTCCCATTTTTAAAGTGATTGGAAGCCCAGAAAAAAATTACCAGCACTGTGTGTGGTGTTGGCCTGTGACTGTTTAGAACATACTTTTGGCTACGTTTTAGTATTTCTAGTTACATAGTTTTAAATTTTAAAATTTATCTTCACAAAACTCACATAGTTTAAGTAGGGGTAAATTAAGTGGCACAAATCCACCTTTGCAATCTGAATTAACTCATTTTGTGAAAATGGATACAAAAAACACATAGATAATTAGAAGGAGTAAGTGGCCCATATCCACATATGCTTAGCTAGTTTCCATTTATTTTTTCCTAGTTTTATCATTAGTTTTAGTTTACATTTTTGCCCTGGGAATTGAGACCAAGACTAAATTATCTTAGATAATCAAGTAATCTCTACTGCCCTTGCACCTTTTGGTGACCCTGGGCATGCATATGAATGCTCCCTTTTAATAATTTACCATCTCCCTTTAGTCAAATATTTAGTTTAACTAGGAAAAACTGTATGTGGCCCACTATCTGCATATCGTTTACTTATCACAAGGAACAATCAAAACATAGATTAATAGGGGACATGTAAAGCATCACTTCATATCCACATCTTAAAAATGTGTGATTGTTCACTTTTTCTCACACAGTGCCACAACTTAAGCAAAATAAGCCACATTAAAAATACCCTAAGTGAACTCATTAAATCTCCCCACAGGGGCCATAAGAAAAATAATAGTTTAGCTTAGGACCACGGGGGTAGGCATCCAAAGCCGCCATGGTCAGTTTACATCTTGAAACATAGTAGTTGAATGTATATGGAGATTTAAACCCATTTATCCGCCCATAGAAAAGAAATCCCAAGCACCACAGAGACCCGATTCAGAGGGAGTTAAGCTTAGGCCCAGTGCATACGGTATTATTTGGGGCTACCTGACCCATATAATTCTTGGTACTGGTAGATAATTACCAAGAAGCTCAAGACTCAAACACTCACATGGGATGATGGTACTTAGTGGCCAAATATAGGGAATCCTTCCCTATAGGTGATGATGTAGGCAACACTAGATCCTCTACCCATTACCTTGGTCCATTCTTCAACTACTGGAAGGCGTCGCCAATTCTTTCGAGACATTAGCCCCAGTACCCACCAGAAGATATCTTCACAAGGCACAGTTACAATTGAGAGTGTGAGGATGTTTAGGTCTTTAGGATTTTGATTATCATGCACAAAAACAACCAAAACCATTTTTGGATTGATTGATCACATAGAACTAATATAAAGGGAAATTAACCTTTTGTTTCATGTATGTGGTCACCATTTTTTCTCTGATATATAATCTCTCTCTTCTAATAGAACTAAAAAATATTTCCAAAGCCATACCTAGTCGACACCATAACGGACCCAACAAGACCTCGTCGATATAGACGTATTTTGGACCTCCCCCCATTAGCGGGAGGAGTTCCAAGTGTTTCACCATTTAGGCATCAAAGACGGAACACCACCACCCTTATCGGTTCACCCTTTATCAGAGCGTCTTTAGTTGGTAACCCCCAAGGGTCACCCAACTCCACACTAGTGGAAACTCCCACAAGGTCACCACACACCACTCTTCCTATAACTCCTAGGGGGTAGAGGAGCGCTACCCATTTAAGGAGCCTGTAGAACATAGCTCGATACGTCACAGAAAAACCCCATACCGAACCAGATCCCTGCATTTTCACAGTCTATAATGGTTCTCAACACACAGTTACCTTTCTTATCATCATTGAAATTACATGATTTAACAAAGTGAACCAATGACCCTATTTCACAGAACCCCACTTGTCCCCCCGTGCCCACGAAGCTCCCTTAAGACATTCCATAATTCGAAGGGAAGCAAGCAGAAGACCCTGGAAATCATGTAATGAATTTTCACTTTTGGTGTTCGTCGAACAGTATCATTGATGATACTATTTGGCTAAGACTATTTCAACGCACCTTAACCGGATGAGCCACGAAATGATATGTGGAGAAACCTTCTGCTACACATGGAACCTTTAACGCCCTCCCTACTACGTTCCTCACATATTTTTATTTTCCCATCCACCATGATTCAGGAATGGAATTACTGACACATTTTATATAGACACCAGTCATCCATATCTCGAACCATCTCCACAAATGGCGGTGACATCGAAGTTTGTGTAAATCCAAACTCGACGATCGAGTTCTGCTAGAACTCTTCCTAAAAACTCTCATTGTATATATTTCAAAGGATGTGGAAACCCAAGGACCTACGTCCGAAGAGGATTCTATCAGCAATGCGCAACAGCTTGAGCTGCTATACATGGATTCATGATACATTTATAACATCATTCCTAATGCCCCGCACTTACAAACTTATAAATAATTTCTAGGCGCGTCGAACACTGCAAATGGATTGATAGGGTCACTAACCCAAAATCACGGAGGTAGCATCAATCTGTACCCTGTTTACACATATGATCCTAGCCAGAACATCCTGCAACCAGGTTACCATCAGAGTCATCACGTACCTATGTAGAGCATGACCAATAGGGCGCATTCATACCATCATCAGCAAGGAGGACCATACCCTCCTCCGCACGGGACCTAGTACGCAGCCATATATGCTGATGGAAGAGCTCCCCCCCTAGAAGTCATTCACAAACTAGGGAAAGGGACCCCAATATTCCCAGTCCCCAGCACAAAACCCACAAATGCAGAATAATGCACTAGTGAACTTTGAGCATCCTTCCTAGGAAGAATCGCACCAATCATATGACAAGGAGAATCCTATTTCTCCTCCTAACACGACAAGGAAAAAATAAAAAAACAAACAAAAGGGAAATCCTGGACAAGGGGGAAACAACCAAAAATTCCCTACGTGATCTCAAGCTGGGGGAAACTCCAACCGAAATCAAAACCAGGAGACAAATACCTCCCAAGGGAAAAAAAGGAGGGTGAATCTCCTGACCAACCACTCTTGTGCAATTTGTGGTGAGTATGTCCATTACACTCATCACTATCCCAAACTCCCCAAGTTGAATAAGCTTCAAGGTAGCTAAGGAAAAGGGGGACCCTCACAGCAGACAACTGTCATTCGGGAGCCCTTCCCCCACCAAGGGATGGTTAGCACCCAACAATAGCAAACACCCCCTAATGATTCCAGAAAAAAAACCATGAAATCTATATGACTGGCAAAGATTTTTTTTTTCAAACATGGAATCGAAGTTACGATACCCCACCAGACACCAGTTCTTCAAGGGCTAACATGAGTTCACCTACAAAAATGTTGACTACATCGAAAATTCCTATTGAACCTTTACCAAAGATGGCTAAGGGACCAACTAGGCAAGCAGGAAACCACTCTAAAGTGGCCCATAACTATAGCATTGTGGATGATTTAGCTCAATCCCTCACTGCCATGTCAGCTTTGGAAGCCCTGCAATCTTTCCCAAAGCAAAGGAAAGCCTTAATTTACGCATTAGGTGCAATTGACCCTGTCCATTTACGCCTAATGGATTTTTATTTATACAAAGCCACCCCTAGGCTTCCTTCGTTGGTCGCCTTCCAGATACGAGTGTCAGTCCAAAACATCACTATCCACTGTTGTATCATTGATGAGGGTGAATCCACATGCATCATGTCAAAGAGCATCTAGAAGAAGTTAGGATCTCCCGAGCTGAACCCATCGAACATTACACTCAGAGCATATGAAGGCCTCCCTTCCACTCCCATTAGTCTCTATCAAAATGTCCTGGTCTACTTGGGTAGACGAGATTTATAGAAATTGAGGTCTTGGATTCTCAGATGGATTAAAATATACTCCTTGGGCGAAGTTACATGTACACCAGGTCTGCCATGGCATCCTCTGTCTTCCGAACCATAATGTTCCCCCATGAGGACCGCATCATTACTGTCGACCAATTGACATATCACAATAAGCGATCCCTGAAAAATGATGATTTAGTTCTACCATATGTAGACACATCTACTGAGATGCTTACACAGTACCAATAATATCACCTTGGCCAATTCAAACTTTCATCCATCTTCAGATCATTCCTAGGAGATCCCCCTATCATACCAGAATCATCCGCTGATATCATAGGAGCTCTGGTGTGCATGATGTATACATTAAGCACTGAAGCAAGCCAAGAGATAGAGACGAGTAGTAATGACATTGATGCCTCTACCACGGTAGCCTCTCTATCCTACGTCATCTCCCAAACTCCTTTTCTATACCCTCCACTTGGTTTTTTGTTGCAACAAGTCTTGGAAACAGTAGTGTTGCCAAACATATAGTTCAAAATAACAGTTTTGTACTTGTTCCCACCTACCACAACAGGAGTCACAGGCATCACCTCTACAAGTTTAATACCCCTCACTCCTGAGGAGGCCGCACTTTTTAAGGAGACTGTCACCACCATACCATCTAAGAAAACTCTTGTCGCAAATCCAATTATCACGACCAAGAAATCCCATAAAAGGGGAAGAAGGTAGAAAATCCCATTGTACAAGTGGAATTACAACCTTATGCCATATGAGACATAGTAGGCCACCCTACCCATATATTCTTGGAGCTGGATGAACTAAAACTGCTCCTAAGCTCCGAAGTAAATATCGCCGCAACAAGTTCCTGTAAAAAGGAACCAGCCACCAAAAATCAAGGCAAGGCATTGCATACCAACCATGCATGCGCTATCTATGGAAATTATAGGAATTACACCCATCATTGCTTAGAAATACCATGATACAAGGAAGCCTTACATTCCATCGAATAGTCATATCAGGAGGATCCCTCCATCCAGTAAAATGGAGAAGAACCACGAGTCATATTATACATGCAGGAGGCACGATTGTCACTAGATAGACTCTTGTTCATCTTCCATCCTCCTATTATACGCTGTGCACTTTGTGATGAATGTGACCATTTCATCAACGACTACACAACCCTTTAACTCATCCAAATATGGTATACAGTGGAACATGTGTACTACGTCGGCCTGTGAGCACATCAATTTTCATGTTCGATATGTTTTGGCAACCACCCATTAGAGCAATTCCATTACATCCCTTAGTTTCTCTTAGCGCTGATCGTTTTATGCTCGGCCATAGTTAGCCTCTCCCTAGAATATGGATCTAACATAGAATCCATGGATAGCTCGAAAACGCAGAGAATGTGATGATTAGATCCATCCTCTTACTACATCTTTGCCATAGGGACCATACATTATTATATCACATGATCTAAATATTTGCAATACTTACAAGTTGTAGTAGGATTCTGACAATCTATTATGTAGTGTCCCATATGTCTATAGTTATAATAGATATTCTGGTCATGCCCTAGACCAGATCCTTGTCCTCCTCCTTGGCATTGGAATCCTACTCAACCAACATGTTGTCCTTGATCCTCGTGTGCATATCCTTTAGCTTGCATCCTATAAGCATCAACAGTGTGCTCCATCATCAATTCATAACTTTGATAGTTATTCTCATCATGTCCCACTAACTTAAATAAGTTGCAAAAGAGCTTCCTGAGCATCTGCACATACTTATACAATAAATAAAAATGTTCTGGGCAATTTTATCCTAAAGTTCAACATATCTCACACCACATAATTGATCCTGGATTCAATGGATTGGATGCCCCACTAGCTAAGTAATCTATGAACACAGGGCATTGTTCCTTAAAATGGCCTTCAAATTTTCACTTTATACACCACACTTCCTATCTAACTTCTTTACCTTTATTTATATCTTGCAATTCCAAGGTAAAATTTGCTAGCTGACTCTGAATTTTTTGTACTCCTGCATGAGTATCTCCCACCAACGAAGCTTCCAACTTCATTACAATTTTTAGAGCTTCTCTTTGAGTTTCTATTTTCTGCTCTGTAAAGGGAAAACTGATATGTTGAAGTAGCGCAACTATAAACCATTCCTTATGTTTCTCTTTGGGAATTATGAATCTTACATGCCCCATTAAAATTTTGAAACTTTGATCCAACTCCCAAACAGATTCATTTGTCATTTGTTTGATCTCCGTAAGTTCAGTAATACATTGTGACTATGATTTTGGCTTCTTGAATTTTAATACCAACAATTTCTTAACATCAACCAAAGAAGAAACTTTATTAGTCGTAGAATACTTGATATACCAGGTCACCTCTCTTTCGCACAACATAGTGATGAGCTACACCTTATTTACATATTATTCAGTTACCTATCTTTCTTTCAATATAGCATCAACTACAAACCAGAACTATTGAGGGTCCTCTGATCTAAGTCCTTTAAAAATAGGCAACTTAATGTCATCGACCATGTTTTTTATTGAGGGGTTAGGGGGCTGGTAGGGGGATTAGGGGGATGGGGATGGGATGTAGGGGAATTATGGGGAGAGGGATGACGGGTAAGGAGAGTGGAGGGATTATTCCTAACTCCTAGGTGCCCTGATTATTCCCAACTCCTAACTGTCACGCACATCTAGGGGTTAAGGGGTTCTTTTTTCTTCACTTTCATATTCTCCTAACAAGGGACTATAGCAGGTCTCAATAAATTTCTTGTGATATAATTTGTAATTCTTTCCACTTACCGTATATCTGACTCCAGAATTATTCCCAAACAGTAATTTGACTTCATTCGTAGTACGCCCTTTTCACATAAAATTATTTTAATCCAAAACTTCAAATAATTTATATACTTACCTCACGGTCCCTTGAAAAATATTCACTTAGCTTCGCTGTAAGATACAAATGTGTCTATGGAAAAATTAGTGATAAATCCTCCCATAATACTATCGATCCAAAAATAAACATCTCTTGAGATGTTGTTACTGGTATCCTTGAGTCGTTGTACCAATTCATGGCTCCATGTAGAAGGCTCCTCATTTTTAAAGAAATTATTGTTCTCAATCAACCTCGACAACCATTCATGTATTTCCTTAGCAAACGATGCAAAGAAAATCTCATGTTGTTCTATGAAAATGTACCTCTACAACCATGCTTCAGTTATTAATTTCATTTTTATGTTTTCCCAAGCTGTGAACTATTGTTCCTTCTGATCTACCTAATATTATATTAAATTCTTTCATGGATGCCACATCCACATGTCCCTCAAACAGATCTCATTCCCAACAACATGACCATTTGTTGCTTGTTTGGGTTTGAATCAGGTTCGACTTGGATTCGTAGGTCGTGAAGGAGTGAGGGTTGTTTTGAAAAATATTCGAGCAATGTAAGGTTGGCCCAAAGAAAAATACTTGAAGAGTTTGAGGGGGTTCTTGGGTCCCATAGGCTATTATCACAAATTTTTCAGTAATTATGGATTCCTTGTCTGGCCCCTCACTAATATTCTCAAGAAAAAATCATTTCTCTGGACTGGCACAAGTTAGTAGGCCTTCTTGGCTCTCAAATAGGCCATGTGCTCCACTCCAGTATTTTCCTTATAATAATCCACAAAACCTTTTTTAATTGAATGTGATGCTTTTGGTACAGGAATTCACCCAATATTAAAGTATGAGGACAGAACATTGGCTTTCACAAGTGAACAACTTAGTGGAAAACATATGGGTAAATCTACATATGAGAAACAAATGATTCCATCTTACATGCAGCAAACACCTAGAAACCATAGTTATTGGCACGCCATTTTGAAATTCACACTGACCATCATAGCCTAAAATATTTCCTAGAGTAGCATCTATCATCACCACAAAAAAGTAAATGGCTCAGAAAAATGCTAGGATATTATTATGATATAATTTACAAGAAAGGGTATGAAAATGTAGTGGTCGATGCTTTATCACACAAATTTTAGGACAAGGGAACCCTGTTATCCCTCTCTCTACCCATACCAGATTGATTTAATTAGCTCATTATGAAAGGTTCTCCCACCCTTCTCTATCCCAACTCATTAACAGAATACAAGCAGATAATAATTCCATGAAAGATTACTCTTGGAAGGATGAGGTTCTTCACTATAAGGACTGGGTAGTGATATCCCCAACCCCCACCCTCATACCCCACATCTTGGAAGATTTTCACTCCTCTCGACATTCATGTTTTCAGAAGACTTATGCATGAGCTATTATCTCTTTCTTTTGGATCGGCATGAACCATGACATTCTTAATTTTGTAGCTAAATATGAAGTATGCTAGCACAAAAAAGGGGAAATGATCAAACTACTAGGAACCTTACAACCCTTACCACTCCTTTCTTCCTCTTGGATATATTTTTCCATGGATTTAATTACAGGTATCCCAAAGTGAGGCAAAAAATCATTCATCATGGTGGTTGTTGAAATACTTTCCAATTATGCTAATTTTGCACTCTACCGCACTCATTTACCCCAATGTTGGTGGCTTAGATTTTCATGGACCAAATATTCAAATTTCATGGCATGTTGACTTCCATTATGTTTGATCAAGACCCCATTTTCACAAACAAATTTTGGTAGAAAATTTCAAGCTATAGGGCACACAACTGCAACTAAGTACAACTTATCATCCCAAAACTGATGGTCAAACAGAAGAAGTCAATATATGTTTGTAGACGTATTTGTGGTACTTCAGTTCATATAAGCAAAAAAAATGGGTATAGTGGCTACCTCTACCTAAATGGTGATATAATACTAACTATCATGAAGCCACCAAGATGACTTCATATGAGGTGGTGTATGGTGAAATCCCACATTCACCAGTTTCTTATATCCATGGATCTTCCAAAGTATAGGCAATTGATCAGCTCCTGCAGAACAATTTCACCATGATCACTCATCTCAAATATAATCTGCATCAAGCTTATAATCGAATGAAGCAACAGGATGACCAACACCATTCATAGAGGTAATTTTAAGTAGGTGACCAGGTGTTCCTGTGACTCAAACCTCATAAGTAAACCCCCCTCAAAGAAAAGTGCTTCCAGAAACTAGCCTCAAAATTCTATGGGCCTTATCAGTTACTTCAATGTATAGGAGAAGCCGCTTACAAAATATCCTTGCAGACTACGTAAAAAATATACCTAGTCTTCCATGTATCCTGCCTCAAGAAAATTGTATGGAAAACTTATAGTGTTAAAAAAAGTCTTCCATAATTGGATGAGGAAGGTTCAATTTTTCTCCAACCAGAATAGGTCCTCAATACTCGTAAAAGACATCTTCTTTGCCCCACGATCAAGGAAGTAGTCATCAAGTGGAAAGACGCCTCTCTAGAAGACGCGACATGGGAACCAACCACTATCATTTTAAAATTTCCGCATCTTCAAAATTGAGGACAAGGTTTCTTTTGATGGGGAAGGGAATTTTAGGGTCCAAACCTGACCCCTTTATTTATGTAATAAGCCTAAGGGGCCACGTGATAGTCATAGTTAGTCATTGAGTCAATAAAGCCCATAAGTAATTATCTGCATTAGTAAATATTTAAGTGATTTACCTACATTATAGAAAAGGGACCAAAATTAGGTACAAATTGGTCATACTTGATAAATAAAGTGGTTAACTTGTGTTATGAAAGGGACCATTAGGGGTCATAAATAGTCTTAGATAGCAATGGAATAAGTATCAATTTTTATTGTAATTGAGCTATGATCTATTGGAGGTTTCCCCCTCATAAAGTGAGAATTGTATTCTACTTCTGAATAATAAAATATATTTGCATCTTGTCTCAAATCATCTCATATTTCTCTTATTATGCAAATATTGTTTCATATTTCTAGCATTTTTTTTATTCTCACAAGTCAAATGCATAACATTTGGCATATATCACAATATACATCTAACTGAAATCATTGAACATCTTGATCAAAATAGTCAACAAATTTGTATTTAGCCTTGGTATGCCCTTCACTTCTACAATTTATTCACTAAAGATTATTCCTCTAGAGAGATAATGGCACTAACAAACTCTATAATTGTTCAATCCTTTCTTCTAATTTATTATTAGTTGTTGATTTTTTTGACTACCCTTCATCATTTCTCTCTATGTGTTGAGCCAATTTAAGGTATTATTCGCATGTTTTCACTTCATGTATCCTTAGTGGTCCTTGTATTTTTTGCAACAGGCCAATAACATACCACTGAAAAAATAATGCTTCATAAATAACATATGGGATCTGGATTAATAAATATTTGAATCACTTATCATATTCCCTCGCTCTCTCATGAAGTCACTGTTTAATATCTTTAATTTTTTGATTTTCAAGATTTTTAACATGTTACACTCTGAAGAAGGATAAAAATCTCATTTAAATATCCTTTTTTCTTTTCAGCTGGGTTTCTACAATATTCATTCACCACGTAAACACTCGCTTTCAAAGAGTGGTTGCAAATTTGGAATTTTTTTTATCTTTTTCTATAATATCATTAGCTTCTTAAAACTTCTCATAGGAAAACTAGTGCTTTTTTATGTCTTCATCTCCTTCATAAAGATGAATATGATTTAGCACCATTTTTATTAACATATGTGTTTCTTTCTGGTCGGTCTTATCAACTTAAAATTTTGGCTAATACATCGAGCTTGAACTATTTTCTTGGTTGTCGACTTTAACTTATAAAAGTATGACTCGTTAGTTTGATACCCTTTATCTATATATGGTGAATTGAATTTTTATGGATCATGACTCTTCAATGTCTGGACTTGTATCATTGTTTCCATATACATATAATAATTGTGGCAGGGGGGGTACATTCGTGAGATCTCTAATTTAGAGAAGTACGTCTTCATTTTCTTGATTATCACTGCATGTTTTGTTTACATTAGGAATTAAAATTTCTATTTGATTACTTAAATTTATTTGTTCATATTTATTGTGCCAAATAGTGGGTGATTCTAAATAACTATGCAATCCTCATTCGAGGAGTTCGCTAGTGTTGGGACTTGATATTGATACAACTGGAACTCAGGGTATTGCAGGACCAGAGTCTTCACTTTCCACCCCGTCCACATGCCTTCTCGAAAATATTTGTAAACCATTATTATTTATCAAAACAGGTAGTGCTATGCCTCTCAACTCATAATGTTGAGCATAAAAGGAGTTTCATGCATATTTTCTCTTATTCTCCTGTGTTTGAACATTATTCCTCTGATATTCTTTATCATTTATTCTCATATTTTTTTTCTATTGTCCCTTTCTTGATTTTTAATTCCCATCGGCTATTTATATGGTCGAAGTCAATCAAGAGTCCTTTGTCATCTTCATTTTTTCGTTTCTGAGCAGTAGATTATTTTCCTTCCATTTTAATTTATTAATGCTTATCATTTTTCTTTTCCTTTTTTGATTTATTCTTCATGAATCATTATTCCCCATGCCGATCCAACTTACTTTCAATTGAAAAATGAAAAATATAAATCCATTTCTATTTTCTTAAGAAATAATCCCATGCTTCTTTCATACTTTTACAACACGAGTCGAGGAACTTCTCCTAGTCGATTTATTTCTATTGGTGGTTGAAATTTGATGATTCTTGAAGAGGTGGTTGGTACTCTACTATATGGATGACTCATTTATAAAGGAGAAAAATGTGACACAAGGTTGGTATAGTATATAAAAAGTTGTCGTGAAAATGATCAGAAAACCTTGATTTAATTCGATCAATTTAATTTCACTCTTCTATTTATTTTTCTTCACAAAACTCATCCAAGATATTTTTAACACTCATGTAAGTTATTTCGACCACCATTTGTGATTTTAAGTATTATTTATCTCTCATATTCATTCTATCACATTAGTGGTCTAGTCGAGGAGTTTCTAAATCTTAGTGGAAGCTGATTCGACAAATCATTCGTGTCACCATGAAAAAATGTACTCTAGATTCTGCAACTAGTAATATGTTTTTCCTCATATAGTTCTTCAGGTAATTATTAAAATTGGTCTTCCACCATAGTTGTATCTCTTCTAAAGTTAGCATTTATATTTTCATGTTGCAAGCACTTGAATCAAATACTACCAGCAACAAAACCAATGTTTTAGTCCAGCATATAGTACACATTGGTTGCCAGTATAAAGGACAATAACAA
Source organism: Pinus albicaulis (assembly GCA_034641835.2). Classification (NCBI taxonomy): domain Eukaryota; kingdom Viridiplantae; phylum Streptophyta; class Pinopsida; order Pinales; family Pinaceae; genus Pinus; species Pinus albicaulis. Next base: position 597,648,739 of record CM076574.1, read on the forward strand.
CCCACATAAAGATATGCAACATAATAGTAGAAGAAGATACACAAATTAGCAGTGAACCAACAAAGTAGTACTTTATATTCTATTCTCTTGAGAAGCCAATGATAACTAGTACATTAATACATTCATTATCATATATATATTCACTTGAGACAGTTACAATATTTTAACTATATGAACCAACTTAGCCTCTTTGAAATAGACCTTAGAATCACCTAGATAGTTGACCGACTTTACAATGTGGATTCCCAACTAAAATAGGATAGTCTACTAATATCTCCTCTCATCAAAATGGGTCTAGGCTACAGAGGATATTAGAGCAACAAGAAAACTGAAGAACAAGAGATAGTCATATATGCTCAAGCAGAAAAAGATACAACCAAATATGCACCCGAAAGAAATAAATAACCAAGAGAAGTGAAGGATAGTAATTCATCTTAGTAACAAAAATTAAACAAAAAATTGAAAATTTGCAGAGAACACTTAAGGAAAAAAAATTGGGATTATCACAAAGAGATTTATCACGAGTAAGAAAATCTACAAAGGAAATTTACTACTATATACCAAATAATTTTCAATTGTTTTTTTTCTTTCTTGCACAAATTTTAGTAGCAAAGTTATAAAGTGCAAAGAATATCTTCAAAGAAATTAGCTATGGAATAACATAAATAAATATTACCAGTCACATAGAAGTGGAAAAATTGTAAATCCATAGAGAAACAACTTCAAGGACAGAAACCCATTTTCACCCCTATTTTATGATATATAACGTTACAAATATCACAATTATGGTCATATAATTGTTTAATTTAGAACTAGAAATTTGAAAACAAATCCTCAAGTCAAACAAAATGAAGAATATCAAAAGATCACGAAAAATAAAAAGGATAAGAAGAATGAAGAATGTCACATTGTGTTATATTCTCAAAATCAAGGGATCCATTGGTATGTGGATAGTGGATTTTATAAGCACATGAGTAGGGATAGAAAAAAATTATTGTCATTAAATGAGAAGAAGACACAAAGTGTTTCTTTGGAAATGACGCACTAGGTGAATTTCATAATATTATTTTTGTAGAAGGACTCAAGCTTAATCTTTTGAGTGAAATAAAAATGTGTGATCGAGAATATGATTTTGATTTTTTACCAAATGGTTGTAAGATAAAATCATAAATCATATGGGAAGTAAAAGAAAAAGGTGTGAGAACCTCAAACAATATATACATACATGAAGAACAAAATGAAAAGTGTTATCTTGGAAAGCTTGATCAGATTTAGTTATGGGACAAGAGACTTCGTCATTTGAATTTCAATCAAATTGTAAAACTCAACAAAAATGGATCCATTAGGGATTTACCAAGGTTTTCAAAGCTAGTCAATAAAATCTAGAAATCATGTCAAGTTGGAAAACAAGTATGAGTGCCCTTCAAGACAAAAGAAAATTCATGTACTAGACCACTTTAAATTTTTCACATGGATCTATTTGGATCTTCTAGGACTGAGACTCCAAGTGGTGAAATATGATTCATTTTGATAATAAATGATTTTACCAAACTTACATGGGTATAACTTTTAGAGAAAAAGTCATAACCATTTAAGAATTTTAAAATCTTTAAAACCTTAGCTGAAAATCAAAATAGTTACATAATAACATTCATAATATTGGGAAGATGTAGAGAATTAATTTCAAATGAGTTAAATATATTATGTAAAGAACATGGTATAAGGAGATAGTTCGCCATCACTGACATCCCACAAAAAAATGATGTAGCTGAAAGGAAAAATAGGTTAGTGCAGTAGTTGGCAAGGGTAATGATGGATAAAAGAAATATACCAAAAACCTTTTGGGCTAAACTTATTCATAAAATAGTACATATTTTAAATAAGTCACATCTTATACCAAAAAACTATATAACCCCATACAGACTATAGAATGGAAAACTAGATATAATAAAATAATTCAAAGTCTTTTGGAACAAGTTCTACATCGATGACAATATAGGTAGGTTTGATGAAAGAGCTTATAAGGGAATATTCTTAGGGTATTCCAACAAAATAAAAGGAGACCTATGCTATAATAAAAAAAAACTCTATAAAATAGTTGATTTCATTAATGTCAAGGTTGACGATGAGTTACCAATAAAAATCCAGAAGCCAAGATTTATTAGTCCATCCAATAAAACAAATAGTGAGGATGAATTAGATTAGGATGAAGAATAAGGAGGAGGAGGAGAATATGAATAGACATAATTCTCTCACCTAAAAACTCCTTCAAGGTATGTATAAAAATATCATCCTACAAACCAAATCATTGGAGATAAGGAGGTTGCAGTTCAAACTCGAAGAACATTAATCATCACTTCGAGTCAAGCACATATTTCTATATTGTCTATGATTGAACTAAAATATTGTCCTTTAATTAATTCAATATAAGAACTAGGTAAAATCTATGAAGAAGGATTTCGATCAAATTGAGAAAAATAAAACATGGGAATTGGTTCCAATATTAGCAAAAACAAATGGCATTGACAATAAATGAGGCTTTTGAAAAAAATGGATGAAAATGGAGATTTGTTAGAAATAAATGCACACTAGTATGAAAAGGCTATGCTCAAGTAGAGGGAATATATTTTGAAGATACCTTTACATGTGTCACGCAATTGGAAGCAATAAGGATGTTTCTTGCATTTGCATCCTAGAAAATTTTAGGGGTTAATATTCGTAGGTGGGCTAATTTTCCATGATTTTTCAAAAAAAAAAAAGATTCGCCAATTTCCCTTTTTTTCTAAAAATGATTCGTCGAAATTTTAAAATATAAAATTATTTTACCTAAAAAATCGCCAACATTATATAGATACTATATATAAAATCATTATAAATCTGAATAATTTTACAAATATATCAATAAATATTTTATAATTTGCATATTAGGGACTAGTGAGATTCGCCAATGTTTTAAACTTCAAGATAATTTTCCATCCTTAAAATTTTCCCTGATTTGCATGTCATAAAAATTTCAAGGTATATGAGATGGATGTAGAGTCATCGTTGTTGAATGGTGATCTTGAAGAAGAAGTTTACATAGAACAACCTAAATGTTTTCAACTATCAAAAAATCCCTTGGAAGTGTGTAGGCTTAAAAATGATTCGTATGGTCTAAAAAAAGAACGAAGGACATGGTACTCAATATTAGAAAAGTACTTACAATAGGGATTCAAGAGAGGAGCAACAAATATAAATCCGTATATCAAATCTAAGAATGATAATCTCCTAATTATTTGTGTTTATGTTGAAGACATCATTTTGGAAGTGATGCAAATTTACTTAGTCAAAATGTTTCAACAAGTAAGAAAAATGAATTCAAGATGTCCATCCTTATATAACTCTCATTTTTCCTTGGAATATAGACCACTCAATCAAAAAAAAAAAATTATCTCCCTAAGCAAGTAACTCAAGGAAATGCTAAAGAAATTTGGATTGGAACGATGTTATTTTCATTACCCTCATGGTAACTATATATAAGTTCAAAAAGGATTATGAGTCACCAATAGTATATCAAGCACTATATATATATTAATAATTCACAACCTTTTGTATTTAATAGTCTCTTAGCCAACATTATGCAAGTTGTTGGTGTAATTGTGAGATGTAATTCTACCCCCAAACAAAGTCAACTTAGTCAACTTTTAGCTTCTAACACAATGTTAAGATATATAAGAGCTATAATGTATTATGGTCTTTGGTATCCAAAAGGTCAAACATTTCATTAATAGCATATACAAATGTTAATTGGGCTAGAAGCGTAGATGATATTAAAATCACAAGTTGTGTCGCTTTATTTCTTCGAAATTTCCTAGTGGCTTAGTTCATCAAAAATAAATCATCTACCTCTCTCTACGGTTGAATCTGAGTACATAGAAAATGCAACAAGTTGTACTCATACTTTCTAGATGAAACAAACACTACAAATTTGAAGGTAATGTATGGTAAACATATTCCCATCATGTCTGACAATAAAAGTGTTATAAATTTATAAAGGAATCATGTTCTTCATCCAAAACCAAGCACATTCCTATTAAGTACCATTTCCTTAGAGAATAGGCAGCTGAGAAGATCTGAAGTTAGGGTATATTCTCTCAAAAGAAAACTTCTTGATATCTTTACCAAACCTTTATCTAGAGAACATTTTAATTATTTAAGCCAAAAGTTGGGAGTGATGTCTCACTTATCCCTTCATTAGTTTGTTTTCACCAAAGATGGAAGATACCAATATGGTTGCATACAATCATATTTAAGGGGAGATTCCATATCAATTGAATATGTACAAGTTAAAGGGGATAATTTCATCCTGTAGAGAAACAAACATCATGGTTACGATGGTACATTAGTCACATTATTACAGAGGAAGTGTATACACAAGTCCACATGTATCTCAAATTAACCACCCCATATTTATCAACTGGATGTTCATTTCTAGGGGAGAACCATGAATATTTTCTATTCCTCATTCCCAAAATATAAGCTCTTCTAGAACTATGAATAGATCCATAAATATAAAGCGTTTCAGAAGAGTAGTGATGAGAAATACAGTAAGGAAATTTCAATATCGAGCAACAAATATAATACCCAAGTAGTTAATAGTTATTGAATGAGAATCAGACTGTAGAAGGTCTCTTTTCTAATAATGTCTAAGGGTAAGGGTAAGTAGAAAAACATTGTAGAACATATTTATATAGAATATAAGAAAAAAAAAATATTGTGCATATGAATGATGTTACATGGATACGAGTATAAGTCCATAGTAGAAATGGGAAAATATTTATCTTGACAGGGGAAGCTATCAAGTAGATATGTTCTAATTAATGAACAACATTTTTTAAGATGTGGGGGAGATTTTTGAGCATTGGTTGTCATCAATGTCAAACTAAATCAAAATCACTCATGTCAAGTCATGCCATTTATGATAAGTCACGGACGACAAGAAATATCAAGTTCAGGGAGAGCAATATCAAGTTGGAAATATATGGTGTGAATATGGTAGTATTGTGAGTGTTTGTTGCATAGCCATGGTCAATATTGTAGATGATATATTTGCAATAATTTTTTTTTCAGCCTTTCAATATAAATACAGAAGCTCCATATTTAGATTAAAAGTATTCTTTGAGATTAGTTAAATGATATATTTCTTGGTAAATCAGATTAGATCACACATGATAAGAAAAATGAAAATTTCAAGGTATTGGCGAAGTCAATAGAGTAGGGAGATCAATGGTCAAGAGCCACATTCATAGGTCACATCAATGACATTGAACTATTTCGAGTGTATGACATGTGTATAGGTTAGCTTGAATATTATACACGATGAAATCCCATGGATGATTTCAATTTGATATGATAGTTGAGGAGTAGTATTAGATGTAAATATGCACACAGATTAATGTGTGGCTGATAACATGATGTGATCCAATGATGGAGGAATAATTAGATCAAAATTATAGGGTCAATCTTGGGATATGATCTATGCAAAGGTTAACCATTGGTAAAACACACGATAGAATATGAAAATCAAGGTTGAGTTACATCAATGGTCCAAATATGATATTGGACCTCAACATGCTGTAATGTTAAGATATCGTGTAGAACCCCATATAATCCAATGACAAAGATGAGTTCAGTTCAGATTTCCGAATTTAACATTGGGTGCGAAGAAGCACGAAATTTAACATGCAAATATACACGTGATATGACAGTATCTCTACATGCTATAGGTTTAACAGAAAAAATTCACCCGATATGGAGTTTCGGTGCTGACGAGGTTGTTCATATGGTTACAGATGAAAACAACGTGGGATAAACAGTGACATGGTGCTTTCTACTAATGACATTTGGCAGATTCAAAGAGATGACATGGATGTACACATGGTAGTAAGTTATGGACACTACTATATTATAGGTACTCATGCTAAGTAGAAGCTAAGGGGGTTAAATCCTCAAATTTAGCCCAATATTGTAGAAAATTAGTTAAGGAATAGTTCCGAGTATTTGAGATCTGATAGACACAAAATAAATTTTATTTATCAAATATAGGAAATTTGTATCTAGGAAGTTAACAAGGAAACCATCTATGACTATATAAGAATGAATATTTGATTTGATATTGTGTGCATGAGTTTTGAATATTAAGAGAGTTTGCATTGCAGGATTAGGAGGTTGAAGAGAAGAGGACATATTAATTTAGAGAAGTGTTTTTGGAGACTAATAAGGAGATTAAAAATTCATAAATTAGTGATAATTACATAAAGAAGAAAATGAAAGATTGTTTGAATTTATATGGTGGAGATGGAAACGAAAAAGTGTAGATATTAATTGTGAGACTTTGGTTACATAAAAAAAATATTAAAGAACCTTTGACCTACAAAGAATATCATCTAGGAGATTTAATTGATCAATATGTTGAAGAAATGGAAATTAGGTGCAGAGGAATGGATCATGAATATAGGAACTTGAGCGCTATATTTCATAAAAGAAACTTATAAATATCGGATCCATGATCTTGGTGATTCAATTAAATAAAAAAAACATATGCAACATGTAAATAGAAAGCTTGAAAATATAGATTTGTGATTTGAAAAAATATATCAACAATATTACAATCGTATAAGTACATATTTGAGTTTGAAAATTGATGAAAGAGGGACATGAAGGTTTAGGAAAGTATGTGGATGTATTTCAAGGGTTTGAAGCCTATTTTAATTTATTTCCGGTAAATATGATGCAACAAAATCAACATTAGTAAATTCATTTGACCATGATGGTCAATAATTTCATTTACCACAAGAAGTGAGTTTCCTGAATTTATTTAATTATTGGATACACTTAGTATTTACTTAGAGTTGTTATGAAATTGTAAAAATTAGGAATTTATTGTATTTGATTTCTGAGATACATTATAATTAGTTTTAATAGATTAGATATATTCTAGATTTACAAAACAAATCCACCATTAATGGGTCTTAACATATTTATTATTTTGTATTTAAATAGAATCTATAATTCAAGGAAGGGTTTCAGAAGTGTGAGTATGAATTTTGGATTAGTGTGTTTCTAAAGGAATGGACTGAAATAATTGAAGAAATTTTTGTCCTCTTTTTGTTGGATTTTTGGTGCTTTTTCATGATTCAAATTTCTTCCAAATTATAAGTTATAGATGTACTGTAAAATCTTTGTTTTAAGATTTTGTTTCGAGGTTCATGGAAACCATTGTATGTCAGTTCCTTTGGAACTAACAATTCAACATCAATGATCCTTCACTGGATTGAATCCTTTTTTGTGCTGGTAAAATTTCTAGGTCAAAATCCTTTATTATATATTCATCATAGCGTTAATTTATTTTCACTGCACGAAACCGAGCAAAACTTTATAATAAGTTCTTTTATTTAATTTTTCAAATGGTGGCATAAAAATCGAGAATAGTTAGTATTCAAGCCATCAGGAAATAATTTCACCATAACTTATGAAATTTTTTTGAAGCCCCGACCCACGTTAGAGTGGGATATTTTTGGTAATCACACTAGAGGTCGACTCCGACCCATAGTCAAACATTTTCAACTTTTTGGGTTTTGTACAAGGAAGTCTAAACTTCAACCCCCTAACGGTTCCAACCTCTGACTAGTCTATAGTAAGTGAACCTTGACCCAAGTCAGGAGTTATAACAAATGGATTTGAAGTTTTGACCTCCAACCTCATGAATTCGTGGAACAGGTCAAAAAATTTGTCGAATAATTAAAAGAATAGTGGAGGAGGACCCTAACGCGACCAGCTAAAATAGTGGGATAACTTCGATGATTTTCTGAATTCTTAATAAAAGGGGAATTATGGATTGTAGATTTCTGTGGTGTAGATTTTCAGAATCAGAGCTCGGAATCTCCACAGTTCTCATTTGACTGAAAAATGAGAACTATGGAGATTCCGAGCTCCGATTCTGAAAAGGGGAATTCTTGATATTTCCTTTGGATTTTGATAAAGTGAATTTTGTTCTTATAAATTTTGGAAATTGGTGGGATGTACCTTTTGAGGGTTTGACTCCACATGTGACTTTTGTAGGAAATATGAATAATCCTTTTGCTTAAGAAAGTTTTGGCCTTACATCATTTGTGATATCAGAGCATGATAACTTACTCGATTGAATTATTTGAATTTGAAGAAAATTTTGTAGCAATGATCTTATGATTTGATTTTCATTGAAAATTCAAGCGAAGGTATGAAAATTTGTTATAAGTTGTTAGTTGTAGAGTGTGGATTGCAGAGGAAGAGCCAAGCACAAGTTTTGGAGTAGATTGAAACCAATGAAGAAAAATACATGGTGATGATTTATAAGAAGGAGAAATGTTCTAGATATATTTGCAGTGAGCAAGAAAGATTGAGAGATTACGACAATGATCGAAGAAATTGGATGAAAGGTAATGAAATTTTGTTTTAAACTAATTTGAAACTGTTAAAGTAGTTAGAAACAAAAAATAAAGAGTAAAATGGTATTAGTTACAACCAAGAATTTGTGATAGAGGATAAAAGAGTGAGTAAAGCTCTTAAAGTAGAGGATTGTGATAGAGGAATTTGCAGTAAAAAATGTTGTAAAATAATTTCAATTGGAGACTTAAAGTATGGAATTAGTGGAAGTTCTCAAGAGAATAACATGTGAGTAGAGTGCAGAAGCCAGAGGAGATCAAGGAGTGTTGAAAAAGGTTCCAGGAGACAAAAAAAATGATGCCAAAAGATCAAGCTCGGGGGAAATGCTTGATGAGGCATTGAGTAGCAGTGTTGAAGATTGACTACAAAGAGAGAAGGCTTGGTTGTAGCTCACAGTGGGAATGGAGAAGCTCATAGAAGAGAAAATGGAGGTGAATACATATATTCAAAGGAATAATTTAGAAGGAAGCCACAGTAAGAAGAAAAAGGATGCTAAAAATAGTTGGAAAAAAGAGAATGAGTGATGAAGTGTTTGACAAATAGATGGTTGAGATAAAGGAAAATTTTAACAACCTAGAGAAGCTACTACAGAGAGAAATCATAATAGAATTGAGGCAAGGATTGTATGTAGGAAAAAGGTGAAAATGGTTTGTCAAGGATTTATTTTCTAATAAGTTAATGTGAAAAATGGAGAGAGAGGAGACACTCAGGGAAGTTGAGTACGAGATGAGAGAATGCATTTGTGAATCAGAGAAAGCATGATTTCTTAGAGAAGAAGACAATTATGAGGGAATAATGAGAAGGATTCTAGAGGCATATTTAGAGACAGAAATCTCTCATGGTTCTAATAACTCTTTCTGTGTGTGTATTTGCAAGTATCAAACATGATGGAGCTAAAAAAACATCAGAGATGGTGGAAAAAGAGGAAGTTATAAACATGTACAAGGTTTTATTCTATAGAATATCAAGGGATACCAGAGCTTGAAGATGAATAGAGAACTATTATAAGAGAAGGGAATTCAGTAGTAGTGTATGGAGACAGTATTAAAGAAAGCTATAAAAGAGTTCAGGATGAGTCTCTTCAAGTTTGTAAAAGTAAACATAGAGGTGTATTTGATTGGTTTCATTTACATTTTATAAGTGTGTATTTGATCATTTTGAAGGTTTTTTGTTGCATTTTGGAAGCATTTGGAGATTCGGAAGAAAGGAAAAAAAATATGTTTTGCAGAATTTTTTATTAGGAAAATGTGAAGATCATGAAGGAGGATATGGTCAAAGGAACTTAGCTCAAGGTATTTCATAAAGCTAATATGGGGCTACATGAAGACAATAATGAGAAGCCAATAAAGGGTCACCTTTGTGGAAGAATAAGAGGCAACATTATCTCTCACGAGCCAGAAATACATAACGGTAACTTGTCAGGACAGTTACAAGGGACGCAGAATAGACCAAGGAAATGATAAGAGTGATGCAAAATAGGAAGTTGTTCTATGGAATATTGATAATGGTGTTCAATATAGATAGGAAATTTCAAAAGATGAAGAAGTATTTTGTGTGTATGAAAATACATAGAAATTCATAAAGAATAACGAGATGTATTGAGAATCGGGGAAATGGAGACTTAAGAAGAAGAACAACACTTAGAGATAGTGTCTGAATATTTCAAGGAAGGACCAAAATATTTGGAAGATGTGTTACAATAGACTGGAAGTAAAGCTGCACATATTGAGGTAATGAATTCACTTGTATAAAATTCTATTTTATTGAATAAACATGAATATGTGTTAACAAAAGGTGGACAAGATATTTTATTTGAAGACAGTAATAGAGTTCTAAGGAAAAAACATCTCCACAAAGGAAAGGTGGAAACTAAATTTTAATAAATTCTTGAGTCAAAGGGAATGCTAAGTGAGAAAGAGGATTTTGTAAATAAAGGATGCAGTAATAATTTAAAGCAAATCAAGAAAAAAGTGGATTCTTGTCGTGGAGTTTCTCATTAGCTAGATGCCTTGAATATTCGTAAAGGGAAGTGGGAGAAAGTTATTATAACTCTCACACATCACGTGTTGACAACTGAATGGAAGAAATTGCTTCAAGGTGATAAGAATTATGATTTATGATTTGATGAAGAATAGAATTTTTTATCAAGTGGAAAGTATAAAGGGATAGGTTGAAGACAACATAGGCACAAGGGGAAAAGGTTGAAGATAGCTAGAAGAAATATGATAGAATTGAAGGCATGGAGGAGGTCATATGGCTTGGAAATGACTTAGATTGCATAAATGTGAGATGGCTGAAAGAGGAGTGCAACAATGCAACTACGAAAGAGAAGATAATAGTAGAATAAAGTGACAATTTTATTGTGTCATGTGCATATCAGCAACATGAACACCCAAAGAAATTGAAGAAAGAGATAAATGTAAAGTACAATTTGGTTCTAAATTTTAAAATTTTAAATGCTAATTGTATTTCATAGAATGTTTTTGGTGATGTATTTACTTGTGTAGATGAATGTAAGCCAAGAGTTCTTGGAGATGGAGGAAATCCATAAGATGAGGTTTGGAATGGAAGAATAAGGGATTTTACAAGTCTTACACAGGGCATTGTTGAAGTAGAGAAAAAATACAAGGAATGTAAAATTGCAACATATAATCAAATTTTGTCATCAAATCAACAAGGAAGTGTAGAAAAAGGTGAAAGTACAAATAGTACAATTGAATGCAACATGAGCATAATGCACTATTTGCAATATTTTTAATTTGTTGCAGTAAAATAACAATATATGGAGGATTGTTTTTATATTTTTATTTGTAAGGATGAAAAGACTCCAATTGAGATAGTAGATATGTGGAAACTAGAAGCAATAGATGATTTGTATAATATAAATTCCACAAGTTAGCAATATTGTATGAGAATGTGGGTTGTTACACCTGACGAACAAGAGGAGGAAATTTGGGGACACCAAATGATAATGATGGAAGGATCACAAGACAAAGAAAATAACAAAGGATGCATGGAGTAGGATTTTGAAATCTTAATAAATCATTGTTGTAAGTTCCAAAGTTTTTTGTCAAGTAGAAATGTTTCCAATTCAAAGAGGCAGTAGTCAACAACAAGAAAAAGTGAAGGGAGAAATATTGAAGATAAATAATATAAATTGTATGCACAACAACAATCAGTGTAGCTATGGGAAGATGGTTGATAATGAAAACTAGAGCAAAGGGACTACAAAATATCAAATTTAGGTTTGGGATCATGGATGGTTGCAGGAAACTACAGAAAAAAAATAGAACTATAAATCAAATGGAAAAAAAAAACATAAATTTGGGATCCTAGAGGACTTGAGTAGCTAAAGACTCGTGAACAGGAGATCATGAATAAATTGTTCCTTGGGATTCCAGTGCATCATCATCACCATTAGTAAATTCATTTGACCATCATGGTAAAAAAATTCATTTACTACAGGAATTGGGTATGCTGAGTTTATTTAATTATTGGATATTATTAGTAAAATTAGTATTTAGTTAGAGTTGTTATGAATTTGTAAAATATAGGAATTTGTTGTATTTAACTTCTCAAAGACATTAAAATTAATGTTAATAGATTACATATCTTCTAGATTTAAGAATCAAATCCATAATTAATGGATCTTAACAAATTTAATATTTTTTACTTAAACTGAACTTGTAACTCAAGAAAGGGGTTTTGGAAGTGTGACTGTGAAGTGTGGATGAGTGTGTTTCTGAAGGAAGGGACTGAATTAATTGAAGAATTTTTGTCCTATTTTTGTTGGATTTCTAGTTCTTTGTTATGATTAAAAGTTCTTCCAAACTATGTGTTATAGATGTACCATAAAATATTTGTTTTAAGATTTTGTGTTAAGTTTTTGTATGTCATTTCCTTTGCAACTAACCATTTGGTGTTGGCGATCCTTTATTAGATCAAATCCTTTGTGGCATTGGTGAAATTCCTAGGTAAACTCCTTTTTTGTAGATTTATCACAATGTCGGTTTACTTTACGACTATATGAACCTGATTAAAACTTTTTAATAGGCACTTTTATTTATTTTTTTAAATAGTGGCAGAGAACTCAAGAATATTTGATAGTCGATAGCTAAGATACAATTTCACCATATCTTAAGAAATTGTTTTGAAGCCCCAACCAATGTCAGAGTGGGAATTTTTTTGTAATCATGCGAGAGGTGGGTTTTGACCCATAGTCAAACCTTTTCTATTTTTGAGGTTTTGTATAAGGAATTCTGCCCTCCAACCCTATAAGCAGTTTGACCTCAAACTAGTATACAGTAAATCATCCATGGCACTAGTCAAGAGTTATAAAAAAATTCTTTTAAATTCCAACCTGCATCCTCATTAATTTGCATAATGGTTCAGCGATTAGGTTGAATAATTAAAAAAAAAGTGTAGGAGGGCACCGACCTAACCTAGTAAAATTGTGGGCTAGGTGAGTTGATTTGTCAAATTCTTAATAAAATGGGAATTGTCTATATTTCATTTGGATTTTGATAAAGTGGGTTTTGTTCCTATAAATTTTTGAAGTTCTTGGGATGTCCCTTTTGAGTGTTTAACTCTAAATGCGACTTTGTTAGGAAACATAAATAATCCTTTTGCTTAAAAAAGCTTTGGGCTTGCATCAAAAGATCGAGGTTGGTGCTTCCTATAGGTTGGTTCCTACAAACAATTGGAATAAGAGATTTCAACAAGTGGGTGATTGAAAAATAGGGACTCTAGTGCTTCCATCTAGTTGATGCTAGTAAAATAGATGTAATAGCATATTAAAACTTTCATTTAGAGAAAAAATAAGAGTTTTGGTTTTCTCACTTTATGGGTTTCCATGTAAACATACGAGTTTCATGTGTATTTATCGTCTGATGAATGGTGTTGCGATGTTATTATACATTATGATGTAAATGAATGTAAATATTGTTAAAAATAACAAAATATTGGTTCACCCCCAGCCTTTGAGTATTTTCCTAGTTCCTAACAAAAATTTCAATATTGCTACAATAGAGACACAATAAATTCAACCATAAAATGATAAAGTTGTGGGGATGAGGAATAATAACATGACTTATGGTTTCAATCCATTATACTTTCCACTTAATTCATAACTTACAGCATCCAATGAATCACTGTATAACCAAGTAATTTTTATATCTATAGAAGAATTAAACCCAAACATGTAATGAATTGATCTACCAAATAAATAAATTCATAGGAAATAAAATTTTTGGACCAAAAAATTATTTATATACCCAAGGAATTAATTGATAGTCTAAGGAGCAAGGGATGCATTGTATATAATGTATATAACATGTATGTGCCTCATATTACCTCACCTTTGTGAACCAAGTTGTGTCATTTGACCTATATAAGACAACCAATGACCTGTGAGAGAAATGAAATTCACTAGTAAAGAAAAATGGATTGAAAAATCATAGAGGGTTATAATTTTTGAATACAAGAGATAAAATTAGGAACGGGAAACATCTCCATTTCATAGGGAATTAATCCTTTAGACAACAAAGATGGATATCCAACATTTTGTAGGTATTGGATTTGCCCAGAATATCCATTAAACAAGTAATGGTGATATTGGACTTAGCCTTTGTATTCAAATAATGAACCAAAAATGTACTCATCCAATTTGAATTCACAAAAATAACTTAAAGGATAACTGAACAAGCATACAGCTATTTATCAATCATAGAAAATAAACCTTTCTCTCGACATTCATAGAAGTGTATTCTATGAAAATCAATGTATTCACTTGTATGGAATTCAATGAGAAAATAAATAAAAGCTAATTGAATGATTTGCTCATATGCATCTGTAGATAAAAGTTAAATAACTTTTATCTCTAATTATTAGAATACAAATAAATGAATCAAAAATACCATTATTTATCAACTATAGAGAATAATATTTTATTTTCACATTAATACAAGTGAATCACTAAATTTAATAATATTTATTTTATTATTGTATTCTATAAAAGTTAATAAAATAATACACTTACATTACGAACATTCATACATGTGGATTTCATAACTACAAACATAACAATAAATGAAAATGAACATATATTACCTTAGAAAATCAAACCAAAAAACCATATTTAAATGAGGATTAGTCTCTTCATTTCAATAATATCTGGTAAAATTCTTTCATGCTTTCTATTAATCTTCCTCTCTTCACCAAAATGACGCATTGAGTGTGAAATTCATGATCAGATAAATAAGGGAGAGTTGAGATAAGGGTAAGGTCGGTATCCATCTTCCATGACTCCCCATTTCTCATCCTTCCTATTCATGTCTTTCTTAGTTTCATTTTACATTTCTCATCCTTCCTATTCATGTCTTTTTTAGTTTCATTTTACTTCCCTCCACACCTCTCTCTCTCTCTCTCTCTCTCTCGCACACATTTATATTTATAGTTGCATTATTTTATATAATTTATTCTAACCTACATTGACTACCCCGCTTCTCTCTCTCTCTCTCTCTCACACACACATTTGTATTTACATTTCTCATCCAATTTATTCATGTCTTTTTTAGTTTCATTTTACTTCCCTCCACACCTCTCTCTCTCTCTCTCTCTCTCTCTCTCTCTCTCACGCTCTCACGCTCTCTCTCTCTGTCTCACGCACACATTTATATTTATAGCTGCATTATTTTATATAATTTATTCTAACCTACCTTGACTACCCCGCTTCTCTCTCTCTCTCTCACACACACACACATTTGTATTTATAGTTTTATTGTTTTGTAGAATGTTTCTAGCCTACATTGACTACTAAATTGCATTGTAGATATCGATTCTTACACCTATTCATTTATTTTATATCCATTTTGAATCACTTTTCTTACCTTTTTATTTATTTATTTGATTAGTCACTTTTCTTTATATATGCTTTGTTAAGAATGGGACTTGGGATATTGGGGCCTCATAGTGAGTTGACATTGCTGAAGCATTCATTTGTATTTTTAATTTTTGTTGCATCAACCTTGAGCTTATAACTCTTAGGATGAGTATTTCCTCATGGAATCATGATGCTTGAAAGTTTGTTATAACATATGAAAAACCATCCATGAGTGAAAATAGAATATATGCATGGAACAATGGGGAATGTAAAGTGTTAAATATGATTTGGGATATATACATACTACACCTTCTTGTGTCTCTAATAGTACAAATCAACCAAATAGAGGAAATCTTTATCTAAAATATGACTATGATCTGCCATGGTACAATAAGGAAAGTAGTAACAGTTTAGAATGCTATGATACATTACTATACAAAACCAATATTCACCACAATCTTGACAAATACATGAAACATTGTCATCATACATGAGTAAGAGAAAGCATGATGGTTTCTAATACATCAAACCTCATAGCCATAATGGTTAGTAGAGCATCATGTGCACATCATCTCATCACAATTCCAAATCAATTTAACCATGCTATCATGCTTAAAATCATCAAAGTCATATCCAATGTGCAAAGAATATCATCATGTAGCAATATCTTTGATATATGTGCTTCGAAGACCACTTTGAAGTGCTCACATTAAAATGTGAACTAGGAAATCATGTTATCAGGACATTAGTGCTCATAAAATAACTCTTTATCATGTGATGAAAATTAGATGGTTACTTCTCATATAGTATGAGGCGTAACGAGACATATAAAATAAATTGTTACCAAGCATAGTATCTTATCTCATGCATTAGACTAAAGTTAGACAATAATATAAAGCATATGACCTCTAGGAGAAGCTTCACTTATGACCAAGGAAAATTTTAATGCCTCAATTTTGTCCATACGCTAATTTTCGATGTCTTTTTTCCAAAAAAAAATGCTACTTTCTGTATTTTTCTAAAATTATTTACCCTAATATTTATAGGATAAGACTATTTTACTCCAAAAATAAAACAAAATTTTCTAAAAACTATACATAATTCTGAGGAATTTGAATATTTTTGCAAAAAGCGCCAAATATTTTATGGTTAATGTTTTAATAATTAGTAATATTAACCAAGTTTTTTACATGTAAGGTAAGAATTAGTAAGAGAATAGTGGGTCCTTAAAATTTTTCATGGCCATGACCACAAGATATACAAGTGATAATTTTTTATTGTCTAAGAACCTAAGACTATCCCCTTTATACACAATGATGAGATTATTCAAGTAGCATGGTTTATATTGAATAATAATGATGAGTCAACACCATTTACAAATCACATCCTAGTGATGGTTGTCCTCATTGGGAGTGTACAATTGAGTTATGATAGATTTTTTCACCTTCAGAAAAAAATATGTCTAAACTAAATATACATGAATTTTCTTCGAAGAGGTCACAATTTCAAACTTGGAGGGGGGTAGAGTATGTACACCTGTATATATGTTGTTTTTTCTTATATTAGGACAATGGTAGAATTGATGTATGTCACCAAGGAAAATCGAGCTTAAGTTAGAGGAACTGCTCCTATACTCATGAGCCTCATGCAACCACCCACAAAGATGTAATTTAGGTTAACCAAGTTTTAAACTTGGGGATAGTCGTCCACTGTTTGACCTAGACTAATGAGCTTATATATTTTAGCATTCAAAACATGTAAGAAAGAGAACATATTATCTTAAAGAGAAAAACATCCCATTCACCGATTTGGTATCTCCCTTTTATGACTTTAAAATTAAATTATTATCATTATGATTATATCATAATTAATAATAACATAAATATTTCTAAATACTATATATTATTAATTTAATGCATAAACAAGTGTAACTAATTCAAATATAATAACAAATAGCTTTTAAGTCAGACTTTTTGGAAAATTTTCTGGTTTATTTTCAGATCTAATTTGTTTAGAATCTGGCAGAGATTTATTGAAGTCACAAGTTTGAGGTGTGAAATATTTATAATTGAAGTACCTGAGGGGTTTTTGAAGGTGTTGAATCCATACATACAGTAAAACAAACTAGTTTAAATAACAAAAATCAAGATTTAACCACAAATCTTTTCTAGCCTAAAATCTACCAAAAAATCCAAAAAATAGTACTTAAAGTATACTCCATATAATAATTGTTCAAAATATACGCATACTTAAAAGTATGTATCATGAATACTAATAAGAAATATGAAAACAACATTATGTATTTATTTATATTAATATATCAATATAAGAAAGTTTTTCCTATTTTTGTTGGATTTCTGGTGCTTTTTTATGATTCAAATTTATTCCAAATTATATGTTATATATGTATTGTAAAATATTTGTTTTAAGATGTTATGTCGGGGTTAATGGAAACCATTGTATGTCAGTTCCTTTGGAACTAAAAATTCAACATCGATGATCCTTCACTGGATTGAATCCCTTTTGGTTTGGTAAAATTTCTAGGTCAAACTCCTTTGTTATATATTCATCACAACGTCGATTTATTCTAACTATTCGAAACTAATTAAAACTTTATAATAAGTGATTTTCTTTAATTTTTCAAATAGTGGCACAGAACTCGAGCATAGTCAGTAGTCAGGCCATTACGACATAATTTAACCACAACTTATGATTTTTTTTTGTGTAGAAATTATACAACATGCATGTATACCTTGGATTCTCTTGATCTAACAATTATATGACATTATTAAATACTGAATTTCTTCTACAATATTTTGCGAAATTTAAAAACACAATCACCAATTACATAAACATCAAGAAAAATAGATCAAAACCGCAATACCAGATATTCCTGGGGAAAGCTTACTGCTCAAAACCCCTCTATCATATATTGTATATTCCACAAGGAATCATGAAACAATTACATACAAAACTCCAATCACAAGAGCTCTCGGTACATCAGCTAATAGTCTCACACTGTCATACAAAAATTGGTAAGGTCCTTAGCCAATTTATTGTCTCCAAACATCATGCCTTGCTCATGCAATTCCTGATGAATGCAATGCTTAATCACAAGGAATTACTTTCTTCCTCATCTACGCTGAGTATCATGGCCATCCTGTGGTGTTATAACTACACCTGGGTAGCCTGCTAGTATCAAAACTGATAGTTACACTTCCCTTTCACTTAGAACTCAACTGGGTCTCCACTGGATCTGATATGCATGCAATTAGTAATAGTAAAAAAATCAGTTGCATGTGAGATCACCCCATGTGAATTAATTAATATTTAATTCACTTGATATCTCACTAGTGTATCTACAGCTACAACTAGCACAACTGACTTTAACTCACTTAACTGAGTTAAATTGATTTACAACTTGCATTAACTAATGCACCACTACACTTCCAACTCTGTTACAACTAGAATCCCTCTGTTACAACTCAAGTCAGCCTGTATGTCCTGCCAACCAGCCTCTTAACTCAAAATTCCTTTAGCTAACTGATTTTCCACTTCATTTAACTATTTGCAAGTGCCCATTGAGAATGGATTATTGTTTATTATCCAACTAATATTAAGGGATAATAATAGTTGACATGCATATATAAAAATAAATTCAATCTATAAATAGAACTTGCACATACATCTATAAATAGACATGCATCTATAAATAGAATTTTCTCATGCATCTATAAATAGACATCCACCTAAAAATAGCTTGTGTGGACCCCAGCTAGTGTAGGTGCTTATTTTTCACTAGGATGAAGGATGTTGTTTCTAGATGCCAATTTCACTATTTCTTATTGCAACATTCAACACTCCCTCTCAAAAAGAAAGGAATGTCCTTTCATGCAACATGCAAATCCATGCATTCGCCCTGCAACGTTTGCATGCAAAACTTCTCTAGTGCTTCTCGCACATGAAACACTTGGATGCAACACTTCCGAAACTAAATAGACTCCAAACAACTAGATCAATATAATGCATCTGTCATCAAAGTATTTTGACTTCTATTGGTAACAACTGCACATCTCTTCAGGAACCACTTCGTTGTTGACCTACGCATCCATGCACTCTACACTTGTTGTCAACTTTGATCTGTTCTCCACTATCTGACACTGTCACTTTGATTTCATGTCCTCTTGACATCTAACTACATCAATCTAAATGATCCTACTACTGTTTCTCTATGGGCTCCTCGTAGCCAGGTTCAGTTCATGAGATCCACACCATCTCAATGAATCCTACCTAGAAATTTCTTCTTGGGATTACTCATGCATGTCGCTCCACCTATCACCTGGTGGTATAGCTGCATGCACTTCCTCTGCCCATCTAGCATGAAATTTCTCTGCATGAGTGGTTGCTGCCACTCCATGATCCTCATCTTTTGGTTGCTCCACATCCCGAGCTTCACTCTTACCTACATGCAAATCCTTCTCCCTCTCAAGCATCAATTGCATGGATTTCTCACCCTTCTTAATGGTAGAAAGCTCTGTAGAAATCACATCTACATCAAATCTATAGAGATTCTTCTGCATCTCCAGTTGTGGTTGCTCCACAACCTTCTGAGACTACTTCTCAGGTTGCATGTTGAGAGGCTCCCTCTCAACCACCAAGTCACTAACCTCTTCTTTGTTCCTCTAAGCTTTGCATTCATTTTGTACCTTAGTGCATGTAGGTTCTTGGCTCGCGCACATTATAATTGTCCTTCCATCGCAAAATTTTATAACAAAAGAGTTGGTCTTAAATTGATGATATCTCCCTCATCCGAGCTCCGATTCGACTGAATTTGTTTTTTTTCAATTTGGGTATTTTTTCGCAAGGAATCCAAATATTCTATTTCTTTTTGAAAAAAATTCACCAAAATTTTCATATATTCTCTGCAAACTCGTGCGCCCAAAATTTTGTTGCTCTCATTCCATGTAGAAAATCTATAACACATCTCTGATACCATGTAGAAATTATACAACATGCATGTATATCTTGGATTATCCTGATCTAACAATTATATGTCACTGTTAAATAATGAATCACTTTTACAAATATTTTGTGGAATTAAAAACATAATCGCCAATTACATAAACATGAAGAAAAATAGATCAAAACCATAATACCAGATATTCCCATGGAAATCTTACTTCTCAAAACACCTCTATCATATATTGTATATTCCACAAGGAATCATGAAAAAATTACATACAAAACTCCAATCACAAGAGCTCGCACACTGTCATACAAAAATTGGCTCTTAAAACATCCTACCTTGCTCACATAGTTCCTGATGAATGAAATCCCTAATCACAAGTAATTCCTTCCTTCCTCAACTGCGCTGAGTATCATGGGCATCCTATGGTGTTATAACTACAATTGGGTAGCCTGCTAATATCACAACTGATAGTTACACTTCCCTTTCACCTAGAATTGAACTGGGTCTCCACTAGATCTGATATGCATGCAGTTAATAATAGTAAAAACATTAGTTTCATGTGATATCACTCCATGTGAATTAATTAATATTTAATTCACTTGATCTCTCACTAGTGTATCTATAGTTACAACTAGCACAACTGACTTTAACTTGCTTAACCGAGTTAAACTGATTTACAACTTGCATTAACTAATGGACCACTGCACTTCCAACTCTGTTACAACTCAAGTCAGCCTGCATGTCCCACCAAACAACCTCTTAACTCAAAATTCATTTAGCTAACTGATTTTCCACTTCAGTTAACTATTTCCAAGTGCTCATTGAGAATAGAATATTGTTTATTGTCCAACGAATATCAAGGGATAATAATAGTTGGCATGCATCTATAAATATACATGCAATCTATAAATAGAACTTGCAAATACATACATAAATACATACATACATACATACATACATACATACATACATACATACATACATACATACATACATACATATATATATATATATATATATATATATATATATATATATACATGCATCTATAAATAGACATCCACCTAAAAATAGCCTGTGTGGGCCCCTCCTAGTGTAGGTGCTTATTTTTCACTAGGATCAAGGATGTTGTTTCAGATGCCAATTTCACTGCTTATTGTTGCAACATTCAACATTTTGAAGGCCCAACCCGCATTACAGTGGGATATTTTTGGTAATCACACCATAGGTCGGCTCCGACCCACAGCCAAACCTTTTCTATTTTTGAGGTGTTTTACAAGGAAGTCTGACTTGCGACCCCATAAGGGTTCCAACCTATGAAGAGTCTATAGTAAGTCAACCTCAACCCAAGTTGCGAGTTATAACAAATGGCTTTGAAGTTCTGACCTCCAACCTCATGAATTTGTAGAACATGTCAAAAAAAATTTCAAATAATTAAAAGAAAATTGGAGGAGGACTGTGACCCATCGTGCTAAAATTGTGGGATAGGTTTTATGATTTTTCGAATTCTTAATAAAAGGGGAATTCTCGATATTTCCTTTGGATTTTGATAAAGTGGGTTTTGTTCTTATAAATTTTGGAAATTGGCAGGATGTCCATTTTGAGGGTGTGATTCCATATGTGAATTTTGTAGGAAATAAAAATAATCCTTTTGCTTAAGAACGCTCCAGTCCTTCATCATTTGTTATATCAGAGCATGACAACTTTCTCAATTGAATTCTTTGAAATAAAAGAATTTTTTGTAGCAGTGACCTTATGATTTGATTTTCATTGCTAATTCAATCCAAGGTATGCAAAGTTTCTATAAGTTGTTACTTGTAAAGTGTGGATTGCAGAGGAATATCAAAACACAAGTTTTTGAGTAGATTGAAACCAATAAAGAAAATTATAGGGTGATGATTGAGAATAAGGATAAATGATTGAGATGTATCTACAGTCAATAAGGAAGACTCAGAGATTACAACAATGAATGAATAAATTGGATGAAAGGTAATGAATTTTTAATTGAAACTAATTTCAAAGTGTTAAAGTAGGTAGCAACAAAATTAAAGGGTAAAATTGTAGTAGTTAGAGCCAGGAACTTGTGATAGAGGAGAAAAGAGTGAGTAAATCTTTTAAAGTAGAGGATTGTGATCGAGGAATTTGCAGTAAGAAATGTTGTAAACAAATTTTAATTGGAGATTGAGGGTACATTATTAGTGTAAGCTATTAATATAATAACATGTGAGTAGAGTGAAGAATCCAAAAGAGAGAAAGGAGTGTTGAAAAATGTTCCTGAAGATATAATGAATGATGCCAAAAGATCAAGCTCAGGGGGAATGCTTGATGAGGCATTGAGTAGCGATGTTGAAGATTGACTACAAAGAGAGAAGGCTTGGTTGCATATCATAGTGGGAATGGAGAATCTCATAGAAGAGAAGATGGAGATGAATACATATAGTCAAAGTGACATTTTATAAGGAAGACATAGTACGAAGAAAAAAGATGCAAAAATAGTTGGCAAGAAAAGAATGAGTAATGAAGAGTTTGAAAAAGAGATGGCTCAGATAAAGGAAAAACTTAGAAACCTGGAGAATATACTACAAATAGAAAACATAAAAAAAATTGAGGCAAGGATTATATGTAGGAAAAAGGGTTAAATGGTTTTTCAAGGATTTATTTTCTAAGAAGTTAATGCAGAAAATGGAGAGAGAGTGGAGGCACTCAAGGAAGTTGAGTACGAGATGAGAGAATGCATTTGTGAACTAGAGAAAGGATTATTTCTTAGAGAAGAAGACAATTATGATGGAATAACTAGAAGGATCTTAAATGCATCTTTAGTGACTGAAAGATCTCGTGGTTTTAGTTTTAATTATTTGTGTGTGTTTATTTGCAAGTATCAATTATGATGGAGCTAAAACATTACCAGAGATGGTGGAAAAATAAGAAGCTATAAAAATGTAGAGGTTTTCCTATGTAGAATATCAAGGGTTAGAAGATCTTGAAGATGAACAAGGAATTGTTATAAGAGAAGGGAATTCAATTGTATTTTATGGAGATAGTATTGAAGAAATCTATAAAGGATTTTAGGATGTGTCTCTTCAAGTTTTTAAAAGGAAACATAGATGTGTATTTGATTGGTTTCATTTAAATTTTCTAAGTGTGTATTTGATCATTTTTTAAGGATTTTTGTCAAATTTTAGAAGCATTTGGAGATTGGGAAGAGAGGACAAAACATATGTTTTGCAAAATTGTGTATCAGGAAATGTGAAGATAGTGAAAGAGGAGATGGCCAGAGGAACTTAGCTCAAGTTATTTCATAAAACTAAGAGGAGGCTACATGAAGACAAGAATGAGAAGCCAATAAAGTACCTTTTGTGGAAGAAGAAGAGGCATCATTGTCTCGCACAAGTCAAAAATAAAATATGGTAACTTGTGAGGACAGTTACAAGGGAGAAAAAATAGACCAAGGAAATGATAAGAGTGATGCAAAATAGCAATTTGTTTTATGGAATAGTGATAATGATTATAAATATAGCTAGGAAATTTCAAAATATGAAGATGTAGTTTGTGTGTATGATCAGACATAGAACTACATAAAAGAAGAACAAGATGTATTAAGAATTGGGGAAATGAAGAATTAAGAAGAAGAACAACACTTAGGGGTAGTGTTTGAAGATTTCAATGAAGGAATATTTTTTTTGGAAGATGTGTTACAATATCCCAGAAGTAAAGCTACATATATTGAGGTAACGAATTCACCTGTAGAAAATTACATTTTATTGAATAAACATGAATATGTGTTAACCGAAGGTGGATAAGATATTGTATTTGAAGATAGTAATAGCGTTATAAGAAATATTCCTCTCCACAAAACCAAGGTGAAAACTAAAATTTCAGAATTCGTTGATTGAAAGGGAATGTTAAGTGAGCAAGATGATTCTATAAATAAATGATGGAGTAATCCCTTAAATACAATCAAGAAACTAGTAAATTATTGTCGTGGAGTTTCCCATTAGCTAGATACCTTGAATATTTGTAAAGGGAAGTGGGAGAAATTTATTGTAACTCTCACATATCATGTGTTGACAAATGAATGGAAGTAATTTCTTCAAGGTGAAAGGAAGTATGATAATCAGTATGGTTTATGGTTTAATGAAGAATAAATTTTTTTATCAAGTGAGAAGTATCAAGGGATAGGTTAAAGACAACATAGGCACAAGGAGAAACTTTTGAAGATATCTCAAAGCAATATGACAGAAGTGAAGTCCTGGAGGAGAGTCATATGGATTGGAAATGACTTAGATTGCATAAATGTGAGATGGTTGAAAGAGGAGTGAACTAATGCAGCTATGAAAGAGAAGATAATATTCGAAGAAAATGACAATTTTATTGTGTCACGTGCATATCAAAAATAGGAACATCCAAAGAAATTGAAGAAAGCGATAAATGCAAAGTACAATTTGGTTATAACTTTTAAAAATTTAAATGTTAATTTTATTTTGCAAAATGATTTTGGTGATATATTTACTTGTGTAGTTGAATATAAGCCAAGAGGTCTTGGATATGGATACAACCCATAAGATGAGGCTTGGAATGGAAGAATGATGGTTTTTTCAATACTTACATAGCGTATTGTTGAATCAGAGAAAAATACAAGGAATGTAAAATTGCAACATATATTCAAATTTTGTCATCATATCAGCAAATTAGTGAAGAAAAAAGTGAAAGGACAAATAGTACATTTGAATGAAACATGATCATAATGCACTATTGGCAAGATTTTGAATTTGTTGTAGTAAAATAATAATATATGGAGGACCGTTTTTATATTTTTATATGTAAGGATGAAAATATTCCACTTGAGATAGTAGGTATGTGGAAATTAGAAGCAAAAAAGGATTTTTATAATATTACTTCCACAATTTCGCAATACTGTAAGATAATATGGATTGTTACACTTGAAGAACTAGAGGAAGCAATTTGGGGACAACAAATGATAATGATGAAAGAATCACAAGACAAAGAAACTAACAAAGGAAGCATGGAGTAGGATTTTGAATATTTTGGAATATTAAAAAACCATTGGTGTAAGTTCCAAATGTTTTTTCAAGTAGCAATATGTCCAATTCAAAGAGGTAGTAGTCAAAACTAAGGAAAAGTGAAGGGAGCAAGATCAATGATAAGGAATATCAAATGGATGAGAAACAACAATCACTATAGTTATGGGAAGATGGTTAATAATGAAAGCTAGAGTATAGAGAGTCCACAAAATAAAAATTAGGTTTGGGATCCTGAATGGTTGTAGGAAACTAAAGAAAAAATCATAGAACTGTAAATCAAATGGAAAAAAAAAACAACATAAAATTTGAGATCCTAGAGGAATTGAGAAGTTAAAGACTCTCAGGAGATCATGAATAAGTTGTTCCTTGGGAATCCAATGCAAGAGCATCACCATCAATAAATTCATTTGATCATCATGGTCAAAATTTTCATTTACTACGGGAAGTGGGTTTCCTAAATTTATTTAATTATTGGATATACTTCAGAAAATTAGTATTTAGTTCGAGTTTTTCATAATTTGTAAAATATAGGAATTTGTTGTAGTTTATTTCTGAGAGACATTAAAATTAGTTTTAATAGATTATATATCTTCTACATTTAGGAATCAAATCCACAATTGATGGATCTTAAAAAATTTATTATCTTGTACTTAAATAAAACTTGTAACTCAAGAAAGGGGTTTTAGAAGTGTGGATGAGTCTGTTTCTGAAGGGAGCAACTGAATGAATTGAATATTTTTTGTCGTTTTTTTTTTTATTTCAAGTCCTTTTTTATGATTCAAATTGCTTCCAAATTATGCGTTATAGATGTACTATAAAATATTTTTTTTAAGCTTTTGTGTCAAGGTTCATGGTAACCATTTTATATCAATTCCTTTGCAACTAAGTATCTGGTGTTGGCGGTCATTCATTGGATCAAATCCTTTGTGGCTTTGGTGAAATTCCTAGGTCAAAATCCTTTGTTTTATATTTATCACGTCATCGGTATACTTTACGAATGTACGAAACCAATTAAAACTTTATAATGTGTTATTTTATTTATTTTATTCAAATATTGGCACAAAACGTGAGAATAGTCGATATTTGGGTCATCGAGACACAATTTCACCATAGCTTATGAAAATGTTTTGAATCCCCAACCCATGTTAGAGTGGGATTTTCCGTTGCATCGGTAGATAACTCTGTTTTTTTTAATCGCGCCAGAGGTGGGCTTTGACCGATAGTCAAACATTTTCTATTGTTGAGATTTTCTACAAGGAAGTATGACCTCCAACCCCATAAGGGTTTCGACCTCAAACTAGTCTATAGTAAATTGGCCTTGACCCTAGTTGAGAGTTATAACAAAAGTATTTGAAATTCCAACCTGTGACCTTATGAATTTGTAGAATAGGTCAATGATTATGTTAATTAATTAAAATAAAAGTGTAGGAGGACCCCAACCTGACCTACTAAAATTTTGCTTTAGGTTAGCCAATTTGTCAAATTCTTAATAAAAGGGGAATTCTCTATATTTACTTTCGATTTTGATAAAGTGGGTTTTGTTCTTATAAATTTTTGAAGTTGGTGGGATGTACCTTTTGAGTGTTTAACTCCCACTGTGACTTTCGTAGGAAATATAAATCATCTTTTTGCTTAAGAAATCTTTGGGCCTGCATCAAAAGATCACAGAGGTTGGCGCTTCCTATAGGTTGGTGCCTATAAACAATTGGAATAATAGATTTTAACAAGTGGGTGATTGAAAAATAGGGATTTAGTACTTCCATCTAGTTTCTGCTAGTAAAATATATGTAATAACATATTGAAGCTTTCATTTAGAACAAAAAAAAGAGTTGTGGTTTTCTCACTTTATGGGTTTCCATGTAAAAATATGTGCTTCATTTGTCTTTATTGTCTGATGAATGGTGTTGCGATTTTATTATTCATTATGATGTAAGAAAATTGAAATAAAAAAATATTGATTCATCCCCGAATGTCCGAGTATTTTTCTGATTCTTAATCACAATTCCAATATGCTACAATAGATACAATGAATTCAACCATAAAATCATAAAGTTGTGAAAATGAAGAATAATAACATCATTTATGGTTTCAATCCATTATACTTTCCAATTAATTCATAACTTAACACATCCAATGAATCATTGAATAACCAAGTAATTCGATTAGCTAGAGACGAAGTAAACCCAAACTTGTAATGAATTGAGTCTTACACCTATTCATTGATTTTATATCAATTTTGAATAACATTTCTTACCTTTTTATTTATTTATTTGATTATTCACTTTTCATTTACATATGCATCGTTAATCATGGGACTTGGGGTATTTAGACCTCATAGTGAGTTGAAATTGCTCAAGCACTAATTTGGATTTTTAGTTTTTGTTGCATCAACCTTGAGCTTATAACTCTTAGGATGAGTATTTCCTCATGGAATCAGGATGCATGAAATTTGTTATGACATATGAAAAACCATCCATGAGTGAAAAATAGAATATGTGCATGGAATAATGGGGAATGTGAAGTGTTAAATATGATTTGGGATATAGAAATACTAAACCTTCTTACGTCTCTAATAGTGCAACTCAAGAAAATAGAGACACACCTTATCTAAAAGATGACTATGCTCCACCATGGTACAATAAGTAAAGTAGTAATATTTTAGAGTGTTATGATACATTACTATACTAAACCAATTTTCACCATAATGGCACCCATTGAACAATGGGCATACTAGAAAATACAACTAAAATAGCTGGCGGACAATAATCATCATATCCTATAGTTAGTAGACTTCCTCCATGTGTTTATGCCCTCAACTCATACTGGGAAAGGAAAGACTAATTGATAGTACTACGGATAGTAGGGAGAGCAGAATTATGAGCCAGGACATATACATGAAACATTTTCATCATACACGAGTAAGAGAAAGCATGATGGTTTCTAATAAATCAAACCTCATAGTCAGAATGGTTAATATAGCATCATGTGCACATCGTCATCATCACAGTCTAGATCAATTTAACCATGCTATCATGATTAAAATCATCAAAGGCATATCCAACGTGTAAAGAAGATAATCATGTAGCAATATCTTTGAGATATGTGCTTAGAAGACCACTTTGAAGTGCTCACAATAAAATGTGAACTAGAAAAGCATGTCATCGGGATGTTGGTGCTCATAAAAAAACTCTTTATCATGTGATGAAAATAAGATGGTTACTTCTTATATAGTATGAGGGGTAATAAGACATATAAAACAAATTGTTACCGAGCATAATATCTCATTTCATTAGACTAAGGTTAGACACTAATATAAAACATATGATCTTTAGGCAAAGCTTCACTTATGACCAAGGAAAATTTTAGTGCCTCAATTTTTTCCATATGTTAATTTTCCATGTCTTTTTTCCAAAAGCAAAAATTGCTAGTTTTTTTATTTTTCTAAAATGATTTACCCAATATTTATAGGATAAGAGTATTTTACTCCAAAAATCAACAAAATTTTCAAAAAACTATACATAATTCTTAGGAATTTGAATTATTTTACAAAAAGGCCAAATATTTTATGGTTAGTATTTTAGGAACTAGTAATATTACCCAAGTTTTTACACATACTTGTTGATTGTCTAAGAACCTGAGTCTATCCCATTTACATACAATGATGGGATTATTTCAAGTAGCATGGTTTTTCTTGAATAATAATGGATTCAACATCATTTACAAATCACATCTTAGTGGTGGTTGTCCTCGTTAAGTGTGAAAAATTGAGTTATGATATATTTTGTCACCTTTAGAAAAAAATATGTCTAAAATAAATATACATGATGTTTCTCTTAAGAGGTCAGAATATATGTCTTTCTTTCATATATTAGGGAATTGGTAGAATTGACCTATGTCACTAAGGACGACTGAGGTTAAGTTAGAGGAACTACTCCTATACTCCTGAGCCTCATGAAACCACCCACAAGGATGTCACTCAGGTTAACCAAGTTTCAAACTTGGGGAGATTCATCCACCATTTGGCCTAGACCGATGAGCTTATATATTTTAGCATTCTAATCATGTAAGAAAGAGAGAGTATCTTATCCCAAAGAGAAAAATATCTCATACACCGATTTGGTATTTCTCTTTTATGAATTTAAAATTAAATGATTATTATTATTATTATTATTATTATTATTATTATTATTATTATTATTATTATATCATAATTAATAATAATATAAATATTCAGATAAATGTAATTTTGGTTTAATCACATTATAAGGATTTTGTGTGATCTGAATTATGGATCACAAAAGTCCTAGATCAAACAATATAAATATTTGAAATACTATTATATTATTAATTTAATGCATAAACAAGTGTAACTAATGGAAATATAATAACAAGTAAGTGCTACTTTCTGGAAAGTTTTCACGTTTATTTTCATATCTAATTTGTCTAGATTCTAGTAGAGATTTATTGAAGTCACAAGTTTGACACGTGAACTCTTTATAAATGAAGTGCCCCAGAAGTTTTTGAAGGTATTGAATCCATACATGTAGTAAAAAAACCAGTTTAAGCAACACAAATCAATATTTGACCACAAATGTTTCACGAAATTCTAACCTAAAATCTACCAAAAAAATCATACTTAAAATTATTCTATATAATATTTTTTTCAAAACATGCTTATACTTATTTGGTTCTAATTAAAAATAGGTATCATGAATAGTAATAAGAAATATGAAAATAACATTATGTATTCATTTATATTAGTATATCAATATAAGAATATATTTAGAGTAATTAAATACAATAAATGTATTTGACAAATTACTAAAAAATTATTCTATTATTAGTCCCTACTACGGGATTATAGTGATCGATAGATCATTTCACTGCATATTAATTGGGAGTTTGACCACACATTTTTTTAGCTTATACCTAATGTTTAGCTTAATATAATATTATTTCTTATTTATATAATTGAACAAATATGAGTTATCACAAATTTTATTGGACAATAATATTAGAGGTCTTAGTGCGGGAAGTTTGCCTTAGTTTTTTGAGTAGCCAAACTTTCCGCCAACAAGCTTTTAACCAAAGTTTCGGAAGTTTTATCAATCCTAAATTTTTAAACCCAAAGTTTTCATTCATTGCTCAACTCATGTCATTTCTTCTTTCCCTATTTTGTTGTATCCAAAGTTTTGTTATATTTTCGTTTGCCTATTTTGCTATATCCAATTTTTTGTGTTATAATTTAGTCGTTTAGTCGTTTACCTATTTTGGTTTTGGTTGTGACATGCTGCTACTATAGAAACTATCATTTTCTTGGATGCCACATGCTGGCACAACCATTTCCATGGATGCCACCTATTCTTATTACCCTGCATGTCACAACTCTTTGATGCCACATGTTTTTGTTATTGTGCGTGATTTATCAATAGATTTTAATTGGTAAGTTCGGTTCTATTCGCTTCAGAGCTGGGGAAATAGAAGAGCCAAGATAAGTATATGGGTTGGGTGAACGAATCTTTCTCAATAGGTAACATTCTTAGAATCTATTGGTAATAGTTCGCTACATTTTCCGTCTTTTTTCGTTTTAGTTTTTATCAGTTTAGGCAGCAGCAGCAGCCCGGGTAGAAGTTGACAGCGGCCAACAGTAGTTGGGGTAGAAGTTGACGTCGACCTCCTTCATTTTCTGCAGGAATCGAGCCTCTCGATGGCGTACCTTTCAAGCGCCGAGGTAGTTGCTGGATCTGGCTATGGCAGCAAGAAATCTAGTTACTAGATGTGGTCACGCCTGAGGAGATTTCAGAGGAACCGTTGGAAAAGTTATGCTGCAAGTGATTGGATTAGATACCCGGCATGGGTCTGTTGACACATAGGTTCATGTATTATCTAATTGAAGGAATCTATTATATTGAGTGATATCAAAATGCCAAAAGCGGATCGATATATGAATACAATTAAATGGTTGATATATGAATAAAATTGAATGATGATATTGAACGTAGCATGAGCCTAAAAATTCTTCAAAAGAACTCATCATTCCTTTAATAAGAACATTAATTTTTTTTTTACAGGAAGTTCTTAAAATATGCTTAAATAACATTCTTATGGATGCTTAAATAATATTTTTATGTGAAACTTACTTAGTCTTTTTTTTTTTCATGATACTTATTTGGAAAATGTGAATTATACCCACGTCTTCATTTCAAAAATGCATAAACATGCATAAACATGATGGTATTGGGCTTATATTTGTAAGTTCATTATATAAGCCAACGGTGGTAAAAATATGCATGTTTTCCCAACGTCTTCTGTCATGACCATATTTGAGTTTGTCTCAATTATCTAAAGCTTCTAGTGATGTGGATATAGAGTAGTAATAACTGAAATAAATTGAGAGACAACACTAGAGAACTTAGATACTCTAAAACATTACATAATGGAGAACAAAAATCAAAATCAAAACCTGGATGACAAATAGCCTTAAAGCATCGATAGAAACACCTGATTATTTTTTCACTTACTTTTGGATCATTTTAACTACTTCCTGGCTCTTCAGGAAAAAGAAGAAATAAGTTGTAGAACCTGATCTGATACTATAAATTCAGGCGATACTTCAGATTCAGACTTTGTCGCTGATCATCTTGGGACTATTCGAAGAGAGACATTTTCCACAAATAAAATTAGATAATGCAACCATTTCAGTGCCATTGTATACTTTGTTTCAGAGCAACCAATTGGTATTTTCTCTCCCGGTCTTGGTATTTTCTCTATGTGTTGTGCTTTATGATGTGGCAGATTGGCATAGTGGAAACCCGTGCATAGACATCTGTCCAAAGATGGAGGCATGCAAACCCCACTTGAAGTTGTTTTTATATTTTATTTCATTTAAAATTAGTTATTAATTATTATATTTATTTATTTATTTTAATTAAAAAAAAAAAAAATTATATATATTAAAAAAATGAACACTTAGCCACGAGATGTTGATTCTTTTGATCCAGTTAGAAATCCAGTATATAAGTATAATTTCACTTTGCAGCTGGAGGAGATCCATATGCAGCAGCACGAACTTATTATACCTAAAGAAGTGTGTTACATTTAAATATAAATGATTATATATATATATATAATCCATCCAACAATCCCTAAATTTATTTATTTTTAGTTATTTATTGGTGAAGTGACGACGGGGGAATTTTCAAATGTTGGTGAGAGAGGCGCAAGGTATTTTAAAATTTTCAGCAAAAGGGGGAGCTACTCCACAGTTTCCTAAAAGGTCATATTCATCTTAGATGAGATCTTACCACAGATTCAGGTCACTGTAGGAAAGTTGAATTCAACGACCCTCTGGTGACGGAAATACCCAATTAGGCTACAATATTCACTGGTTTCTCCTCGCCCTAAACTTGATAAATTAGTAGGGCCTTTCTAATATCTATACACTTGAAAGCCTCTGTGCTGTTTGGAAGATCTGAGAATTGTACAATTTGTTTTTTTATTTAGATGAGTGCGTAGATGGAGAAAATGGCGCTGTCAGAGACTCCAGCTATGCTCAAAATTCTACGCTCTCACAGGCATTTTATTGTAGTCTAGACATTGCGTATGTAATTATTTAGATAATTTGGAATGAAAAGTTTATAGTGTTCTCATGAACTGCAGAAGAGCGCATTCAAACTCATAGACCATAGATTGGAAGAATGCATTTTATCCATGAAGTTCATGGAATGCAATGCAAAACACAATACATTTTGCATTGGAGAGTTGGGTTGTTCCTCAGGACCCAATGTTTTGTTTCTAGTGGAAACTATAGTAAAGTCTGTCAAAGCCAAATATTCGGGTACAATTCTCTATACAAAATTTCTATTGCAACATCATAAACAATGCTGTGAAGTAAAATTTATTATACACTTAAAATTGTTGCCGGGACGGCTGCTTCGAGACCTTGCTTTTGTTATTGTCATGTATCACTTGCACAACCACATTATATTTACTAATGTGGTTGATATACGCTGATAGGCGTATATAAAATAGATTTACAACCACATTTACCAATGTGGTTGATATACGCCGATAGGCCTATATCCACTACCCATCACATTAATTTATATATCAATAAATAGATATTATATATAATAATTTTATTATATTAACTTGAAATATATATATTATATATTAATAAGAATATTAATATATTAAATATATTAATTATGATTAAAATCACAAAAATATTTTATATATATTAATAAAATTATAATAAGTATTAATAATATATATTAAAAATATTTATTAATATATTAAAAGTATTAACTATATACATACTATAAATTAGCTTGAAATATATATAATATATATTAATATAAAAATAATATTAATAATATATAATAATTTAATATATGATAGATGGTTATATTATTAATAAATCAAAAGAACTAATAATATATTAATAATATATATTATATCATAGTTGGTTATATTATTAATAATATTATAATACTACTAATAATCATTATTAATAAATATTAGAATATTTATTTATAATGATTATTAGTAATATTATAATATAATATTACTAAAAATCATTATTAATAAATATTTGAATATTTATTAATAATATATATTAATATTATTATAATATTACTAATAATCATTATTAATAAATATTAGAATATTTATTTATAATGATTATTAGTAATATTATAATATAATATTACTAAAAATCATTATTAATAAATATTTGAATATTTATTAATAATATATATTAATATTATTATAATATTACTAATAATCATTATTAATAAATATTTCAATATTTTTTTATAATATATATTAATATATTAATAATATTAAACTCAAGAGAGTAATAAACCATATGAAACAATATTTAAAAACAAAAAACCTAAGAGATTAATAAACGCTAACAATTAATATTTTAAAGTGAAGATATTAATAAACCCAAGGGATAATTAATAATACAAACCCAATGTCATCATAAACCAAAGGTTTAAATATTATAAACCATAGGAATTGGTGAACCCAAGGGATAAATATTATAAACATAAGGGATGAATATTAAAAACACAAGAGATTAATAAACCGTAAGAATTGATATTTTAAACTAAAAAACCTAATAAATTAATAATCCATTGATTGATTATTCATATTATAAACCAAAAAAACTAATAAACCCAAGGGTTTAATATTATAAACCAAAGGAATTGGTGAACCCAAGGAAAAATCATTACCCAAAAAATTATAAATCAAAGGAATTGGTGAACCCAAGGGAATTGATTTAAACATTGAGACAATTGTTGTCACAATGCGACGTTGGACCAAGTATGACCATGGTTGGCCATGGGTGATTTTCATATTGATACAATGTTTGTCAGAATGTGACATTTGATCATGGATGGGGTTTAATATTATAAACCAAAGCAAGTGGTGAACCCAACGGAAAATCATTACCCAAAAAATTATAAACCAAAACAACTAATAAACCCAAGGGTTTAATATTATAAACTAAAGGAGTGAGTGAACCCAAGGGATAAATATTAAAAACCTAAGGGATCAATAAGGCTAAGGGCAATATTAAAAACAATAGAGATTAATAAAACCCAAGAGTTTAATACTATAAACCAAATCAATTGGTGAACCCAAGGGAAAACCATTACCCAAAAAATTATAAACCAAAGGAATTGATTTAAACATTGAGACAATTGTTGTCACAATGCGACGTTGGACCAACTATGACCAAGGTTGGCCATGGGTGATTTTCATATTGAGACAATATTTGTCAGAATGTGACATTTGATCATGGATGACATTGATCGATTATTCATATTATAAACCAAAAGAACTAATAAACCCAAGGGTTTAATATTATAAAACAAAGGAATTGGTGAACCCAAGGGACAACCATCACCCAACAAATTATAAACCAAAAGAAATTGGTGAACCCAAGGGAATTGATTTAAACATTGAGAGAATTGTTGTCACAATGCGACGTTGGACCAACTATGAGAGGGTTGGCCATGGGTGATTTTCATATTGAGACAATATTTGTCAGAATGTCACATTTGATCATGGATGACATTGATCGATTATTCATATTATAAACCAAAGGAATTGGTGAACCCAAGGGACAACCATTACCCAACAAATTATAAACCAAAAGGAATTGGTGAACCCAAGGGAATTGATTTAAACATTGAGACAATTGTTGTCACAATGCGACGTTGGACCAACTATGACCATGGTTGGGCATGGGTGATTTTCATATTGAGACAAT
Organism: Pinus albicaulis; assembly: GCA_034641835.2. Lineage (NCBI taxonomy): Eukaryota > Viridiplantae > Streptophyta > Pinopsida > Pinales > Pinaceae > Pinus > Pinus albicaulis. The sequence continues at coordinate 597,684,378 of CM076574.1, forward strand.
GTTTCTCATAATGTGTCATTTGATCATGGATGACATTGATCGATTATTCATATTATAAACCAAAAAAACTAATAAACCCAAGGGTTTAATATTATAAACCAAAGCAAGTGGTGAACCCAATGGAAAATCATTACCCAAAAAAATATAAACCAAAGGAATTGGTGAACCCAAGGGAATTGATTTAAACATTGAGACAATTTTTGTCACAATGCGACGTTGGGCCAAGTATGACCATGGTTGGCCATGGGTGATTTTCATATTGATACAATGTTTGTCAGAATGTGACATTTGATCATGGATGACATTGATCGATTATTCATATTATAAACTAAAAGAACTAATAAACCCAAGGGTTTAATATTATAAACCAAAGGAATTGGTGAACCCAAGGGACAACCATCACCCAACAAATTATAAACCAAAAGAAATTGGTGAACGCAAAGGAATTGATTTAAACATTGAGAGAATTGTTGTCACAATGCGACGTTGGACCAACTATGAGCAGGGTTGGCCATGGGTGATTTTAATATTGAGACAATATTTGTCAGAATGACACATTTGATCATGGATGACATTGATCGATTATTCATATTATAAACCAAAAGAACTAATAAACCCAAGGGTTTAATATTATAAACCAAAGGAATTGGTGAACCCAAGGGACAACCATTACCCAACAAATTATAAACCAAAAGGAATTGGTGAACCCAAGGGAATTGATTTAAACAACGAGACAATTGTTGTCGCAATGCGACGTTGGACCAACTATGACCATGGTTGGCCATGGGTGATTTTCATATTGAGACAATGTTTGTCATAATGTGTCATTTGATCATGGATGACATTGATCGATTATTCATATTATAAACCAAAAAAACTAATAAACCCAAGGGTTTAATATTATAAACCAAAGCAAGTGGTGAACCCAACGGAAAATCATTACCCAAAAAATTATAAACCAAAGGAATTGGTGAACCCAAGGGAATTGATTTAAACATTGAGACAATTGTTGTCACAATGCGACGTTGGGCCAAGTATGACCATGGTTGGCCAAGGGTGATTTTCATATTGATACAATGTTTGTCGGAATGTGACATTTGATCATGGATGACATTGATCGATTATTCATATTATAAACCAAAAAAACTAATAAACCCAAGGGTTTAATATTATAAACCAAAGGAATTGGTGAACCCAAGGGACAACCATTACCCAAAAAATTATAAACCAAAGTAATTGGCGAACCCAAGAGAATTAATTTAAACATTGAAACAATTGTTGTCACAATGTGACATTGGACCAACTATGACCAGGGTTGGCCATGGGTGATTCTCATATTGAGACACTATTTGTCAGAATGTGACATTTGATCATGGATGACATTGATCGATTATTCATATTATAAACCAAAAGAACTAATAAACCCAATGGTTTAATATTATAAACTAAAGGAATTGGTGAACCTAAGGGACAACCATTACCCAACAAATTATAAACCAAAAGGAATTGGTGAACCCAAGGGAATTGATTTAAACATTGAGACAATTGTTGTCACAATGCGACATTGGACCAACTATGACCATGGTTGGCCATGGGTGATTTCCATATTGAGACAACGTTTGTCATAATGTGTCATTTGATCATGGATAACATTGATTGATTATTCATATTATAAACAAAAAAAACTAATAAACCCAAGGGTTTAATATTATAAACCAAAGGAATTGGTGAACCCAAGGCAAAATCATTACCCAAAAAATTATAAATCAATGGAATTGGTGAACCCAAGGGAATTGATTTAAACATTGAGACAATTGTTATCACAATGCGATGTTGGACCAAGTATGACCATGGCTAGCCATGGGTGATTTTCATATTGATACAATGTTTGTCAGAATGTGACATTTGATCATGGATGGGATTTAATATTATAAACAAAATCAAGTGGTGAACCCAAATAAACCCAAGGGTTTAATATTATAAACCAAAGGAATTGGTGAACCCAAGGGAATTGATTTAAACATTGAGAAAATTGTTGTCACAATGTGACGTTAGACCAACTATGACCATGGTTGGCCATGGGTAATTTTCATATTGAGACAATATTTGTCAGAATGTGACATTTGATCATGGATGACATTGACTCGATTATTCATGTGTAAACCAAAAAACTAATAAACCCAAGGGTTTAACATATAAACCAAACCAGATGGTGAATTCAAGGGAATTGATTTAAACATTGAGGCAATTGTTGTCACAATGCGGCGTTGGACCAACTATGACCATGGTTGGCCATGGGTGATTTTCATATTCAGACAATATTTGTCAGAATGTGACATATGATCATGGATGGCGTTGATCGATTATTCATATTATAAACCAAAATTCCTAATAAACCCAAGGGTTTAATATTATAAGCAAAAAGAACTAAACCCAAGGGTTTAATATTATAATAAAGGAATTGGTGAACCCAAAGGAAAACCATTACCCAACAAATTATAAACCAAAGGAATTGGTGAACCCAAGGGAATTGATTTAAACATTGAGGCAATTGTTGTCACAATGCGAGGTTGGAAAACTATTACCATGGCTTGCCATGGGTGATTTTCATATTGAGACAATATTTGTCAGAATGTGACAAATGATCATGGATGACATTGATCGATTATTCATATTATAAACCAAAAGAACTAATAAACCCAAGGGTTTAATATTATAAACCAAAGAAATTGGTGAACCCAAGGGAATTGATTTAAACATTGAGACAATTGTTGTCACAATGCAACATTGGAACAATTATGACCTTGGTTGGCCATGGGTGATTTTTCATATTGAGACAATATTTATCAGAATGTGACATTTGATCATGGGTGACATTGATCGATTATTCATATTATAAACCAAAAGAACTAATAAACCCAAGGATTTAATATTATAAACCAAAGGAATTGGTGAACCCAGAGAAAACTATTACCTAACAAATTAGTATTAGAAATAAAAATTATTAATAAACTTAAGTGATTAATAAAATCGAAGGATCAATAAGATTAATAAAAAGAATATAAAAAACAAAGAAATTAATAAACTGTAATAATTAACCCAACGTATTATTCATATTATAAAACAAAAGAAGTAATAACCCAAGGGTTTAATATTAGAAAACAATGGAATTGGTGACCCAATTCCTTTGTTTTCTAATATTAAACACTTGGGTTATTACTTGGTGAACCCGTAACATAGGCACTTAACATAACACAGCTTGCTTGGGTTATGGTGACGTTGTACTAGGCTTAAGTTAGTTGGTTTACTATGACGTTGCAGTTAACTTAGAGATTAAAAAATTTAAAAATATTCCATAATAGTTTAATATTAAAAAATAATGGTATTATTGATTATACTATTCCAGTTTTAAAATTTTAAAGGCAATTTTTCATAGTTCCCAAATTTTATAAAAAAAATAGGTATTTTCAAGATCAATATCATTTCCAAAGTTTTTCATTTTAACTTTTTTTTTTAACATTGCAATTGTATTTTATTTTAAAATTCGTCTAAATACAAAAAAAGAAAAAAAGAAAAAAAATGCCTATAATATATTAAATTTCTCACTTAATCATTAAATATAAAAAAAATTGATAATTTTTTTTTAATTGTATAGTTTTAGAAATTATATAAGTTATATTTGAAGATTGCTTTCATAGTGAAGTGGTACAGTCCATGAAATCTAAAGTTAAACTCTCCACATAGTTCGGCAAAAAAACAAAAAACTATATTTCGAAATAGAGTAATTGATGCATTTTGGAATTTTGAAAAAAAATAATTGATGTATTTTAGAATTTTGAAATATAGTGAAACAGTTTTATCATTTTCAAATTCACATTTTATTTATTTATTATAATGTTATGTTTTTTATTATTTTCAAACATTTAAAGTAATAAAAAAATAACTTACTTTCAATTTTATTTATTATAATATTATGTTTTTTATTATTTTCAAATATTTAAATTAATAAAAAAATAACTTAATTTCAATTTTTTTAATATATCCCTGATATTTTATCAAATTATTTTATATATTTTTTAGATTTTTAATATTATTGTAAAATAAATTTTAATTTTATTTATTTCTTATAATGTTATGTTTTTATAGACTACGCAACTAACACTGAGATTAGATAATATAAAGATTCTTTTTTATTTAATATCGTTTAACATAACTTCAAAAAAAAATTATGCTTTCGTTTTTATTTAATTTAAATCTCTTCACACATCACATGCTTTTAGAGGAAATTGAAATACTTCATCCAAAATAATTTTTTAATTAAAGAGATAACGTATTTCCCAAACTTTGTCTGAACACTTTTGGGAGGGCTACTTCCCTATAATTGACATAAAATTTCCAACAAACCTTACCCAATCTCTATCGTATATTATTATAGCTAAATTGAATGTCACGTTCTGATATTTACCTGTATTGACATAAAATTTCCAAACAAACCTTACCCATCTCTATATCGTATATTATTATAGCTAAATTGAATGTCACGTTCGTGATACTTACCTGTATTGACATAAAATTTCCAAACAAACCTTACCCATCTCTATTGTATATTATTATAGCTAAATTATATGTCACGTTCGTGAGAGATGTTAGAGATGGTAGATGGAGAAAAGAACATGATGCTATTACTTGGAAAGAGTGAATCACTATTATTTATTAGAAGAGTTTGTGTTTTAAGTTATTGGTTTTTAAATTTTGAAGTGTTAAAACTTATAAGTACAAAATCTTGTGATTAAAAGCTTAAATTTTATTACTTTACAAATTTATCTGATTGTTAAGTAATTACAATACTAATAACACCAAGTATCAAAATACACATTTTTAAATGTTAATAAATCACAACGATCAAAACGATGACCGTGAATATTTTAAAGAAGAGTTTTCGTTCAAGTTTGATGGTAGTGCATGCCTTTGTTTCTTGATTGCGTATACCTTCATTTCACGTAACTCATTCAAAAGGAATTACTATTCTAGAACCGTTTTTTGCTGCTTATTTATAGTCTTTGGGTAAATCTGGTTTCTATATATTTCACTCTATCGCATTGTTTTAATCTGTATCTTTTAAAGCAGTCCAGTCTAATTGGACTGTTTTTTCGCTTTTGACATAAGCATTACAAAACAGTGGATGGAGAAATCCGTCATAATTTTGAAAAGGGTGCCACATATTATCATCACCACATGCAAATTTATTATTATGTACACAATATTATGAACGACACATGTCGACAATGCCTTTGCACATGCTCATTGAACACCATGAAGTGAAGTGTACAGAACAGTGTATGCATGCAGGTTGAGATTGGAGGATACAAGCGAGTTCTCGTCACAGCTGCTAAAGAAATCAAGACAATTCAAGGTGCCCGTGCCCGTCATGTTGTTGATGTCAGCACAGGGAGCCTTTTCTGCATGTCAGAACGCCGGCATCCGCTGTTATAGAGGCGACAAGAGACGACGGCTTCTCCACGAAACTGGAAGCCTTCGCATAGCTCGACGATGAACCCTCGCCCGACTGAATAAAGAACGCCCCATTCAACATTAGGTCTCCATCTGATCTCCAATTCCAACTCCTCCATACGCTCTCTGATGTGTCCTCGCGCTTCGTCACCTGTTTATTCATTTATATTCATCTACGCACTCTGTTAATGTCTACACTACTGAATTGAGCAGAATTTTTGAACTAATGTTTACCTCCTTGGAAGACGGATCAGCAGGTGCGATGAATCAATTGCCGTCGCTGTTAATTGTTGGGTTCGCACTTCCACCAATAGCATACATAGCCCAGTTGGTGTAATCATTGTTTACCATGTGAAAGTTGCCATGTCGGCATCTGCATTACAACGTTAAACATTTTTTACGCATAAACTTGTGAACCCTAATGTTTTCGTGATTATTAATAAATGGAACACGAATGCAAAATTGTGAACTCAAATCGTCTTAGATACCTGGGCATGCATTGCACGAGGCCTTCCCCAAAATGGTTGAGCGCAACTGTTACTTGCATGTTAACGTCCTCTACATAATCGCCGATGTGTCCTAGGAGCATGACCTGCAATATTATGGCAGTAAAACGGTCTTGAGCTCCTTATTCTTGTAGAAAAAATTCCAGTATTGGTCATTTTGACATTTTATAACAATTCTAGAGCCCATTTACATTTCAACATGCAAGAACTATAATCTCTGAAACAAGAAAAAAATGTGAACTCGAAAATTTCACCAGATTATCGATGATAAAGCCGGAACACCGTCGGCATGCCTACAAGATTAATGGAATCCACAAAGGCTGATAATCTGGTGTCTATGATAAGGATTAATTTATGCGAAATTCATTGATGGGACAGGCTCTAGTACCTTAACATAGACAAGCCATTGATATTTTGAAAAGGTGTAGTCCAGGTGAATTGGTAATTTATTGGACTAACCTCACTATAACACATCATGAGGCAGTCGGAGGGCCGCCTCCAGGTGGTCGTCGAACAGCTGTGTGCATGGAACGGCTTAGTAGAAACGGAGGGCTGCCTCCAGGTGGTCGTCGAACAGCTATGTGCATGGCGTGTGAGGCAACAGATATTCGAACGTTTCAGAAAACAGGCACGTGGAGTTGGCCAAGAAACAGGCAGGTGGAGTTGGCTAAGAAAACAGGCACCACAACTACAAAGCCAGCTATGATCAGCGTCATGTGGCGTATGAGAGTTTGAACCATCAATTAGGTGGCGCGCCATGTTTATTTGAGAATTTATTTTTATTTGAGAAATTGAACCACGTGGCAATTAAGTTTGAACCATCACTTGTTAATCCTCATAGGTGGCCATTAACAAATGGCACAGTATATTTTTAATCATGTTTTGTAAAAAATTAATTTAAGTATGGTTTAAACACGTGATTTAGATATGCAAGGAAGTTACTTTTTTGAATCTCATCCATTGATTTAGTGGCGACAACCAGAATATTCCGGCATCTCTCAATCTAGACCATCCGATCAAAAAGATTAATTAGCATAATCACAAAAGAGCCTACCTCCTATAGGGGGATACACCTATCGGGAGGGCCACTTACCTATATTGACATAAAATTTCCAACAAACCTTACCCAATCTCTATCGTATATTATTATAGCTAAATTGAATGTCACGTTCTGATATTTACCTGTATTGACATAAAATTTCCAAACAAACCTTACCCATCTCTATATCGTATATTATTATAGCTAAATTGAATGTCACGTTCGTGATACTTACCTGTATTGACATAAAATTTCCAAACAAACCTTACCCATCTCTATTGTATATTATTATAGCTAAATTATATGTCACGTTCGTGAGAGATGTTAGAGATGGTAGATGGAGAAAAGAACATGATGCTATTACTCGAAAAGAGTGAATCACTATTATTTATTATAAGAGTTTGTGTTTTAAGTTATTGGTTTTTAAATTTTGAAGTGTTAAAACTTATAAGTACAAAATCTTGTGATTAAAAGCTTAAATTTTATTACTTTACAAATTTATCTGATTGTTAAGTAATTACAATACTAATAAAACCAAGTATCAAAATACACATTTTTAAATGTTAATAAATCACAACGATCAAAACAATCACTGTGAATATTTTAAAGAAGAGTTTTCGTTCAAGTTTGATGGTAGTGCATGCCTTTGTTTCTTGATTGCGTATACCTTCATTTCACGTAACTCATTCAAAAGGAATTACTATTCTAGAACCGTTTTTTGCTGCTTATTTATAGTCTTTGGGTAAATCTGGTTTCTATATATTTCGCTCTATCGCATTGTTTTAATCTGTATCTTTTAAAGAAGTCCAGTCTAATTGGACTGTTTTTTCGCTTTTGAGATAAGCATTACAAAACAGTGGATGGAGAAATCCGTCATAATTTTGAAAAGGGTGCCACATATTATGATCACCACATGCAAATTTATTATTATGTACACAATATTATGAACGGCACACGTCGACAACGCCTCTGCACCTGCCCATTGAAACCCATGAAGTGAAGTGTACAGAATAGTGTATGCATGCAGGCTGAGATTGGAGGATACAAGCGAGTTCTCGTCACAGCGGCTAAAGAAATCAAGAGAATTCAAGGTGCCCGTGCCCGTCATGTTGTTGATGTCAGCACAGGGAGCCTTTTCTGCATGTCAGAACGCCGGCATCCGCTGTTATAGAGGCGACAAGAGACGACGGCTTCGCCACGAAACTGGAAGCCTTCGCATAGCTCGACGATGAACCCTCGCCCGACTGAATAAAGAACACCCCATTCAACATTAGGTCTCCATCTGATCTCCAATTCCAACTCCTCCATACGCTCTCTGATGTGTCCTCGCGCTTCGTCACCTGTTTATTCATTTATATTCATCTACGCACTCTGTTAATGTCTACACTACTGAATTGAGCAGAATTGTTGAACTAATGTTTACCTCCTTGGAAGACGGATCAGCAGGTGCGACGAATCGATTGTCGTCGCTGTTAATTGTTGGGTTCGCACTTCCACCAATAGCATACATAGCCCAGTTGGTGTAATCATTGTTTACCATGTGAAAGTTGCCATGTCGGCATCTGCATTACAACGTTAAACATTTTTTACGCATAAACTTCTCGAACTTTCTAATGTTTTCGATTGTTAATAAAATGGAACACTTAATGTAAAATTGTGAACTCACTACGCCTTAGATACCTGGGCATGCATTGTACGAGGCCTTCCCCAAAATGGTTGAGCGCAACTGTTACTTGCATGTTAACGTCCTCTGCATAATCGCCGCTGTGTCCTAGGAGCATGACCTGCAATATTATGGCAGTAAAACGGTCTTGAGCTCCTTATTCCTGTAGAAAAAATTCCATTATTGGTCATTTTGACATTTTATAACAATTCTAAAGCCCATTTACATTTCAACATGCAAGAACTATAATCTCTGAAACAAGAAAAAAATGTGAACTCGAAAATTTCACCAGATTATCGATGATAAAGCCGGAACACCGTCGGCATGCTTGCAAGATTAATGGAATCCACAAAGGCTGATAATCTGGTGTCTATGATAAGGATTAATTTATGCGAAATTCATTGATGGGACAGGCTCTAGTACCTTGACATAGACAAGCCATTGATATTTTGAAAAGGTGTAGTCCAGGTGAATGGGTAATTTATTGGACTAACCTCCCTATAACACATCATGAAGCAGTCGGAGGGATGCCTCCAGGTGGTCGTCAAACAGTTGTGTGCATGGAATGGCTTAGTAGAAATGGAAGGCCGCCTCCAGGTGGTTGTCGAACAGATGTGTGCATGGCGTGTGAGGCGACAGATATTCGAACGTTTCAGAAAATAGGCACGTGGAAAAACAGGCACGTGGAGTTGGCTAAGAAAACATGCACCACAACTACAAAGCCAGCTATGATCAGCATCATGTGGCGTATGAGAGTTTGAACCATCAATTAGGTGGCGCGCCATGTTTATTTGAGAATTTATTTTTGTTTGAGAAATTGAACCACGTGGAAATTAAGTTTGAACCATCACTTGTTAATCTTCATAGGTGGCCGTTAACAAATGGCACAGTAAATTTTTAATCATGTTTTGTAAAAAATTAATTTAAGTATGGTTTAAACACGTGATTTAGATATGCAAGGAAGTTAATTTTTTGAATTTCATCCATTGATTTAGTGGCAACAACTAGAATATTCCGGCATCTCTCAATCTAGACCATCAGATCAAAAAGATTAATTAGCATAATCACAAAAGAGTCTACCTCCGATAGGGGGATACGCCTATCGGCGTAAATATAAAAATATGTTCGCATTACCTAAACATTATGTATTCATTTATATTAGTATATCAACATAAGGATATATTTAGAGTAATTAAATACAACAAATGTATTTGACAATATACTAAAAATCATTGTGTTTTTTTTTGTTATTGTCATGTATCAATATAAACATATGTTTGCATTACTTAAATACAATAAATGTATTTGACAGTATTCTAACAACTAGTTTGTTACATATATCGACCATTTTTTTCAATCATCCTCTTTTTAAACAAAGATGAAAAAATATATAAATAATTTGAAATTAAAATTGACATAATTTATAAAACAAAGGCTTCGTTTGCACACTTTATATCAACGCTTCGTTTGCACACTTTATATCTTTAAATTGAAAGATGCCCATATATTCTCATCGTCGCCACTTTGAATGAAATTAAAAGAGATAACCTCCTTGCATGTCTAAATCAAGTGTTTAAACCCTACTTAAATTAATTTTTTACGAAAATATCATTAAAAATTTACTATGCATCCGTAATCCGTATGAGGGATTAGAGAAAATGAAATAAAAGAAATAAAGTGGAACTTTGAAACAGATGTCTTTTTGCATTCAATGTTGAAGGAATATGACACGTTTTCGTGCACTATGTTTCTCATAACTGTTATGAGGTTATGTGACTCAGTATTAATATTCTCCTCTGTAATTAATATGGCGTGATTATATGTAACCGCTCCCGTTCATATTCTGGTTGTGCCCCATGCTCTCTTTTTCAATAGAAGAAGTAAGTTTCAATTCCTCATATTTCATTTCCTTATAAATTTAGGAATCTTGTTATGGATCCCAAAACTTTTTAAATTTGTAGATTTCATTGTTCAGTAGTAAATTATAATGGTTATGGCGATGAGATCATATAGAAACATAATAGTATACACTGCTCGCTTTCTGGTGGAGCTTTGCAATCAGCTCCACAACAACAAGCATGGTGCAGATTTTTATCACAGGGTAGAAGTATAAATGGCGGAATTATCATTGAAAAGCTTGTGAGTAATAGACTTCTTTTAATTGTGTGCACAGGATATTAAATAAGCAATTTTTAGGTTACATTTTCATATTAACTAAGCTCACTCTCTCTTTCTGGCTTATGATTCTCAGTGCTTGCTAATTTGATATATTATTGCAGAAATTGTTGAAATACTTTTATAAAAATAATAGTAGATGGAGAAAATTAGGAAAAGGATTTCCAGGAGATGTCGTAAGGACAAACCCAATCAGCTCACTGCAACAAGCATGGCTCAAATTTGCCTGCAGTTTCTGAACGTCGTTTATGAACACTTGATTAACATTTTGCCTTCTTTGTTTAATTTAGCTTGATTTTCTTGTCCCATATACCAGGTCCCTTTAAATTGATTCTAAAACCCTACGACAATGTAATTATAAATGACTGAATAGAATAAATAAAAGAAATTGTTTGGACTAAGTTTTTTTTTTTTTTTTAGCGGAAGAATTTTGGTCACTTTACTGATGCGATGCGCATGGATGGTTTCAAAATCGTTTGAAGTTTGACAAGGTAGTTTTACTTCATTCCTTGGATTATAGGGGCGTGCATTCTATTAATTGCAGTTTGATTCCATGCGAGATCGACTTTCCTTGTGTTGTTTCGACTGAAATTGGTTCATCGTTTCTATATTTTCTCAAGCTTCACACGACAAATCTACTCATTTGTTTAAATTGCTTTCTTTTCTATTTCAATTCAACATTTTTTGGAAGAATAAAATACAAGGTTTTCCATAATATATCTAGTTACTCTAATCAAAATATTCAAAATAACAGACGGCACACAAAAGATACAGTTGAATGTTTCTTTAAATCCCAATCAAGATAAGTGGTTAAGGAAGTTTTCCATATTTTCCAAAGTCTATTGTCAGTAAAGATCAAATTTAAATTAGATTTAATATTTATATTGTTATAATATTTTAATGTTTATAAATTTAATGTTTATACTATTCCAATATTGGGTTTATAGTCAAGTTTATTTTAAATTTAATAATTAATAATAATATTTTAATGTACATTATTATTATTAATATTGTGACAAATAATAAAAATAAGAATTGGATTTTATATCGAAAGGAATATTAATAATGTTCTGTTTTAATTTTTTAACATTTAATATTTTTAAGATAATAACATTTACATTATAATATCAATATTATTAATTATATTAATATTATGATAAATAATAAAAATAAGAATTGGATTTTATATCCAAAGGAATATTAATAATATTATTAATTGCAATATTAATAATGCTCTGTTTTAATTTTTTAACATTTAATATTTTTAAGATAATAACATTTACATTATAATATCAATATGATTAATTATATTAAGATTGTTAAAAAATATAATATTAAAATTAATATTAATAAATAAAAATAATAATATTTATTTTTAATAATTAATAATATAATTATCAATAAAAAAAATTAAAATTTCTATTCACTCTAATCATATGATTAAAAGTTTTAATGATATTATCATTAATGTCATTAATATAAATAATATTAATATTATTATTAATAATTAATAATACTTACATTTACATGGCTATTTTTTACATTATAATATTAAAATTTCATTAATATAATATTTACATATATTCAAAACAATAGGTTATAGAGCTAACATTGAAATTTAAATTAGGTCTAATACTATTAAGAATATTAATATCCAAAAAATATTTTGGATTAATCACATCATTAGGATTTGGTTGACGTTTCCAATCATCTAATGTGGTTCATCCTCACGACAAGGTGAAGAAGGAGTCGATCTTAATGAATAAATGATAAAGATGCATCATTGCTCGAAGTTAGCTATTAAAACTAGTCAAATAGTTAGAAAAATAAAGTTTTTTAATTATTTAAATTAGTTAGAAAATTAAAAGTTTTTAATTTATTTAACTAATTACTTAAAAAATTAAAAGTTTTTAATTATTTAAAATATAATAATTTAGGAAAAATGGTTAAATTATAAAATCCATAAGGGAGAAGGGATAACTTATAGTATAAGGGAAAATCATAAAAATACTAAACTATGAATGATATAATAATTTGGTAAAATGATCACAAAAGTCTTCGATCTAACAATATTAATATTGTTAAAAAATAATACTAATGTTGTTAAAAAAATAATATTAACATTAATATTGATAAATAAGAATAATAATATTAAGAATATAATTATTAATAATAAAAAATTAAACTTGTATTCACAATATGATTAAAAGTATTAATGATGTTATCATTAATGTTGTTAATATAAAGACTATTAAGATTGATTTTAATAATTAAATTACATTCTAATCATTTTAATTAAATATGGTTAAACATTTCCAACACACTCAATGAGTGTCACTCATTGTCACCAATTCTCAATGGTACACAATCTTGCTTATCCATAGTCATCCTGGTGAACCATCTTAAACCATAATAAGCCATGGTGAGCCTTAATTATAATTAATAATTATAATAATTCATTATAATTATAATTTTTAAGATTTTTTAAACTAATGATAATTAAAATAATATCTAAATGATTATAATAATATCTAAATAAGTATAATAATTTTTTAAGTGATTATAATTCTCTTTTCTTTAAAATAAAAAAGAATTTGAGAGCTTGTAAAGCCTTTTAATAAAATTGAAATAAAAAATATATATCCATTGTAACGATATCATTAATAGTATTAATGATATTAAAATTAATATTCTTAATATAAATAGTATTAAGATTAATATCAATAAGTAATATTAATAATATTTACATTCTAATCATTTTAATCAACCATGGCCAAACATTGCCAACACAGTCAATCATTGTCACTCATTCTCCCCTATGTTGAATGATACACAACCTTACTCACCCATAGTCAATCACGGTTAACCTTTCTCAACCATGGTCATCCTTGGTCAACCATTTTCATCTCTCACACCCTAGAAACCCCTTGGTATACTAATTCCTAATGGCCAACTAGGGTCTACCCAAGTTGGAATGGCCCAACATGGTGAACCATAGTCAACCACATTTATTATAATATTACTCATATTATTATATCAATATTATTATTTATAATGTTATTAATATTATTATATTGATACTATTAATAGTATTCATATTATTATTTTAATATTATTTACATTATTATATTAATATTATTCATATTCATATTTATATTAATTTTATTCATATTATTTATTATAATATTATTTATAGAGTTTATAATATTAATTCTAGGGTTTAGTATAAATCTCGTGGGTTTATAGTCATGCTCAACCATGCTCCAATGTTATATTGTAACAAATATTGTCTCAATATGAAAATCTACCATGGTCAACCATGGTCCAACGTCGCATTGTGCCAAATATTGTCTTAATATGAAAATCAAGAATGGTAAACCATGGTCATCCAGCTAACATTAAATTTAAATTAGGTTTAATGTTTATATTGTTACAATACTTTAATGTTTATATTTTTTATTTTAGGGTTTATATACCTTGGGTTTAAATAATAATTCCTTCGTATAATATTATTCTCTTCGTTTTATAAAATATTGGGGTCTTAGAATTAATCCCTTCGGTTTATGATTCCCTTGGGTTTATAATATCAATCCCTTAGGCTTATTAATCTAAAGGTTCATATTCCTAGGGTATAATATTATTCAAAGGGTTTATAATATTAATCCAACGGTTTAATAAAAATCCCTTGGGTTTATAATCCCTTGAGATTTTAGTATTAACACCTTGGGTTTATTATTGCCTTGGGTTTATAATATCAATCCCTTTGCCTTATTAACCTAAGGGTTCATATACATAGGGTAGAATATTATTCATAGGGGTTATAATATTATTCGGATGTTTAAATATAAATTCCTTTGGTTTATAATCATAGTCAATCGTGGTCCGACGTCATATTATGACAAAGATTGTCTAGATATGAAAATCAACCATGGTCAACCATAGTCAACCATGATCAACAATGGTAAACCATTGGGTTTATTCATAAGGTTTATAATAGTAGTCCTCTGGTTCAATAAAAATCCCTTGGGTTTAAATAATTTTCTTAGGGTTTATTTACCTTAGGCTTATAATATTAATCCCTTGAGTTTTAATATTATTCACTTGGGTTTATAATCCCTTCATATTTTAGTATTAACATCTTAGGTTTATAATATCAATCCCTTGGGTAATTAATCTAAGGGCTCATATGCATAGGGTAGAATATTATTCATAGCATTTATAATATTATTCATAGGTTTAAATATAAATCTCTTTGGTTTATAATCATGGTCAATAGTGTTATGACATCATATTATGACAAATATTGTCTAAATATGAAAATCAACCATGGCCAACCATAGTCAACCATAATCAACAATGGTAAACCATTGGGTTTATTCATAGGGTTTATAATAGTAGTCCTCCAGTTTAATAAAAATACCTTGGGTTTAACCATTAAGTTTATTCCTAGAGTTTATAATATTAGTCCTAGGGTTTAATAGAAATCCCTTGGGTTTATCATCATGTTCAACCTTGATCAATCATGGTCCAACATCTCAGTGTGACAAAGATTGTCTCAATATGAAAATGAGCCATTGTCAACAATCATCAACCATGGTCAATAATGGTAAACCATTGGCAATTTCCATCGACCATGGTCAATCATGGTTAAGCATCCTCCAATGTCACATTGTGACAAAGATTGTCTCAATATGGAAATTAACCATGGTCAACCATGGTCCAACGTTGCATTATGACAAATATTGTCTCAATATGAAAATAAATCATTGTAAACCATACTAAATCATGTTTATTTTAGGGTTTATAATATTTATCTTAGGGTTTATTTACCTTGGGCTTATAGTATTAATCCCCTTGGTTTTCTAAATATGAAATTCAACAATGGTCAACCATGATAATTCTAAGGTTTACAATATCTATATTAGGGTTTAAAATATTTTTCTTGGGGTTTATTTACCTTAGGTTTATAATATTAATCCCTTGAGTTTTAATACTATTAACTTGGGTTTATAATACCCTAAGATTTAATAAAAATCCCTTGGGTTTATAATCATGGTCAACAGTGGCCAACAACGGTCTAGTGTCACATTGTGACAAAGATTGTGTCAATATAAAAATCAACCATTGTCCAACATCACATTGTGGAAAATATTGTCTGAATATGATAATCAAACATGGTAAACCCTCGTCAGGTAGGTTTATTTTATTATTTATAATATTTATCTTTGGGTTTATATACATTGGATTTATAATATTTATTCGTTGGGTTTAATATTATTCCATTGGGTTTTTAGTATTAATTCCTTGGGTTTATTAATCAAAGGGTTCTTATTTCTATGGTTTAATATTATTCATCTAGTTTAGAATATTTATGCTTCGGTCTAATATGAATCCTCTTGGTTTATAATCATGGTTAACAATAGTCCAATGTCACATTATGACGAATATTTTCTTAATATGAAGATCAACCATGGTCAAACGTTGCATTGTGATAAAATATTTCCTGCATATGAAAATCAACTATGGTCAACCATGGTCAAGCACGAGGCAATTTCGCATTGTGACAAATATTGTCTAAATATGAACATCAACAATGGTCAGCCATGATAATTCTAAGGTTTACAATATGTATATTAGGGTTTAAAATATTTGTCTTAGGGTTTATTTACCTTAGGTTTATAATATTAATCCCTTGCATTTTAATATTATTCACTTGGGTTTATAATCTCTTGAGATTTTAGTATTAAGACCTTGGGTTTATTAATCTAAGGGTTCATATACATAGGGTATAATATTATTCATAGGTTTTAATATAAATCCCTTGGGTTTATAATCATGGTCAACCTTGATCAATCATGGTCCAACATCTCATTATGACAAAGATTGTCTCAATATGAAAATGAACCATTGTCAACCATCATCAACCATGGTAAAAAATGGTAAAACATAGTCAACAATTGTAAACCACTGTCAATCGTCATCGTTGCTCAATATGAAAATCAACCAACTCTACCATTGTCCAACATTGCATTATGACAAATATTGTCTCAATGTGAAGATCAATTGTGGTAAACCATAGTTAACCATGTTTATTTTAGGGTTTACAGTAATTATCTTAGAGTTTATTTACCTTGGGATTATAATATTAATCCCATTGGTTTTCTGAATATGAAAATCAACAATGGTTAATCATGATAATTCTAAGGTTTACAATATCTATCGTAGGATTAAAATAATTTGTCTTAGGGTTTATTTACCTTAGGATTATAATATTAATCCCTTTTGTTTTAATATTACTCACTTGGGTTTATAATACCTTGATATTTTAGTATTAATACCTTGGGTTTATTGAAGTAATCTCTAGATTTTCCACAGTGTTATAAAACAATGGTCGACATTTTGAATCCCAACAGGGATCCATCTTCAGGACGAGAATTGAATTGAAGAATGAAAGAAGGACGAAAAGGTTTATTTTTCCCTTAGGTTTATAATATCAATCCATTGGGTTTATTAATATAAAGGTTCATATACATAGGGTAGAATATTATTCACAGGTTTTAATATAAAGACCTTTGGTTTATAATCATGGTCAATCGTGGTCCAATGTCATATTATGACAAAGATTTTCTAAATATGAAAATCAACTATGGTCAACCATAGTCAACCATGATCAAAATGGTTTATAATATTAATCCTTTGGATTTATTGTACTAATAATTTTTTATGTTTATTAATATTTTCAGTTTATAACATTAATTCCAAGGGTTTGTAAAACTAATAATCTCTTTTGTTTGGAATATTAATCCCAAAAATTTATAATATTAATAATCCCTTAGATTTATAATGTTAATCCTTTGGGTTTATAATATTAATCCCTTAGTTTTATAATATTAGGATTTTAGTTTATATATATATATATATATATATATATATATATATATATATATATATAATATTATTTTATACTATATTATATTTAATACTAATCCCTTAGATTTATAACATTAATCACTTAAATTTATAATATTAATAATCTCTTGAGTTTATTTATATATCTCCTTTTGGTTTATAATAATAATCTCATGGGTTAATTCACTAAAATAGTAATGGGTTATTATTATCATTATAAGTTTAACATATATTCTATGTATAGTTAATATTATTAATATCTTTTCATTATGTATATAAAAGATATTGAAAATTATAGTAATAAATATATAATAATTATTTACCATAAAAAATTATTATTTCATGTTGTATTTTAATTATATTATAATTTGATAAATAGCTATTAGAGTATTAATATAATATTATATAATAATATAGTATTATATTAATATATATTAAAATATCAATATAATAATTATAAATATATAAATATACTATTTATTTATATAGTTATTAATTATGAGAAAGAAATAGTCAACTTTTAATAAGATACATATAATAATTATTAAGATCGTAAATATATACCTATCAGTAAAAGTAGTTTGTTTTTTTTTTTTTTAAAAGAAGAGAACATAATTTATAAAACGAAGACTTCGTTTTCACCCCTAATATCTTTGTATTTGAATCTGATTTTCATGTTACATTTTTACCTAACCTGCCAAAAATTTCAATTTCAATAATTTTTAATGGAATAACTTTTGGGATGGTCGGCCCGTAAAGTTTGAAAAGAGTTTCATGCAGAGCGTTTCTTGGTCACTTTATATGTGGGCATCTCTAGTGTTCTAGAATGGCATCTTGTCAACTGTAATGTAGCTTTTGTTCACACGGCGTGGGATAAGCGTTGGTCACTCTATACGTTGTGGTTTCTCCAATGTTCCAGAATGATATTTTGTCAACTCTACGGAAGCTTTGGTTCACATGGTGGTGTGCAAGGTTTGGTCACAGAATGATATTTGTTCACACGACTCTGTATAAAACCCATTTTTGTGTGGGTATGGGTAGTTTTTATGTAGAGAAAAGTTTAGTTATTAGATATTCCAAAAGGACATAGTATTCAAAAAATACATTGTATTGTATTTATTTAATGAAAGTTTTTGGAGATTTTTTTTGGATTTTTTTTTTTTTTTTTTTTAATTTATGGAAAAATTTGAGATGAAATTTTGATTTTTGTTATTTAAATTAGTTTTTTTTAATTATATATATAAATTCAACTCCTTTAAAAACCAACCCTTCAACACTCATTTGTAAAATTTATCAATCAAACTTGTGATTTTAATAAACTCTCTTCTTTTAAAATATATCAGAAAAGTTTTAAAAAGTGACATTGTAAACCACTAGTTACAGACGGGCCCCTTACCACTCGTTCCAGAAGGCCCCTTATGCCACCACTGTTCACGTGTAACTATAGCTTCCCAATAAATTGAAGAGGCGTGCAGGTATCGTTTATATTATTGACTGTTGAAGTCAACAGACATGGCGGCTCTATGTGGACTACGTAGCAGTTGTGGAATTTTTTATAACAATTTTCTTGGGAGTCTGGTTCCGGAGTTATATTGAGCCTGGGCCCTTTCTTTTCCTCCTCCTGAATTAAATTGAGCCGAACAAGGGATCATTGGTGATTTGGCTGCTTTTTGGGCTCTTGAGTTGTCACAAATACGGAGATGGAAGAATTTCGCAGGATATATTGCAGCTTAGTCTGTGCTATATTTTTCATGTTCATGGTGATGCAGGATATAAACGGCCAGACTAGTGATGGATTCTTCAGCACCAACACAACGTGGTCTCTTTCCGACGAAAGTACAATGGTCGGCTCCTTGAATCTCAACAATGAAGACAACTCCACTGCAATTCTCATCACGCATATCGTTTACCAGAGTTTCGGCTCCCAAATCAAATCGTGGTCGTTTTTGAGTTTCGTGGAAACCAGAGAGAGCAAATATGTTCTGTCCATTGTGGTGTCCGGGTCGTTTTTGCAGCAAAATGGGGAGGTTGTGTGGGCAGCCAATGGAGACAAGCCCGTCTCGCGGAATGGGATGCTGGAGCTGCAGTCTGATGGGAATCTGGTGCTCTCTGACTCCATTAATGGCGGATCATCGAATTCTGGTAGGAGAACGGTCATATGGTCGACAAACACAGGCGGAAAGGGGTTCACAGGGATGAGACTGTTCGGTAGCGGTGTGCTCCAAATTCTCGGAAAGGGAAACGCCACTCTCTGGCAAAGCAGCGATAATCCCACCGATACGCTTCTGCTTGGCCAATTTCTACACGCAGGGCAAGCGCTCGTTAGCCGATCGTCCCCTTATAATCTCTCACAGGGCACATATAGCCTTCAAGTGAGGGCCGGGGGTGTGGGACTTTATGTCAACGGATCTGATTCTGCGTCCTCGGAGCTTTACTGGATGTGGAATATCTACAATAAAAGCGCCCGCGCCCTCACACTGGACCAAAATTGCTCAGGTATTTCCTTCAATGTCTCTATTTCATGGCCTGATACAAGTCTCGGTTTGAAGTTTCAACAGTCCACAACTAGCAATACATCCAATATGTGCAATATTTCTTTTACTCCGAATTATTATTTCTCTAGCGCTGTCAAAGCCAAGCCGAATTTATCGTCGGATGCTGTGTATATAAGGCTGGATTATGATGGAAATCTGAGAGGATATGCAGCCGGAATTTCAGAGCCTTTCCAACTGTTGTCTGAAGCGATGAGTAGATGCCAATTGCCGAGCTCTTGTGGGAACTATGGAGTTTGTTCTCAAGAAATTCCACAATGTAAATGTCCCAACAATGGTACACATCATATAGGAAGTGAATCAAATTTCAATGGTTCAGGCTGTGAATTATCTGAGAAACCCACCTGCGCCAACGTTAATGCAAGCTGGCAGATGTTTTCTCTTGCAGGAATTGAATATTATCGTAACCGGTATGCTGTTTCGCTTAATTTGTCTACAATGGAAAAATGTTCAGGCTATTGTTTAAAAAATTGTTCGTGCATAGCTTCGTTTTATGTGGGTCAATCCAAATCTTGCTTCGTCGTTTCGTCTCAGCTCGGGACACTTGCAGAGACCTCGAACCAGAGCAATTTTGTTTTCATCAAAGTGCGCAGAACTGATATAATCAGGAATCCGAAGACCTCAAAGCATGGCAGCAATTCTTACAAAGTGGCTGTTGGGGTCGGAGTCGGTTTGTTCGCAGCTGCAGTGATTTTGATTTTCTTTATTCCTTTCAGGACTTGCAGGAAGTCGAAACCAGAATCAGGCATTTCCGGGACAGAACTTTCAAATGGAGCTATTTACAATATGTCCGAAGTAATGGCGAGGAAATTCTCGTACAAAGAAATTAAGACAATTACAAGAAGTTTTGGGAAGGTATTGGGATCCGGCGGGTTCGGAACAGTGTATGAGGGCATGCTTGAAGATGGGACTATGGTAGCAGTCAAGAAGCTGGAAATCGCAAGGCAAGGCGAGAAGGAATTTTACTCAGAGGTTGCGATATTGGGCATAATCCATCACTGGAATTTGGTGCGACTGTTGGGTTTCTGTTCGCAGGGATCTCACAAGATCCTTATCTACGAACACATGCCCAATGGTTCCTTGGACCGATGGCTTTTCGATGAAAATAAGATAAGTTTCCTGACTTGGCCCATTAGATTCAATATCGTATTGGGCACTGCTCGTGGCCTGGCTTACTTACATCAAGAATGCCGGTATAAGATTATTCATCTGGATGTCAAACCTCAGAACATTTTGCTGGACGAGAATTTCGTAGCCAAGGTCTCCGATTTCGGCTTGGCTACGCTCATGAGTCGAAAAGATAGCGGCGTTGTGACCACCATGAGAGGCACTCCCGGCTACCTCGCTCCAGAGTGGCTTCTGGAATGCGCCATCACTGAGAAGAGCGATGTCTACAGTTTCGGCATGGTGGTTCTCGAGATTGTTGCAGGGCGCAAGAACTACGCTAAGTCTGCTGAGTCCGAGAAGTGTTACTTCCCTGCTTGGGCGCTTTCAATGGCTGTTAATGGCA
This sequence comes from Pinus albicaulis, assembly GCA_034641835.2. Classification (NCBI taxonomy): domain Eukaryota; kingdom Viridiplantae; phylum Streptophyta; class Pinopsida; order Pinales; family Pinaceae; genus Pinus; species Pinus albicaulis. The sequence continues at coordinate 597,706,243 of CM076574.1, forward strand.
GAGAGATGGAGGTGATTGATTCGAGACTTGCCAGTGATTATGATTTTGATACAAGGCAAGCGGTCAGAGTATTGAAGATTGGTTTTCTGTGCATACAAGAGGATGCCCATTCTAGACCTTCGATGAGGGCGGTAGTGCAGATGCTGGAAGGGGAGAAGGGGATTCCGGATCTGCCTCTGCAGGAGAATTTTCAGTTTGCCATAGCGAAGAGAATGAACCCGAATTCAAGATTATCATCCCGTGGCAGTAATTTGGAAGATGTATATTCATCCATCAGATCTTTATCAACCAGATAAACAGAAATTTAAATATTTGAAGTGAAGGGCATCCAGAAGATCTTATTATGCTCTCTTTCAATTATATGCGGATTTGTAAATGTAAGTTACAATTTTTACATATATATAATTAAGGGGTTGTTTACATATCCGACAAAGAGTCTGGATGGCCTCTTTTTTCTTTTCTTTTTTGAATCCGGCTAAAAATTCAAAAAATCAAATGTTAAAATATTTAAATAATTTTAATTTTTTTAAACGATGAAAATAAATTTAGTATTATCAAATCTCTAAAACACCCAAAATCTAAAAGTTTAATAACTTCTATAATATATTATCATAGTCTTATCAAAATTTCATAACTAATTTGTAAATTTTTTTTATACTGCTCTTCCTTGCTTAATATTCTTCAAATGGCAAATCATAATCAACAGGATACACAATTTTGGATTTTTAAGGTTCTACAATCTCTTTTTTGAAGTTGTGTTCTCCTTCAATACCACAACTTTTGGATATTCAAGTACACAAAATCTCTGCTGAACTTTTCCTCCTTTCTAATTAGTAGTGGGAGCTTGAAGTCGCTGCCATGCAGTCCCATTCGAGAAATCTGATTTTGGAAATTCGTGCGATCATTTGGACGCTTGGATTAAAGTCATAAACGCGGACAAAATTGCTTGACAGTGAGCATGACTTGATTAAGTTTCGTTAATGGGATTGGGGAGGAATCTTTCTCACCAACACACGGTCGATTTTTACCGTGTCATGATCTCTGTCACGTTTTGTCACGATTTCATCAACTTATTTGGATTTTAACCCAAAAAAAATAAAAAATTAATAGGAGTAGTTTAAGGAGGTCATAATTTTACTTTGAAATTAGTGGAAATTCTAGTATGGTTTTGGTAAAATTTTGGAAATTTTGGGGTATATGGGTTATAAATGTCTTCTTCACAATTTTGGGTGCCACATGGGTTTTTGATGGTGCTAAGTCTATTTTCACCATCAAAAAAGTGATTCAAATACTCTTTTTGTCAGATTTTTGGAAAGAAACAAATTAACTTCTAGCCAAAATTGTGGCCTCCATAGACAAAGCTAAAATTAGTTATAAAAAATTAAGTTCATTATAAAATTTCGACATTGGTTTTAGAGTATGCTCTAAATCTATGTTTGCATGGCTAAGGTGGTCTCTAGCATAAAGAAATAGGTTAACAACCCAAAACATAGAGGCATTTCCCAAAGTGAAACTCTGTCTCCTTAGGACCTTAAATAAGGGTGATGATTGAGAGAGTGACCACTATCTCATTACTAATTTGACAACTAAATTATGATGAATTTTCCAACCATGTTAAAATAAATAATAATTTTATTTTATAATTTTATAAATGAAATATTTAAAAATTAATTAAGTTGTGTTGTTTCTTTAATTTACATAAATTAATGAGAAAAATAATTATTATAATTAATTTATATAAATTAAAAAAAAAACAACATAATTATTTTGTATACATCTAGATACAAAAATATAAAATTAAATTAAAAACATAGCAATCTAACATAAATCAAATTTCTCTCTAATCTTATTTGTTGAGAATTGACACTTGTCCTTCTTAAAATAAAATTAAAATATTCTCAAAACAATATCGGTTATAGTAAAAAGGAAAAATGAATATGCATTGCATGTTTAGTTAGGTAATGAAATTAAGTAATAAGAATAAATAAAAAAATTGTGAGTAAAATGTTGAAATATTTTTAACTATTTGAAGATTTATGTTAACTAATTTATGTCAATATCAACTTCATATATATATATATATATATATATATATATATATATATATATATATATATATATATATATATATATATAAGTGTTAAAGGAAAATGTTCAATGTGGATTATTAATAAAATATTTTAATAATAATTAATATTGATGTATAATTCTCCGGATGCGGGTGACATGATGCGCAGGCATGAAAATGTTCCCTCCCACACGCGAGCTGACGAAGATCTGGAATGCATGCCTTCACTTGAAGTGTAACCACCTCTCTGCAATAATTTGCATGAGGCTACGGAGGCACGGGATGACGAAGATATGCAATTCCAGCAACCACCTGGTGTGGAACCTCTCCTCTGCACTAATTTGAATGAGCTCCCGAATGTACATGATTCACTACCATAACTTGAAGCACATGCTACCACATGAGAATTGTCGCAACATGCAACTGAGAGTGTGTCACAATAATGCACATCATCTGCACTTGTGCCACATGTCTACAAAAGGAGAAGCCCCTATGCATTGTGTCATTCATAGTTTTCTCCTTCTGGTCTGCAAAAACCTCCTCGCCCCCTTAGCCATACTGCTTCAGTTTCAGCCCACTTGCACGCTCCACCAGCTATGCAGCCTCCCCCCTAGTGCCAGGTCGCTGGGCACCCTCTCGACTATGCACCTTCCTAATTGCGCGCCTCACCTTGACTCCCCCTTCCTTAATAGTTTTTCCTCACTGCGCACTCCCAGCAACAAGCTCCCCTAGTTGCGCACCCCCAGCTGTGTTCCACCTTGCCCAATAGCACTCAGTTGCGCACTTCCCAACTATGTCCATGTATTAATCACCTCCCTAATGAGCAAATTTCCAATACCTTTCATCTCCCTACCTCTTTGTTGCTTCACTCTCCCATGGTTCTACATCTGCGCCAAAGGGAAATTAGGGGTGGCCAAAGAGGCATGTTCCCTGAACGCTACCAATGAGGGCTAGATAATCGTTTAGAATCCTTTGAGGGCTCCTCTTCCAAGGATGCTCCTCAATTCCCTATGCATGACTAGGAGGAGGAGGCCCCTGCTCAGGAAATGCTGAGGGGTAGAAGTGGACCGAGGAAATCCACCATTGCACATTAGGAGAAACCCATGCCCCATAAAACAGAGCCTCTTTTGGTTCAGGAGGCCGTGGGGGAAGATACCGATGTATGGATTATGGACTCGGAGGGCGTTTGGACGCGAGTACTGGATGTTGAGTACCTAGTCGCTCCCATTCTTTTTGCACCTACTTCTGGGCCTCAACGCCGACCCACTGCTAAGGAGGAGGCCATAGTGCAGGAGTACGCTAGTTGTATCGAGGAGGAGGACCCAAACACCTCGGATGATGCAGGAACACCATGACTCCACGGTCGCTCAAATATTTTTAGTTTTCTGTTATTTCAGCTCATATTATAGAACTTTTACTTTCACAAGTGCCACGACACATTTTGTAATTTTTCGTCTGATGTTATTACAGGTTTGGTTTCCTCCAAGGAGGCAACCCCATACATGTGTTACTTTGAAAGCAATGAAGTTTGGGATTGGCTAAGCGTAGCTTACCAACTCCGCCTGTAGCCTATGTAATGTTTTACTTCAAATTAATATAGTTTAGCCTAACTTACCAAAAAAGAATATTTATTGATGTACACTTAAAAATATATTAATAACAAAAATATAATTTTAATATGTTTCCATACACATGTTTTGTAAAATATTTTAGCGTCAACTACGTATATATGATATATTGTTTTAAAAAAATCATGTATATTCCATATGAAGTGTTGAAATTGTAGCAAGAAAATGGCTCAATTTTGGCTTGTGCCTTAGTCAAACTGAGTAATTCAAATTTCCACATCAGCAGGATGACTTGGATTGCAGTTAACTTGTGTGATATGGTCTTGTCTCCTTGTTAGATGAGTGAATTTGAGTTTGGATGCTATGAGTAGAGTTGTGCATGTAAAGATTGTTAAGTTTTAGCAATCTAGTTGACTTATTGTTAGTTGAACTTAGATAACTGAGCTCTAGTCATTTCTTGAGTCAGTTGAATGTCACTTGAGTAGTTAAGATTGTTGTTAACTGACTGCTCTCTCAGTTAACTAGCCAATCAACTAAAAAATATACCCAGGCATGCATGGAATTCGAGTTTCCTAGCTCGAGTGGAGAAAAATGCATGTTTCTATTTATAATTGTATATTATTGAGTGTACAATGCTTTTGCACTAAGCAGACAATCAATTCCTAAAGCTATTGCACAAGGAAATATGAGGTTGGTTGAGGATTTACTTGGCTAAGCATTGGCCAGAGAAAGTTAGGGAGCAGAGAGAAAAAATATCCTTTTGTAGGCTGAGCTCAGAGTTAGAGCTTGCAATTGTAATAAATTTTCTTCTCATTTGAATTAATGAAAAGCAATGAAGGAGTTTTTCCTAATTGATTCCCCTTAGCAATCACTGTGTATTTTTGGTTTTTCTTATTGCATGCTTATGCATGTTATTCTAAATTCTAAATTTCATTCCGCATATCAGTAGAGTAGAATTGTGTCTCTTGATTTTAGATTAAATTTCTTGAGAAGTTGCAATTATATAAAATTTATACATGGTATTAAAGCCCTAAAATCACATTAGAACCAATATTTCAAATTTGTCCCTCAAGAATTTTGAATTTGTGGCATCAATGTAGCAGCTTTTCTTCAGATTCAAGAGAATCTCTTTCAAAGAATTGGGATTGGAGTATGCCCTGAAGGATAGCTTGAATTTCATAGCCTATAAGGATTGAATGGAAGTAGTGCTTGACGACAATGGAGTGTTAGAATATGTGAAAAATGATATTGAAAAACCTCCACAGTCGGATGCACAAAAATTATCCCCATGGAAGAAGGATGTTACAAAGACTAGGAGAATTATTTTGGAAGGTGTGTGAGACTATGTGGTCTCAAATCTCCGGGGAAAAGAGACACCATTTACTATGTGGAGTATCCTCACTAAAATATTAAAAAATAACAATGAAGGAAGAAAACTTGGTTTGTTGAACAACTTGACAATTGAAGCCATGGGTATGATGTAGTCTTCCACAATGGGAAATTCTATCTCAAGCATCTTTCTTCAGGCCAGATCAAGCATATTAGTGTCAAGATTGAGAGCCTCTACAAATTGGAGGAAGATGCATGTGAATCCTTGAGAAGCAAGGCAGATATTCCTTAGAGTAGAGATGTGATGGTTGAGCAAGAGAAGGATAAAGATCTAAAGATGGCACCTTCTAGTTCAGAGGGAGAAATTTCAGCCATACCTCTAGGAGTGAGGTGGGGAAATGTAGAGCCCTAGTCCCAAAATTTCAAATATTTGAAGAGGATCCATAAGAGATCAATAGCAGTTGCAGTATACTCCTCTCATGGATTATTACCCTATGTTGGAAACTAGAGCAATACTAAGAGCGAAGGGTGAATCGATATTGTAGAAATTTTACCAATTCAAAGTTTATTTTTACTTTGTGTTAGAAAAATAAGATATTAAATATAAATTTTAGCAATAAATATTATAAGAAAAACTACTTCAACAACCAATGGAACATTCAAGAAACAAATAACTTCAAAAATTGCTTCTCCATTTTATTCATAGGGTAAGATACAACTTGCAAATACAATGTTCTAGCTACAACCAATAGGAAGATACAACTTCCTAATTTATCAATTACAAATGAACAGAGCTACAACCCCAAATATTCTCCAACACCCACCCGAAGGAGCACCAACCCCTAATTAGCAAGATACAACTCGCATTTGACACTCATTGTTCCATATTTCATTCTTTTTCACACTAGGATCAATGACTTCCTTCTCTCCTTTAAAAAAAAACAATTTATCTTAGTCCCCTCTCACAAACACCTACAACAATCGCCATACCAACACCTCATTGAACCATAAGCTATGACTCAAAAACAACTATACACCTTCTACTTGATTAGGCTTTCCTTTGTAGATTTTTATTTTCGCTAACTTTGGCTTTGTTTGTCTTTGAATTTGTGCATGAAGCATTATTTTTTTCCTTTGTCAAGTTCTCTTTTACCGTCTGACTGCGCTACATCAAATTCTTAGCCTTGAACTCCACTTCTGAGCTTGAAAACTGAGTTATTCTACTAATTTCTTCAGTTTTTTCCTTTTTTAACAGGATTTAGCAATGCATTTGCTAATTTTATATGTTTTTCAACTTTGGATTATGATCAGGTGATCATGTCCTTAATGGAAAAATGCTCAAAAAATTAGTTGCTCAGAAATGGTCCAAACCAGAACGATACGAAAGAGCTTGAAAATACGATCCTGTAGCCATGAACGACACTGAAAACTGATGTTGTATGAGAAAGTTATTCAACTTTGAATTTTCTCAATTTTAGGTAAAAAGGCCAGTTTGACCCAGTTTGACTTTATAAAAAAATTTATTAAAAAAAAATATTCCACAAAATATTCTGGGAATATTTCATAGAATATTCTGCAGAATATTCTGGATAGGCAACCAATGGCAGGGCACCACGTGGCCAGCCCGGAGGCCGCCACGTGGCCCCAAGAAGTCAAAGTATGGGTCGAAATTGTTTTATACAAATTTTTTTGGTTCAGACAGGATTCGACCCCAGGTCGGGTTGGTGGAAACCGGGCGGCCCAACCAACAGAGCCACATGCAAGTCCTAACAACATTGGGCGCAATGTGCTATATAAAGTTTGAATTGAATTCAGCAGGGCCGTAAAGGGGCCAGTCCTTACGGGCCAGCCCCTCAACGGTAGAACCAAAGGTTCAGATCCAGGAGCTAAAAAATGAGCGCGTAACTCGGGATAAGGCCTGGGCATATGCAGCAGAGCCAATTTAATACACAATTTTATATTATGGTCAGACTTTAATACATCCGCATCAAACTCAAAGTGTTTCAACGGTTTGCCGACAAGTGTGGTCCTATGGACCCTCGTGGCCCTTATCTTTAGCACCCACCACTGGCGGACTTATTGGCGGGTTCTGCCTTTTATGGTGGCCACCCCACATTTATTAGGACTAACTAGAGTTTGCCCAGATTTGGAGGAGCTATTTAGGGTAAACTTGGACAAAAACTTATTTTGACCATAACTTTGGCTGGGGAAGTCCAATTGGAACGATTTTTTGTTTTTGTTTTGGGGGTATTGGAACATTCTAAAGCTATTGGAACATGTTACAAATCCATCAGGGCACTCTGTCATAGGTTTTATCAGCGGATTAGCTAGAGGAGCCACTAGGGCTTTGGGAATGATTAGCTGTGTTGGGCTATATTCATCTGTTTGAGGTGAATTTACAGTCAATTTTTAATGTTTCCAGTACTCTGATTCTATTTTAGCAGCTATTTCAGCCTATTGAGGCTTTCTTCATGGTGTAAAACTATTTTTGAGCATTAATAGAGAAGGGAAAAGCCCATTTGGGGGCTTTTGTACCCAACAGATGTAGCCCAAGAGAGGGGTGAACTGCTTTATCAGATGCTTGTTTATATGCTGTGAATTCTTGCTACTTATTTCCAGAGTTTAAAACCTTAAATAGTAAATTTAAATAAGTCCTCTTAACACAAAAATACTTATACAATTATCAAAAGATATTTGTTCCATTCCAAAACACATTTCTTCCATTGCAGAACACCTTAACATGCTTGCTCATAATATTGGTTAATGAATACTTTGCAATCAGAAAACAAATACTTTCATTGCCAGATCATTTTAGTGTTTACTTCCGATTTCTTTAGGCAAAGCCAGTAAGAGGGCCAGGACCTTCTGGTTTCATCCTTTCTTTGAAAGGTGAAATAACCAGTAAAAGCCCTTACTGTCTATCTCTGTATAAGAAATATTTAGTTCACACATTTTCAGATCAGATTTGTATTAGATCTTAGGTTGAGCTCAAAAGTTTGTGAATTTTGGGCAAAGAAATATTGTGTTGTTTTGAAAATTTGATGCTTACTAGGCTAAAACTGAAAAGAGGGGAAGGACAATTGGTTAGAGCACAAGATAATCCTCAACCAAGGAGGGCTAGGGTGCCATTATCTCCACCTTCCATTTCATCCTCATTAGCCTTAGAATCAGCCACAAACATGTCTTCAAGAGAAGGAGAAGTACATGAGGAAATGGATCCCAAAGAAGAAGAAATAATCTTTAGAAAATCTTTCTTGGATATGACTGAAATGGTTAGGATCCTCTATCGGGAAAGAAATGATAGGATTGTTGGAGAAGGGTCTAGAAACCAAAGAGAAGAAGGAGATTCTTCAGGAGGGAATAAAGACAATGAGAAGTCAAAGAAAGGGAATGGAGGAAATGGTGATCCACCATCTCCATTGTCATCCTCTTTCTCCACATCATCCTCTTCAACTTCTGTAAATCAGTGACATAAAACAAAAACAAATGTTAGAAATCCTTTGTTAAAGCTTGATGTAAAATTTGAGTTGCCAATGTTTAATGGTGATGTTATTGTAGAGAAATTGGATAACTGGATTAGACAATTGGAAGTCTATCTAAGGATTCAGAATCTGCATGATGATGACACAAAAATACAATTAGCCTCATTAAGGATGGATGGAGCAGCATTGGTTTGGTGGGAAGCCAAGACCAGGGAGGAAATCAAGAAGCATGGTAAGATAACTCTAACATGGACTGAGTTTATTACTGCTATCAAGAAAAAATTTTATCCTCTTGCTTATCTTCAGAAGGAAATCATGAATTGGCAAAATTTTAGATAGCTTAAGGGACAGAATGTGCAAGACTATACCCAAGAATTTAGGAGAAGAGCACTCTTACTTGGGGTAGATTTACAAAGCCAAGATACTTTGTTAAAGTACATAGGTGGTTTGCACAGTTACCTTCAACACACTATTCTTATGTTTAATCCTACCAGCTTAGATGAAGTCTATGTACAGGCTACACATTTATAAGCTAGAGGAAAGAATACTTTTGATGCCTTGAATGAGGATAGTGATTTCAAAAACAAAGGAAGAAAAAGAGTTGCAAATTCAAGAAAAGAAAAAGAAAAATTCTTTTGCAATAATTGTTCAAAGAAAATTCATGATGAAGACCACTGTTGGAAGCTTCATCCTGAACTGAAACCAGAAAAATACAAGAACAAAAACAAGACCAAAGAAAAGGGGAAAATTGTAGCAACAATTGAGCAAGACTTAGGGTCTGAGTCAGGTGATGAGACGAAAAGTATAGCCATGGTTTTAAAGAAAATTAAGGGGAAAGAAGTGGTGCAAGACACAATTCCCAGTTCTAGCTCACTAAATTGTCACAAAGATATTCAAGAAGAAAAGAGGAGGATAGAGCTTTTCCATGTGAGGGTAATTTCAAAACATACAAAAATTGACACACTGTTTGATAGTGGGTCACAAGATAATCTCATATCTGAAGACTTGGTCAAACAGCGTAAACTTGAGACCATTCCACATCCAAAGACTTATCCAATTGGGTGGATATGCAAGGATGCAAACTTGAAAGTCTCAAGAAAGGGCATATTGCACTTTGCAATAACTGCTCACTTTATTGACACAGTTGAACTTGATGTGGTGCTGCTTGATATTTCACGAATTGTTTTGGGAAGTCCTTATTTATTTGACAGGAAGGCCATATTCTATCTCCATGAAAACAAGTATCACTTGTTCAAATATGGTAAAGATTACATTGTGAGAGCACACAAGAAGAAGCTGGAATCTTCTTTACTCCATCCAGGTCAATTGAAAAGGTTGGTTAATGCAAGTCAAAGTCTAACTTTGTTGATGTTGAAACGATAAGATTTTGTGCATTTACCTTTTCATGATGTTGCTAATGATATGTCTCAGTTTAATAATAGTTCATATTTGAAAGAAGGTGACATTATGTTGCACAAGTTACCTTTGGTGTCAGTCAATGTAGTGAATGAAGTGTCAAAGCAAAGTAGTGCAAGCAAGGAGGACACACAATTCAACATGGGACAAAGTTGGTTTCAGAATGGTAGAATTCGCCATGGGAACAGTTTGCAAGGTGAATGTTATTTTAAGTCTTCTTGGAAGTTTGATCAGTGTAGAAAAAATTTGTTTTCTGCAAATTACAGTTGCTGTTCTACAAATTTTAAGAATTTGCATCATGACTCAGTCAATCTTAGAAACAGTCGATCAGTTAAATCCAGAGACAATTTATCATTTTCTGAAAAGCTCCATTTGATGAAATCAAGTAGATTTCAGTTATTCAAGGGTGGAAGAGTGGAGAATCAGTCTCCACATCATCAGTTTCACTAATCAGAGAGCTTTTGTGGGTCCAAAAGCTTCCCATTTGAGAGGTGTGATCAAGTGATCATGTCTTTAATGGAAAAATGCTCAAAAAATTAGTTCCTCGGAAATGTTCCAAACTAGAACGACAGGAAAGAGCTCAAAAACACGATCCTGTAGCCATGAATGGCACTGAAAACCGATGTTGTATGAGAAATTTATTCAACTTTGAATTTTCTCAATTTCAGGTAAAAAGGCCAGTTTGACCCAGTTTTACTTTATAAAAAATTTTATTAAAAAAAGAATATTCCACAAAATATTCTGGGAATATTCCATAGAATATTCTATAGAATATTTTGAATAGGCAACCAATGGCAGGGCGCCACGTGGCCAGCCCGGAGGCCGCCACGTGGCCCCAAGAAGTCAAAGTATGGGTCGACATTGTTTTATACAAAATTTGTTGGCACAGACAGGTTCGACCACGGGTCAGGTCGGTGGAAATCGGGCGGCCCAACCGATGGAGCCACATGCAAGTTTTAACAATATTGGGCGCAATGTGTTATATAAAGTTTGAATTGAATTCGGCAGGGCCATAAAGGGGCCAGTCCTTGCGGGCTAGCCCTTCAACGATAGAACTAAAGGCTCAGATCCAAGAGCTAAAAAATGGGCGCATAACTTGGGATAAGGCCTGGGCATATGCAGTGGAGGCAATTTAATACACGGTTTTATATTATGGTCGGACTTTATTACATCCGCATCAAACTCAAAGTGTTTCAATGGTTTGCCGATGGGTGCGGTATTATGGACCCTCGTGGCCCTTATCTTTAGCACCCACAACTGGAAGACTTACTGGCAAGTTCCACCTTTTATGGTGGCCACCCCACATTTAGTGGGACTAACTGGAGTTTTCCCAAATTTGGAGGAGCTGTTTAGGGCAAACTTGGACAAAAACTTGTTTTGACCATAACTTTGGCTGGGGAAGTCCAATTGGAACGAATTGTTTTTTGTTTTGGGGGTATTGGAACATTTTGAAGCTACTGGAATAGGTTACAGAGCCATCAGGGCACTCTTTCAGAGGTTTTATCAGCGGATTAGCCAGAGGAGCCACCAGGGCTTTGGGAATGATCAGCTGTATTGGTTTATATTCATTTGCTTGAGGTGAATTTACAGTCAATTTCTACTGTTTCCAGCACTCTGATTCTGTTTTAGCAGCTATTTCAGCCTATTGAGGCTTTCTTCATGGTGTAAAACTATTTTTGAGCATTAATAGAGAAGGGAAAAGCCCATTTGGGGGTGTTACACAGTAATTTGTCACCGTCCCTACCATTCCCCGTCCCGCACAATGGAGGACCCATTATGTGACCTGTGAACAGTGTCATGCCTTGAAAACATCATCAATGCATCCCTATGAGTATGAGCTTCATTTTCCCTTGAGACAACTCCTTGCAAAACTCATGAAAAACAGCTCTTTTTGCATTGGCGCGGGTAGACAGTTCAGTGCTCGCGCCAATCAGGGAAATCCTGTAAAGAGGTCGCGCCACTTGGCGCTCTGTCATAGAGCAGCAATCGCGCCACCCATTTTAGGGACTGTTTTTTAAATATGGATGGCGGAAGTTGAGTTCAAACAAACTCACAAACCACTGCTTATCTTGAGTTGGGAGGTTTGGCTGCGGGAGTTCTATGGAGGGGAATTGGTTTTGCCACCTCCCATGGAACCTTCCTTGTTGATAGGGCCAATCCCATAATAATAGGGATCCCAACTCCCTCCTTCCCCATCTATAAAAGCCTGCTCAAAACCATGGCAAGCTAGTCTTGAAGTGCTGAAGCTTTGCATCTCCTTATTCCCAAGAGCCTTTGTGCTATAAAGAATCCCTTCTTTCCCTTAAGGCCCATTCAAGCGAGGAGACCATTGTTACGAGACTCTGGAGAGGTTTTCCCTTTCCTTGGCGAGCTTTGCGAGACGTGGACGACCGGAGACCCGTTCGAAGGAAGCTGCGACGTCAGAACTTGGTTGTAACTTCTATTAGTTTATTACTTAATAGATGACTATGATTATGGTTCCACTCCGTTTTCCATCATGTTAATGCGAGTTATATCTTTTCTGACCGATGTTTAGTTACGTATGCTAGTTCCTATGCTTGTATCTGTTCGTTTCTTCTATGTGCAGGTGTTCATCCGCGGAGATCGTGGAAGGATTGTGATCTGCCAGGGCTGAAGGACGGGGACACTTCTTCTTCAGATCATAGCGTTGGAATCCAGGTAGGCTTCTATCCCAAGTCTTTCATTCGTAATTAGGAGCTTGCGTCATAGCATTTTTTGTTTGTTGCTAGACCCCTGCTGGGCTAGTAGGGATCGCCTCTGTCCGCAGAGGGGATTTACCTCCTCAACAAATTGGCGACTCCACTGGGGAATTGTCCGGTTTTCCTTGTCTCGTTTATGATTGTTTCGCTTTGATTGTTTCTCCTTGCTTGATGAACCTTCTGGGTTGGATTCTTTCATTGTTTTAGCTTCTTGGTTTGCTTAGCTTGTATTGGTCTGCTTCTGGAATAGCTTATTTTTATTTTTTATTGAGGAACTCGACTGGCGTGGTTTTTAACCCGACAGTCGCGCCACTTGGCGCTTGTTGCTTTTGTCTGTCTCATGCCAATTGGCCTTTGGCGCCAGTTTCAAGCCCACAGTCGCGCTACCCCTGTGACTTTTTGGAGTTTCTTCATTTTTTAGCTTTCTGGACTTGACCAGTGCTTCTCTTCTTGATTTCCCGACTGTCTGAGTGTGTTGGAGTCTTGTTTGGCTGGAATTCACCTCTGTCCTTTGGTTGTTTGCTTCTTTCTACCGATTTCACGTTTTGAGCCCTAGGGCATCTAGTGGCTTAGTGTATCGAGCCCTCCTTGGGAGTTTAGGTGTCTTGATTGTCCTGTCAACTTGTTGATTGGTTCTCCGCATTCTCTTAACAGTCTTTGATTGTTTTGCTGCGTCTTTTGAGTGATTGTTTGTTCCTTCATTCGGAATTCGTTTGCCCTTGCTTTGGACCTAGATCACATGGTCCATCGGAAACTTTTGAGTCTGTCTTCGATTTGAGAGACTTTGGGTCGATTTAGAGATCTGATTGATTGCATTGTTGAGTGAATTTTGTTTGTTTCGCTCTCTTGGATATCATTTCTCAAATTGTTCCTTTTGTTTTCAGTGCACATTAGCCATTAGACATTGAAAATCAAAAAAAAAAAATCTCTCTTGCTTTTGTTAATTAGTGCAAATTGTGATCTTTTTCCATATCGCTAGTGATTAGTGTTTGAATGAAAAGTGTGCAATTGCATTAGTTGCATTAGAAACATTGTTGTTTGTATTCTGTTCATTTCGTTTGTATAAAAGCTCTCAACTCTTATTTAACTAGTTTTCATCGAACGAAATGTTGCACTGTGGCATATAGCTTGCATTTAGGAGTCTTTCGAGACACTACATACGATAGGGCCCGGAAATTGAAACTTAATTGAAGATCAACTGTAAAATTTATTCAATTAACCTAAGGCAGCATTGGAACTTAACGAAACACATTTAGAAGGTCTGGGCTAGAGACGTGTTCCGGCGTCGTTAAACCTAGCAGTTGTCGTTCACCTATTGGCTTTAGACAGCGCTAGTACGGACTTGCGCTCCCCGTACCGTCGCGTATATAAAGGGAGACCCCTCTAGGTTTCCAATCCTTTATCCACAGGAAGCCGAGTCTGCCGCCCTATACCCGTGATACACCGAACACAGCATTCGGGGAGACTACCTGCACGTACGGAAAGTCCTTGGTCGATTTCTGTTTCATTTTTGAAACCAAGGTGTATATTGCAGTTCACGGATATTTGGTACACCTTTGTGCCTAGTTTTTTCCTGAGCAGTCATTTGGTCTTTTCTGACTCCCTAAACTTGAAAAGACCGTCAAGCGCTTGTCCTTTCACGCTTGTGTCAACTCTGAAAGAGATAGAGTCATCTTTTTATCGTTTCTCGACTCTTAAAATATGAAACGGTAGAACTTCTTATTTTCCAATGTGGTAAAATTAATCGCCCGCGATTTCACACCTATTTAGACATTGCTTGTTGACCGTTTGATCGTGTGTCTTAACTCATTTTCAGCCCGTGTGTGGTTTTGAGTTTGATGGCAACTTTTTCAGAGTTCACCAACCAAGGAATCCCCTCAGAAGGGAATCCTGGTCATTTTCCTCCTTTTGGAAATGTTGGTGCTCCTTACATGGCGACGTTGTCCCTTCCTGGGTTAACTGTTGGGTTGCTTGTTTGGTTGTTCTCAACCTCTGTAGTCCCGAATGTCTCCACTACTGTTCAATCAGTTCCTCCGCCAGAACAACATCATGTTGATTCCAAGGTGGACCTCTCCCCTTCTTCGCCTGTTTCTGCGTCCTCCTCTTCTACTTCGCCTGGTGAAAGTCTGGATTCAAGTAACCAGGTGGCTAAGAAGAAGAAGAAGAAGACAAAGAAGAAGAAGTTTGATAAGCGAGAGGCTAAATGTGCAGCTACTGCCTCTGAGATATCTCCTCTTGATAAACCTTCCAACCCTCCACGGAAAGTCAAGTTCCCTTGCTTGTTGTGCACGGGAGACCATCTTCTTCGAGACTGCCCTGGTATTCCCAAGGTGCTCGAAGTATGGTCCAACGGCCGCTCGCCGTTGCCTCTGACTTCCGGGAGCCAGGTTGGAGGCACTTCTTCAACTGGTACTGATAAGACTCCTAAGAAGCAGGGTAAGATCACCAATCCCTGCAAGTTGTATGAAGGGCACCATGCCATTCACCTTTGTCCTTATATGGATGAAGCCAAACTAGTTTTGGACAACTCGACCGGTTCCACACCACGCCTTCCACCTGGTTATAATCGGCTTTCTTCGAGTCCTCCGCCAGCTGATCCAATGATTGGTCAAGAGTTATCCTTGGTCGATCCCACTCCCCTAGAAATTCAAATTCACGAATCCGTCCCTGACCAACCATTGGTCGTGGGATCGGTTGAACTGGCCCCGTCCACGGTGCACCAGGTCTTTTCTGTCGAGAGTGGACCTCACTCCCCCCATGTCCTTCTGATCTCTTCAGATTCTTCAGACTTGGAGAAAGATTCTCATGTCCCTGTGCTTCAAGAAGCTCCTCCTCCGCCTCCCATGATGGAGGCTACGAAGGATATTCCTCCCGCCTTCGAGATGGAGGTCATGGAGGAGGCTTCTGCTTCCGTAACATCAGGGGAAGACCTTCGCATCTCGATGGTAGCCCCTCCGAGTAGTTTGATCGCTTCCTTTGACTGGAATCGATTTGCAGGATTTCGCCTTCCGTCTTATGTGCCTTTCAAGATCACAGTACAGGCTCTTGGTCTGGTCGTACCCAGCACCATTATAGACGAAGGTGCCTCTGTTAGTATTCTGTCATCAACTACCTGGCAAGCTTTCGGTTCACCGCCGCTTGCGCCTGTTACGCAGAATCTGTTGACATTCAATAGAAGAACGAGTCAACCGTTGGGGATCCTTCCAAGGTTACCTATTACTTTGGGAGGCAAAACCGTCCATATGGACGTGATGGTCGTTCCAGGCCCCTTGGATTTCAATCTGCTCCTGGGGCGAGATTACACTTATGCCATGGGAGCGCTCGTCTCCTCCCTCTTTCGCGTGATGTGTTTTCCACATGAAGGACGGATCATGACCATTGATCAGCTTTCGTTCTTGGGTCCTAATATGGCATCTGGTCCGCCATCACCCCCTCCTGGTTTCTATCCACCCGTTGTATCTGCTCCACCGCAGGTCAACTATGTGGCTACTTACCCCGTGCCTGTGCTAAGTGATGATGCCGTTGTGCATAACGTGCTGGGGGCATTGGGTCCTGACTTCCAGGATGTTTCCCTTCCATCAGGAGTGGAACTCTTGGAAGCACCGCCTTCTTGTTCATTTTTATGTAAGTCGGTTAGAGCACGGTTTCCTCCCTGGGTCAAGCTCTTTAAAAATGAAACCAGGTTGTCGGAGCACAATTCATTTTCTTGTGTCAAGCTCCTTAAAAAATGAAACAAGTTGTTTGAGGATAGTTCTTTTAGGTGTGTCAACCTCGTTAAAATAATGAAACACGAGCATGTTCAATTCGACTTTTGTTTTGAACCTTCAGTCCATTTTTAATAGACTGAAGCTTGGGGGGCATGCACCTCGAATTGAGACACCATGCTGGGGGGCATGCCCGTCTTCCTCAAGCATAGTTTGCATATGTGTGTGGGTTCATGTGTGCTTTTAAGCTTGCATAAAAATGAAATGTGTGAGTAGATACATTGTGTGAATACATTTCACATTGGGTCGTTTGTTATGTAACTGATACATTAGATTACATTTGTATTAGACATTTGCATGACATATAGAAAACATCATCACATGTAAAGAAAGATCCATCCAAAATAGTCATATGTATATATATATATATATATATATGTGTGTCGAAATGTTTGCACAGTGTGCATCACAAAACTCAAAAAATATACCTAGTCGTCTTAGTACATCCGGAGACGCTATGTCTCTCAAAAATAGGTGTAGCATAAATCCTAAGGACTAGTCTGCATGGTGCTCATGATAGCACGTCACTGCACGCACTAGGCGCCTCAAGATTCGGTGGATCCGATTTGGGACTCCCACCGTATGGCGCTGGTACTCCATCGGTACGTCTGACAGCCGGGCATAGTCTGGGATCCCATGGGCAATCCCCTCGAGGTTCTGGACCAGTGCCTCTCCTCCGGTGCCTTCCCCCTGGATCTCAGGGGCGAGTTGTGTCCTCCGGGAGATAGGAGACATCCCGGCTGGTCTCTCAGGTCCTACATCTGCATGCATATAGAATTGTGTTAAGACGAATGTGTGTATTAACAAAAAAACATATAAACATGAAATCAAAAATTTGAGGTCTTACCCAGCTCCTCGTCCCAGTCATCCCCTTCTGGTAGTGGGAGATCTGGGTCTCCTGTAAAGTCAGTTCCCGAATAGGGCCAATCTTCCACAACGATCAGTTGGCGCCATAGACACCTAAAGAACTCTGGCTTCCAGGACATCTGTTGGCCACCTCCAGATCTGGGCATCAGTGCTGCCCAGCGAGCCATTCTCGGCTCTCGTGGTATCGGACTCGCCACATGGGCCTCTTGGCCCTGCAAGGTTGGTATGCGTTCCAGAATGAACGATACCAAGATGGAACCATACCCAAACTGCTTCAGTTTGCCCTGTTTGCACTTTGTGAGCTGCCTTTTCATATTGATGGTCACAGCTGTTGCCCAATCATACAGTCGGGGACCCATGCATTCTGAGGCTAACAGGAGTTGAGTCTTCATGGCCTCGTGCGGAGCCTGCGACCCAGCAGCCCGCGTAATGGTGTGGAGAACTACTCTCAGTGCTAGATTAGGGATGGTGGAGATGTATACTTTCTTACTTCCTGATCCTGTTTGTGCCCCTCGGCACACCCGCGCCATTACCTCTTCCATCTTTTCCCCTGATGGTCTGCTCCCAGTCAGTACAGGGATTGGACCTCTGCGGGACAATCCAGTAATGAAATAAATTTCAGTGACCTCCAATTCCAGCACCTGGTCTCGTATTCTGAATACTTGGTCATTTTCATCCCAGATGTTGATTAGATATTGGAGAAGCTCGGGCTGAGCTCGTAAACATGGCGTGAGGAAGAACTTTTTCAATCCGCAGTCTCTCAGAGCGTTCATGCAAGCTTGGCTTTGCATGGCCTCTTCATCCTCATCTCCGTGTTCTCGTTCCTTCCATTCAATTGCCATTTTGAGTGTTTATCTGCATTCACATGGTCAAAAGCCCCTGATTAGATCTTTGGTGAGCTTCAAATTTTAAGGAATTTGGTGTAAATATCGGAATTTTAGGCGAAATTTTGGGTTCCGCCGCTAGCGCGACTGTTTTGCTAATAGTCGCGCCAGGTGGCGCGGGCCTTTTGGTAAAAAGAGCTCAGTGGTGCGGGTCCGTGTTCGATACCCGCGCCACTGGGCCCGGCCCTAAAATTTTAAAAGTGCCCTTACAGAACTGATTTATGAAGGGAAATCATTAAAAAATGTATGGAAATGAAGAGAAAAGGAGCGCCTCTTACCTGTGACAGACGAGACGCCGAATGGTTGCCTGGATTGGTCGTAATCACCGTTAGAAGATTCTGCTCCAAATGGACCAATGTTGCTTTCCACAAGGTAAATAGTAAAAAGTAATTTTGTTTTTACCAATTTGACATATTTATAACTTTTTCGACGTCAAATGAGTTTTAAAAGTTATTTTTATCATATATTTGCATATGTTATGTCGAAAATGGATTTTACGCTTGCTTGGTATGTGCAGCAACAGGTTTTTGCGACTTAAAAGATGGAAACGAGTTGTATTTTATACTTTTTCGGACTCGGTAAATACACGAAAAAGTCACTCTGGAGTCATCTTTCAGCTCTTTTCTGACTCTCTAAATATGAAAATATTGTCGAGGCCCTTGTCGTTTCGATCTCGTTAAAATGGACACGAATCGACATCCACCCAGTATAAGTTTAACCCTTTTTCGGGCTGGGATGGATTGATTACGAAAAAGGAATACCCTAGCCTATCGCGACTAAGAGGTTTTCCCGGATATTGTTTTCTACCTTTTCGGATCTGGGGAACTATTTACGAAAAGGGACCTGTGGAGTTTTCTTTTCCGCTGTCTTTTCAAACTCTCTAAACATAAAAAGACGCCGAGTTCTTCCTTTGTCAGACTCGTTAAACCCTGATGACATTGGATTTCGTCGAAATGACGTTCTCCGAGTTTCTCCTTCCTAGGACTCGTTAAATGCACTAGGATGGATTTGCCCGAAGGGCGGACTTATATCACAAGCATATGCTATCTCCTTCAAGCTTGTTATCAAAAATAATTGGGGTACTCGCCAGAAATGGTGGGGGAAAAATGGAACCATCGTCGTTGTCGTCGGCAGTATGTCGCTCTTGAACATGGCACTTGTCTGCATTCGTGTCGGGTTGGGGACATCTCATCTCGTCGCTTCACTTTGCCTCCATGGGTTTGGGTAATCTCTTTTGACCTCTCATCTGTTCACTGCCTCGTCGCCATGACCTCTGATCCGTTGATGTCAAATACTGCCAAGTCCATTGTCGTGTCGTTCATGTGTTCAAGAGAAGTTGGCCTCTGCAAATATCAACCTTCCTCTGTTTCTCATATGGTCCTGATTCACAACAAAACATTATGTTCCTCTGTCTCGTGTCGATGATGTGGGAATCATTATGGCCCACCTTCGATCAAAGTCACTTCCTGTCGACTTCAACTCATTATCCAGGAAGCTGGTCTAGAGACTCCTGATGGTACCTTGGAGCCTGCATGCCTCAATGGCAGGTTCGTCGCATTCGACGTAAAGTTTACATCATTGAATTTCGATCGAATGATTCTGCGGGTGTTCGACGTCAACTCATTTATTCACACGCCGTAGATTGTACCTGTAGTACCTTGAGGACCATTGTCATTATTGGTGGTTTCTCTCGCGTCTCTTAACAACTTTCATCATTGGCTGGTAATCAGACGATGTTCTTGCATGTTCGACATCAGCTCACATACTCACATGCTCGAACTTGTACTTGTTTGGGTCGAGATGGAGCGCAAGACCCTGGATTGTGTCTGTTGTAATCCAGGCTGCGATTGTGGATTATTGTCATTATGTACATGACTCATGATTGGATGGCTGCGACCATACCCGAGTCTATTTGTTTGATCTTAGTTGGATGGCTGCGCCCATACCCTGGATCCGGATTATAGCATACTCTGTTCGGATGGCTGCGTCCATACCATATATATACATCATGTACTTGAGATATCAGTTGTATCTGTCTGTGCAGGTTTTCCGACGGCGGGCCTTCAGTTGGACATGTTCTCGTAAAGCATTTCACCCCTCTCTCTCTCGAGCCTCATGCTTTAGGGGGCATCTGTTACACAGTAATTTGTCACCGTCCCTACCATTCCCCGTCCCGCACAATGGAGGACCCATTATGTGACCTGTGAACACTGTCATGCCTTGAAAACATCATCAATGCATCCCTCCGAGTATGAGCTTCATTTCCCCTTGAGACATCTCCTTGCAAAATCCATGAAAAACAGCTCTTTTTGCATTGGCGCGGGTAGACAGTTCAGTGCTCGCGCCAATCAGGGAAATCCTGTAAAGAGGTCGCGCCACTTGGCGCTCTCTCATAGAGCAGCAATCGCGCCACCCATTTTAGGGACTGTTTTTTAAATATGGATGGCGGAAGTTGAGTTCAAACAAACTCACAAACCACTGCCTATCTTGAGTTGGGAGGTTTGGCTGCGGGAGTTCTATGGAAGGGAATTGGTTTTGCCACCTCCCATGGAACCTTCCTTGTTGATAGGGCCAATCCCATAATAATAGGGATCCCAACTCCCTCCTTCCCCATCTATAAAAGCCTGCTCAAAACCATGGAAAGCTAGTCTTGAAGTGCTGAAGCTTTGCATCTCCTTATTCCCAAGAGCCTTTGTGCTATAAAGAATCCCTTCTTTCCCTTAAGGCCCATTCAAGCGAGGAGACCATTGTTACGAGACTCTGGAGAGGTTTTCCCTTTCCTTGGCGAGCTTTGCGAGACGTGGACGACCGGAGACCCGTTCGAAGGAAGTTGCGACGTCAGAACTTGGTTGTAACTTCTATTCGTTTATCATTTTAATAGATGACTATGATTATGGTTCCACTCCTTTTTCCATCATGTTAATGCGAGTAATATCTTTTCTGACCGATGTTTAGTTACGTATGATGGTTCCTATGCTTGTATCTGTTCGTTTCTTCTATGTGCAGGTGTTCATCCGCGGAGATCGTGGAAGGATTGTGATCTGCCAGGGCTGAAGGACGGGGACACTTCTTCTTCATATCATAGCGTTGGAATCCAAGGTAGGCTTCTATCCCAAGTCTTTCATTCGTAATTAGGAGCTTGCGTCATAGCATTGTTTGTTTGTTGCTAGACCCCTGCTGGGCTAGTAGGGATCGCCTCTGTCCGCAGAGGGGATTTACCTCCTCAACAGGGGGCTTTTGGACGCAGCAGATGTAGCCCAAGAGAGGGGTGAACTGCTTTATCAGATGCTTGTTTATATGCTATGAATTCTTGCTACTTATTTCTAGAGTTTAATACCTTAAAAAGTAAATTTAAATAAGTCCTCTTAACACAAAAAGACTTAGACAGTTATCAAAACATATTTGTTCCATTCCAAAACACATTTCTTCCATTGCATAACACCTTAACATGCTTGCACACTCATAATATTGGTTAATGAATACTTTTCAATTAGAAAACAAATACTTTCATTGCCAGATCATTTTAGTGTTTACTTCCTATTTCCTTAGGTAGAGCCAGTAAGAGGGCTAGAAGCTTATGGTTTCATCCTTTCTTTGAAAGGTGAAATAACCTGTAAAAGCCCCTACTGTCTATCTTTGTATAAGAAATATTTAGTTCACACATTTTCAGATCATATTACTACCAAAAAGTACAATAAAATTGGAAGTTCCACCAAATATGTTGTCAACTCGCTCATGCCGCCATTGGGATTCAATCTCCACCACAGCTGCTAGCTTCCAACTCTTATTTTCATGTCATTTTCACCAACCCTTATTGCCAAGAACAACACTTTTCTATATGATGAGATGGACTTCATGACCATTTTTAATTTAAAAAAAAAAAAATTTGTCGAAACAAACTTTTTTCCCTTTTTCCCTTTAATTTCATTTTCTCTCAACCCTTTACCTTTTTTTTCTACCATAAGACTAGGTCTCGTGACAAGTGGCATAGGCCCTTAGCACTAAACCCTTCCAAGTCCTGACGGGAAACTTTTTTTGTTTTTTAATGGTTCCTCGTCGTTGGTTATGCTTCTACGAGAAGTGGCCAAGGAAAAATTCTTAGCTACTTCTAAGAGCCTCCAAGGCTCTTTTCAACTACCACGCCCCAAGTATCATTTATATGTGAAACAAGCCAAGGGTTAGGTCCAAAAACTAAGCCTAAAAATCCCAAACTTGACGCATTCCATTTATGTGTGTGTTAACAAACCTGGTGGGGTCTCCCTTCTGGGTTGACGTGTCCATGGGGATCGCCAAACACTCTCTCCATTGGTTACCACTCTGCCTTTGTGGCCCAGTGCCTTTTTACCAACGCCACCACTAATTGCGCAATATTGAATCTTTTTGACTCATGTCCTGCAGGATGAGCTGTCTCATGGTGTCCTCCCTCACTTCACCGATTGGTTCACTATGTGCAGTCTTTCGACATGTCCTAGTGATGCATATTGTGCATCACTAACAAACTATCGGGCCCTTGCTAGCAGGATGACATTACTCCTGCCACATGTCGACCTATGAGTGGTGACATGTGTCACTTGGAAAGGGGCCCTTTAGGTGCTTGAAAACCTTGAGTCTACTTTCCACGTGTCCATGTTGATGTCACCGCCTGAAACTATCTCGGCCAATCATGAGTTGTGGCCTGTCTTCTTGGAGGAGAGAGAAAAGGTCCTTTGAGGCCTTGTTTGTGACCATTTCCTTTGTTATTTTTCCTTTGGCCTTACTGATATTTTTCTTTATTTTTCTACAAAAACCTTCGATCCAGCTCTCCTCTATGGTGCTCCTTCGTTATGCCTCTAGGAAATCATAGGCGGGTGGGATCCACCCACTCTGTTACATATTGATGCTTAGTCATGTGCTCTCTAAATAAACTTCTGAGAAATCTTTCTAGACTACCATTTTCTGGTGGGCTCCACCTACTCAATGCATACTAACACTTTTCACTTGCACCACATTTCAAACCTTTGGGGTGCACCCTCTGAGCTTTCGTCACAAGTAAAACCTATACTATGGGCTTTGCTGTTGCACTTTCCATTGGACAATGCTTAGTTGTCGTGTCTTGGGGACTTCAACCCGGTCTCTTAGACTTGGGCACCAAAAAAATTTCACCAGGGTTTAGCTATCAAGGTAAGCCTGCCGTGTGGGATTTTCTTAATGTCAAAACCTTTGCTACCATGTCTAGTCAGAGTTATCACTTAGAGGGTCCACCTATCTTGTTGCTAAGTTTTTCGTTTAAGGAAAATTTGGCTTTGCGCCAAAGGATCCAACTAACCTTAACTCTGCTATGAAGTCCTAAGGGTCACCAAAGTTTGATTGGATCTATCTTTTGATCTAATAGGCATTTTTAGGACATTGATATATTGTTGGAAATTTCTTTCGGAGTTGTAACAATTTGGGTGGCTTACACCTACATATGAGATGATATAGTGCTCTAAAATTGGCTCTAAATATACTACATTTATTCTAATATTTTTCCCTTCTTGTGTGCCTAGAACCTTCTCCTTGAGGTATTTATTTCATACCAGTGCATCCTGCTACCACCTTCCATCATTGAACACTTTCTTTACATCACCCTCTTTCCATCAATGACAACATATCTCAACAATGTTCCGCTTTTTCATTGATGGAAACACCAAAATCAAGCAAAACACCATTGGATTTTCATAAACACCATAGGAAATTGAGTGTTTCTCCACTTGAGATAGCTAAAATTGTTGTTGTAGTATTGTTGTTGGTATTTCTATTGGTATTTGTGTCACTATGGATCTCCCTGCTAATTTTTGTTTGATTTATATATCTCTCTCTCCCCCTTTGACATCAATTTCAAATGACACCGCCATGCTCCCCCTGTCACTATGGTAATGTTGTTTATAAATATTTCTTTGTCATGTTGATCCTTGTGGACCTCGGAGCTTCACCAATATATGCTAAAAAATATACCAGCTACCTTGCTTCCTCTTGGAGGAGGAGTTAGTGAAGGGAGGCAAAATGAATGACCCCCAATCGTTTCCTTAAGTACTCAAACTGTTCTCTAGGGAGTGGATTTGTAAAGATATCAACGCGTTGTTCTTGTGTGGGAACATACTTGAGCTTCACAATATGATTTGCATCCTGCTCCCTCAATATATGATACTTGATGGGGAAATTCTTGGTCTTAGAGTGAAATATTGGATTCTTTGACGTGTTGATTGCATTTATGTTAGCACAAATAATGGGTATCGGTTGATCATAAGACACTTGCACATCTTGCAAATTTTTTTTCATCCATAGAATTTTAGTACAACAGGATGTCGCAGCAATATATTCTTCTTCAGTTGTAGATAAGGAAATATATTCTTGCTTCTTTCTCAACCATGTGACTAGAGAGTCTCTAAGAAAGAAAGAAACACCACTTGTACTCTTTCTATCATCCACATCACCTTCCCAATCAGCATCAGTATAAACATTAAATGATATTTTTTATCTCTAGGGTACCCATAGTCCGTTTATTCTCTGAGATATTTAAGAATTCTTTTGGTTGCTAATAGATGCCTTTATCTAGGAGCTTCTTGAAATATTCCAACTATTGCAACAAATTGCATGATCTATGGCCTTGAATTAGTGAGATATAAAAGGATGCCAATGATGGATCTATATAAGGTCTGGTCAACTACTGGTGTCTCATCCATCTTGATGAGCTTGAAACCTGTCACCATTGGAGTGTTCACGAATGAGCATTTTTCCATGCAAAATTTCTTTAGGAATTCCTTAAGATACTTTCCTTGAGAAATAAAAATTCATTTAGGTGTCTGCATTATCAGCAAGCCAAGGAAATATGGTAGCTCTCCGAGCATGGAAATATGAAATATGTTGCAAATTCACTGGTTATAAAATATGAATCACCATCAAAGATGATATTATCAACATATAAAACTACCACAAAGATTTTGTGGTCCTTTGTTTTGACATAGAGATTGATGTCAATTGCTCCTGTTTTAAATCCACACTTGAGTGGGTAGTTATCTAGGTTTGAATACCAAGCCCTAGGGGCTAGCTTGAGGCCATACAATGCCTTCTTAAGTCTAAAAACATAGTATGGTTTCTTTGTCAACTGAAAACCTTCTAGATTCTCTATATAAACTTCAAACTCTCCATTTAGAAAAGCATATTTGACATCAATTTGATAAATTTTTAATTTTATAAACAAGCAAATGGAAAAAACATTATGATTGATTCTAATATGTGCGAAGGGGTAAAATTCTTGGGTGGTAGTTTATGGATATCGCTCTCGGGGCTTTCTGATGCCCGAGGAAGATTGTCAGATTAGCTATAAAGTTACAAAGACCATGCATACATGTTCATACTAATATATAATTGACAAAGCGAGATAGTAAAGGATTGCCTCCTTATGGACAGTAGATCCTATGGAGAGCGCTAAGAGGTGTGATAGAAGTCCTTCCTCACTGCCTCCAAATCTAGATCTTGCAACCAAACAAAGAACACATGTAATATTCACAGTGGTATCAATTTATAGCAATTAAAAAAGTATGTAATTGACATTAAACTATGCAAAGCTGAGCCATTTATATCATGCTTCATAGACAACGGAACAACAAATGTGACACTGAAACATCAAATGGACAAAACAAATACAGTTCTATTGATTTATAAGAAGGAGGATTACAACTGTTGGTTGTACCAAGCCCTCCTTAGTCTTCCAATTCCCCTCTCTCTTTCTCTATCTCCGAGGGCGATGATGCTTGGGCTAAGAGTTATTAATGTACCTCGCCAATCCTTAAGCCTCACACTTAATAATGAAAGTCTGCTCTACATGCGATCAAACCTTCGACCTTTGACCAAGAACCCAAACCTCCAATTTATAGGAAATGAATAGGACAAACCTTGTCAATCCTCTCAATCAGTTTGAATTGGGAAAGATCTTGATGTTTCCTTGCCTTTCCTTGATTTTTCACTCTATAGATGTTCAGGTATGTTTGGAAATATCTAATAAAATGTTTATACCATAAGTTTTTGCTTTTGAACTGACTCATTCTGAGAAAAAGTAGGAAATACAAGTCAGTTTCCGCATGATATTTCCCTTTTCACATGAAAAAACTGATAACACTGCCTTTAGGCAAGAAATAGCATTAACCTAGGTACTGGCATTCTCTTTGCATGGTTGGGATGTGTTATAAGTTGGCCTAGATGTCTCTAGGGTGCGTTACCTTGGAAAATGGGTCTTTTTCTGGGTCATTTTCTTCCTTCCATGTGTCCTTCCCCTTTGAGCTGATGAGGAGGTCATTTGCCCTGTAACATATGACATCCCATAAAGTGTGAGGTCAGAGGTGAAGACGGTGGCTGAAATAATTTATAATATATATAGTAGAGCGAGAGGAGTTGGAGGACTGAGGAAAACCGAAAACAACACCATATTTCAGAAATATAAGTATCTGTCCTAAGTCGGGCATTCCAATGCTTGGTAATTATATCAAAATGATTTCTCTAGAAAGAGATATGATGAGTGTGCCCACCGATAAGCACAATGTGGAAGCTTTTGTCATGACAGGGTCAATCTGATAAGATGTCTCCGAAAATAATATCGCAACTTGGGATAGGAAACACAACTGAAATGATGTAAATATCAACCCAAGGTCTTGGTCTCCGCTTCACTAAACTGCATATTTCCACACATGTGAATGAAGGAGTTGTAGTTGAGCATGTGGGAAATCGTTTGATTAATAGTCAATGATGAAAACTGTTAACAAACATGAGGGTGGCCACCGATAAGGATGATGGTCCCCAAGATGCACAGTACAATCTAGCAAGTGTGAATAAAAGAAGCTGATGTCGAACACTCATAGAATCATTTGACTGGGAGAGAATAATGAGAACCCCTAATCAAACACAAGGTAACCTGCCACTGAGGTCTACAAGTGCCTGGGTACTGATGTGTTTCTAGATCAACTTCCTAGATAAGATGTTGAAGTCGATAGGAAGAGATCTGTCGAAAGGTAGGAACTGAGGCGTCCTACATCAATCGACATGAAACAAAAAAATATGATTTTGTTTTGAAGATAGTCAAGAGAAAATGGGAGTAACTAACAATGACAAATGATTTATGGTATATGATGGCTTGGGTGATACATGAAGCAGTGGATAGCAACATCCTCTTGAACAATAGAAGGCACAGTAACAGGGTACCAAGAAGCTTAGGCTTATGAACACCAAAGAGTGTCAGGATTCACTAATGCAGGGGCATCAATATATGAAGGCTAAACTCATAGATGCTAGGGTTCAGCTAATTGTGAGTGAATTGTCTGGGAAGTGGCATGTTCAAGATTTTGTGCCAACAAATCAACCTTCAAAGTATAATAGAATAAGTATCCACTTTGTCCAAATTTTTCCTCGTCTTATTAAGTTTAACGAGTCCAGATGGGTAAAATCGGTGATCTTTTTAATTTAGGGAGTCTGAAAAACATCATAAAAGACAACTCTAGGGGTTACTTTTGTCCTGTTTGATAACTAGGCGCGACGAAGGGAGAATAGTAAGCTCGGCACTATTCATTTTCCATAAGTTGGTCCATTGAATCCGAATAAAGTGATAAACCTATGTTCAATGGAAATCTGCCTCATTTTGTTAGGAGTGCAAGGAGACGGAGTAAACTAAATATTCTTTGTAAAGTTTTAACGAGTCAAACGAAGAATAACTTGATGCTATCCGTGAAATTTTAACAAGTCCAATGGAGAAAAACTTGGTTACTTTTTCATTTTTTTAATGAGTAGAAAAAGGATGGAAAATAATGGCTCATATTTCTTCATTGTGGTAGTTAATGAGCCCGACGAAGGAAACTCGAGGTTTTTTCAGTTTTATGAGCTAGAAAAATTCACTAAAAATAAAGCTCATGCCAGGTCAAACACGGTCCAATCTGCACATGAACACTAACAACTCATCAGAGCATCAGTGACATGAAGAAACAAATAGTTGCGACAAAAATAAGTGGAAATTTACCAATTTTAACCGACTAACTGAGTGAGTCATACCTCAAAAATTTCTATAAGAAGGAAACAAACCTTCATTTTCACTGTTTTGATGCTGTGAAAGAGCTCTGGAGAAAAAAAGGAGGTGAAACTTCTGTTATTGATTATGGACGATCCAGGCAACGATTTTTTATTCCGTGAGATCCAGATAAGAGCTTGAGCCTTAATCTAGCCTTCCATTTTCATTTTAGTTGTTTTTATTGGATGAAAATTGGAGCAGACCCTAAAATTTTTAAGTGGCTAATGCAGGTGCCTAATGTTAGGGCCGCGTTAAACACACTTCCCGTTAAGGTACAAGGCATTAGCACTCTCTGATTTGCACTAGGGCCCACGTTAGTCGGCACAACCATTTTTTAAACTTTGTTTGCCCAATCCTAAAGTGTTTCTTCCTAAAACTGATCCATTGGAAACTTGCCTTTTGTAGGTGTGAAGCTGTTTTCCATGATTATTTGGCGTGAAAGAGAGCATGAACGAGAAGAACCCGAAATGATCACTGATATTGCTACTTTTCTTGTTCTCCACAGATGCGGTTTATTGAAGTATTCTCATTTAGAGATGATGAGGGGGCATGAATACCTTCTGTGATGGATCATCTAGTAGTGGGATGATCAACAACATGTCTTTCACATCAGGGGTCATGAACTCTCGATTGAGAAAGATGACATATACTATTTGACTGGCCTATCATGCAGAGGACTGAGGCCCAATCTGACAAGTTTTAGTGCTGATCCCCACACTACTGCGAATTTGATCCAAAATCATTACATAAACAATACTACATCAGTAAGCAACCAGGTACCTATAACATGGGTGGTCTCAAGACCGATGAGGTCTCTTTCATGGATGATATTTTTCTTGGAAAGAGCCAAGGGTCAACACGTGGCCACCAAGGCTTAGGTATTATTGGTGTTGGATTGCATGCAACCACATATTTCTAACTGGTGTGAAGGTGTTGTCTGTCGGGTTAGAGAAGAACTGACGACATGTAAGACCCGGTCCCAATGAGAGTTTGGGTTTGGCACACTGATAGAGTCCTTCATACTAGAGAGGGTGCCTGCAAGGAGGCCAGGGATGGTCATGAATGAAATGGGACCACAAGAGCTAAGACATTCTCACTGTTCTTCTTTGATGCCACAAACTGTAGAGGGTCCAATTTGTCATTGTTTTAATGATGCATTCTTCGAGTGGCTAGATGGCCAAATTCTGATGATCGAATATTATCCCTATGCAGGGATGAAATACATAGGGGATCTGGAGTTAATATTTCCAGCAGGCACTAAGTGGGGTCCAGATGGTAAGAAGGAGAACGATTAGTGTTTAACTATTTTTTATCTTTTGAATGTTAATGCAAATTTTTGTTTAATGGGTGAAAATATTTTGACACGAAGTTGATTTCTTGACACATATGTGGCACCCATCAATCCAGCTAGAGCCCCTTGCAATGCATGGCGAGTAATGCAACTACCTGGGGCTGAAGCAGCAGCAGAGGCTTCGACAGCCACCGAAGAGGTTGGTGACGCATGTAGTTTGCACGAGGTTGCTACGAACCTCGAAGGATTGAGCATGGGCGTGCCACCTCTTCCTATGAGGGAGATCCTGGTTCACTTGCAGTGACACACAGTGGGTGTGACAGAGAGGTTCTTGGTGCCTCTTAGGAGGTTAGCTAAAGTAGTTATCTGCTACCATGAGCAGCAGGCTCATGAGGAATAGTGAGTAGATGTATAGATGTCAGAGTGAGGCTTAACAGAGCCAATTTTTTGTAAAACACCCAAGTTTTGGAGAGTTTTTGATGTAACATGACTGGATGCGACATATATATATAAATATATATTTTGGAAATTTCTATCTTGTGCTTTTAATTTTTATGCATTTTTTTATGATGGAAAAATATACACTCATACATGAATATTTCTATAATAAATGTCACAAATGCTAATCTAACACATAATTCGCCAATGAATCAAGTAAGGTATTAGATTCTCTAGGAATGTGTTCAATAGTAATGATTTGAATTTGAATTTCTAGAAGTCGTAACCTAAATTAATTACGTAATAAGACTAGATGACGGATGTGATAACAATTGTTCAAATGCATGATGAATAGCTGGGAATCTAACCTGACCACTAGATTGGAGATGTCGCGAGATGCATCTTTCATGAGGACTTGTATCACTGACATGTACTCAACAATATTGTTGGTGGCATTTCCAAGGAAGATTCCCAGGAACCAAGTAGTTTCGACTCAGGTATATAGAGGACCCAAGCAGCTGATGCAATGTGCCATGTCTAAAGACTGGCACCATCTGTGTATCCAACGTATGGTATGTATGACGAAGAAATCTGCGTAAAAATAAGAGAGTTTTCATGAGAAAATCACTTAAAATCAAAAAATATCTAGACACACCAAAAAAGAGACAAAACTTATGTACATAAAATTACAAATCATATGCCTGGTAAAACACTAGGCGAAATAATTTTTGAGATAGAGCCTGTTGTGGAGCTCATTGAGTGGAATCGCATTACAATCTTGAAGTTTATAAGCTCCTTTTGAAAGGACTTTATTGACAACGTAAGGACCAAGCCATAATGGTTGAAGTGTTCCAACCCTAAAGAGGTTGTGTCTCTGATTGTAGAGAAGAATGAGATCACCTTCTTGGAAAGAATGAGGCTTGACAGATTTGTTGTATTCAGCTTTTACTCGGCGCTTATGAGCTTCGTGTGCCAATGTGGCATCTCGATGAGTTTTGTCCAATTAATCGAGCGAGAGAAAGCACTCTTCATCGGAAATGGTGTCGGGTAGGAGTTCAACAACTAGCTTGAGTGATGGAATCTCACACTTGATTGGAAGGACTGCTTCCAGACCGAATTCTAGTTGGAATGGTGTGAAGCCTGTAGCAGTTTTCACTGATGTTCGGTATGACCATAACGCAGAGTATAGCTTTCGATGCCATGTGGTTTTATGGTTGCCGACTAACCGACGAATCATGATCTTGAGGGTGCCATTTACGACTTTGACTTGATCGTTAGCTTCTGAATAGTAGGAAAAATACTGATCTTGTCGAAAACCTAGCATGGGAGTGAACTACGTCATCATATGGTTCTGAAAGTGTGAATAATGATCTGTGATGATTGAGAGGGATACACATAAATGACAGATGACCTGATTGAACAGGAAAAGAGTGGCAGTTTCTCCATCAGCCTTAAAAGTGGGAAAGGCTTCAACCCATTTTGTGAAGTAGTCAGCCGCAACTAAGATGTAGTTATGTCCATCAGCATAAGTGGGATTGCATGTGATGAAGTATCTTCCCCATTTAGCGAAAGGACCAACAGAGATAACCGAATGAAGGGGGACAAGATGGTCCCACATTTTCTTCATGAAAATCTAATGCGGGTGCCACTTCTAGACCGCTGTGGTGCAGTATTTAAACAAAGTGGGCCAATAGTATCCTTCATGCAATATTTTCTGGGAATTAGCTATGCCAAAACGATGACCGCCGCATGCCCCAGTGTGGCAGCCTTTTAAAACGTGTTCCACCTCATTAAGAGTGAGACAACGCCGAAGAACAGTATTGACACCACAATGATATAGAGCATCGTTCAATACGAGATAGTGTTTTTCTTGGTGACGAATGTGACGACGGTCGTATGACGTGATATTTGGGCAGAATCGTTGAGTTTGGAGGTAGAAAAGAATGTATCCATACCAAGGATCAGAAGAATCGACCAGATAGACAAATTTTTCAGGAAATAGATCATGAGCTACTTCTTCCGGGTTAGTTTTGGTAAGGTCCAACAATAATTCGGTGAAGAATAGAGATTTCTTTACTTTGGTAGCAGTGAAAACCAAATCAAAATGTTGGAGGATTACAATCCATTTGGTATATTTTTCTTCAATGATCTGACAAGACAAGATGTGTCGCATGGGATTCTCCAAAGCAATTACAATATTCTACCACAGCAATATATAGTTTTGGAGGCAAGTGACAGCGAAGACCATTGCCAGAGATAGTTTCTCCACATGTGAATATCGTAATTCAGGTCCAATGAGACCTTTTGACAGATAATATATCACATGATCACTATCGTTATCATGAAATTGAACCAAAACAATTCCTAGCGAAGATGGTGAGGCTACTAGGTAGAGGATAAAGTCACGTGAATAGTTGGTGGCACTAAGAAGTGGGGCAGAAATGAGTGCTCATTTCAAGGTGTCAAACAACAGTTGAGCCTAATCATCACACAGATACGGTACCCATTTCTTGAGCAAGCACATGAAGCCTTTCATCATATTGGCATAGTTTATAATGAAACGACGTAAGAAGTTTTCCTTCCCTTGCAAACATTGGAGTTATAGAATGTATTGTGGCACAGGTAATTCAATGATCACCTTAACCTTATTGGGATCAACCCTAATCCCATGCTTGGAAACAATGAAGCCAAGAAGACGTCCAGACTCAACAAAAAATACACACTTATCCAGATTCATATGTATGTTGTAGAACCTACACCGAGCAAAGATTTCTTTAAGATGCGCAAGGTAATGGGCTTGTTTCTTGGAGTGAGCCGAAAGGTCATCCAAGTAACCTTGTACAATGTGTCTGATATCATGAAATGCATATTCCATAGCCCTTTGAAAATTTTCTCCTGCATTCTTCAGACCAAATGGGAGTTTACGATATGAAAATGTGCCCCAAGGACAAATGAAGATGGTTTTATGCTAGTCATCCCTTTTAATCACTATTTGGTTATATCTCGAAAAGCCATCCATAGAGGAGAAATATACACATCCAGCGCAATCGTCGAGAATCTGATCTATGAACGGAGCAGGATAATTTTCTTTTGCAAAAGTGGTGTTCAGATCATGATAATAGACACAAACATGGATGGTACCTTGTTTCTTATCTACGTGAACCAGATTGGATACCTCTTTTGTCAGAGGAACGAGATATATGACACCAACGTGTAAGAGTTTTTGAACTTCAGTCTTGATAGTTGTTGCTTTGCGGGGGTGGACAGGTTGGAGCCTTTGCTAGAAAGGCTTGCAATTTTCATAAATATTGATTTCATGCTCGAATATAAACAGATCTATGCCAGGCATTTCGTCGCAAGAACAAGAGAAAAAATTGTGGAACTCCTTAAAAATGGATGTGAAGAGTACAATTTCCTCAGGATTGCAATCATCTCCAATCTGTATATTTTCCATGATACCTATTTCGATCGAGATATCTATGAGAATAGTCTTGGAAATATTGCCCATGTTCCCTTCCTTGTCGATATTTTGAAAATTCGTGTAAGTGGAGGGAATGATCTCAGGTGGGTCAAAAGACAGGATTTGGATAATGGTCGCATCTGAATCAAAAATCAAAGTGCAATGATGAAACTCTCCCCAAGGTCATTCCTCTAGAGACATGATCTCTCAAATAGCTTCGTCCATAGGAAGGACTTCATCGAGGAGATCTTTAGAAGAAATTGTGATAGGCGATAGGGTGATACCATTGGTTGAAACCAAATCAGTGAAGGGTTGAAATGCTAATTGGATGGCTTGATAAGCCAACTCAGCTGGTGATAGTGGCATCTGATCTTCATAGGAATCAATTTCTGAAGGCGCTGGTAAGATCCATGGATCGATAGAGCCATCCAAAATGGTGGATATAATTTCAATCATGTGTGGAACCTTAGGTGGTAGGAGAGCAAAGCAAGCCATCAGAGAATATGCCTTTAGAAGATTGGTAACGACACTAACGTAAGAGTCAGGAATGCCTCCTAATAGGGGTACAATGCTACTAGGTAATGTAGAATACTCAGAGGTGCAAAAGGATAATTGATCCACTGTAACTATCTTCCCATCCAATGGAAAAAGGATGAGTCAGAAAAACGAAGAGACAATGGCAGTCATTGCTTAAGACCAACTGCGAACGAACAAACGATTATAGTCGATATGATGATATACGACTTCTATGTTCACTATTATTGTTTTCCCACTAAGTGAAATGGGTAAGATAGAAAGGTAGCCTTTTGGGAGGAAAGTGTGGCCATCAAAAGCTTTGAGGGAATTCTACGGTGGAGACAAAGTGGGGGAACCCAAAGCAAGCCAGCACGTAGTTGACTGAATGCAGGTCAAAGCACCTTTGTCTATGATAGTGCGATGGAGTGGTCTCCCTTTCGACACAACTTGAACCTAGAAAGCAAGATGGTGTGAAAGGTGAGGTTTTGATTTTTCCATGTTGAAGATGGCTAGCGTAGAATCATGGGGGTCAATTCCACCAATGGACGAAAGCAGAGCTTTTCTTTGAGCTAGGAAAGTTTGCAATACTTTGAGTGTAGACATGGCTGATGGTGCTTGTGACAAATATTCTAAAATGTTGTAGTTTAGAGCAACACATGTAGAGGTGTTATGAATCGTGCGTCGAAGTGTCCCTTTAGGGGGACGAATCGCAGGATCAAAAAAAGGTCTTTCGATATGAAAATCGTTGGGTGGAGATGGATTCGAACTTGAACCAAGTTCTTGAGCCTCAATGAATGGATTTCCATAGAGTTTAGCTCAGGTTTGGAGTTCAACAGTCTCCATGCCATAAATGGCATATTATCCTTCACTAGAAGGATGAGTACCACCGTTGCCCCTTTGGGGGTGTTGTGGCAGGTTTGCAACCATGTGTTGTTGTTTTTGTTGCGGATTAGCGAAGGGATTGTGAAGGACAGTATGTGTCCTTCCAGAGTCCTTGTTCGAAATAAAATCTGTGCATTCCTGTAGCTGAGGACATTTGTATGTCAAGTGGTCCTCTGCACAAGTTCTGCAAGGGAATCTCATTGGTTTCTCCTTTCCTTTATCGTTTTTAGTAGCGTTTCTCTAATTTGGATTATTCTAAGTACTGGACTACTCTTCTGAAGGATAGGTATTTTTCATATTATTCTTGTTCTTTCCGCTAGGTTTTTTCGTAGACTACATAGAGTTTACCTCAGTAGTGGGAAGAGCAGTTGATTGGTTAGGGGTGGTGGTAGCCAAAGATGGCTGGGAATTTTTCCCACTGAGATGTTGTATGGCTATGTCATAGGTTGCACCAACAAGGTCGTCGGTGTGTGCTCTAGGTAATTGAGTAGTGAGAGGATTCGGGCTACTAGGGGCATGGGGGAGTAATTCATACAACGTGCCAGATTGCGAATAGATGAGATCTAGATGTTGTGCACGGTGGATGGATTGGTCTTTTGTGACTGCAACAGACAAGAAAATGTCCTTAGCAAGGGTTTGTAAGAGTGACTTACAAAACCAGTTTGATAACAGATGATCCAGGATTGGCACTTTGACTAACTTCTGCCTACATCTCCATTCATGAATGTGATTAGAGATGTGGGTGGCGGTGCCTTGGCACAGTGGGGTTAAGAGTTCCGTTCCAGTTTCGCATCGAATAGGTAATTGGAATTTCTTAAAAAATTTTGTTGCTAAGGCACCAAAATTATTGACGGCCCCATGTGGTAACTCAATGTACCATTTGGCAGCGTTTCGTGTGGGTGTGCGGGGGAAAAGTCTGAGCTGGATACTATCATCCACCATGGAGTTAGAAATAGATCATATATGAAAGGTGGTGATGTGTGTAGTTGGATCCTCCCCTTGTTTCCCTTCGATTTTAGGGATGTCAAATAGAATCTTTTGTAGTACTGGAGGCCAGAGTGGGTTGTGGTTGATGGGAGCATTGGTCAATTTTTAGAGGTCAGGGATATCTAAAGTTTCCAAGAATGGAAATTGCATGTTTTCCCCCAAATCTATCCAAGGAAGTTTTGGCTGACCATTCGGACCGTAGGGTATGCCCATCGATGTGTTACCAATGGGATAAGTAGGACTTTGTTGATAAAAGTTTCTAGTGAGTGGGGGTGTAGGGGTGTATGGTTTCTGTCTGTAGGGTATGTTGTACTAGGGAGAAAATTGTTGGTTTCCCTCAGTGTAATAGTTGCCGCCTTGCCCAAATTGGTTTTGGGGTTGAGTCGCCTATATGGACGTGATAGAGTTAGCCATTGGCATACTTCCATTCACATAGTTGACCATCGACATAGACCGTACACCAAAAGTTTGACCACTCAAATGAACAACATTAACAATTGGTGGTCCTGCTTGTCCTATTGAATGTAGGGGTACCGAAGTGCCCCATGGCATATATGTATTGATGACACTGCCCCCTAGCATAATAGCTAAGGGGTTTGAACTTAACAATGGGTTCCAATCGAAATGGTTGTTGAAAGGAACTAAAGCAGCCCCGATAGGGAGAGCAGAAACCATGGGTCATGACATAGTCACTATTGGAGAAAATCTCGAAGGGTTCGGAGATCTGCTTACAGTTGTGGTGACCGGATTACTGGGACCGGGCATAGAATGGCTACTGGGGTTGCCAATAATTTGCGTAGAACTAAAAAATGCCGAGGAAGATGGTGGTGGAACCTAGTTGGCCACCAACGACATCGACCCTACAGTCACTGGTTGTGAAATGGTTGTAGGTGCAGCCGAAGAAATGACTGGCACTGGTGTAACGTGAACTAACAATGGCCCTGATAGGTCAGTGAGAGGAGGATTGTGAGGAGGTATGACTCCTTCAGTAAAAGGATCCTCTGGAAACTCTGTATGATAGGGAGCTATATGAAAGTCATGGGTTGTCATTGGAGACTGCTCTTCCAGAGAAGGCACTGGCTCACCAAGACTTGACTCCTCCCCTAGTGTCAATAGAGGGAGACCTTGCTACTATTTAGAAAGATGACGAGGGTCGAAGGATGCCACGGTGACCTGTTTAATTTTATCAAATTATTATTTTGATGTATTATAAAGTATCAGTGATAGTAACCACACACCTAAAAAGAAAAAAGAAAAAATGACTTCTAAAATCAATCAATCAAGTAACCAAAAGGGGTATGACCCTGTCTGAGTACTACTGTTTTCTAGAGATGAAACCCAGTATCACAATAGCATACAGAGAGAGTTGGTCAAATATATAGTTAAGGTTACTCTAGAGCATTGCTTGAACCTCATACAATAGGTGTAAACACTCTCGTGAAGATGAGTACCCTCCCAAAGACCGAAGACAAGGTAGGTTTGTCTATTTTAGGTATCAGTGCAGCCCGCCCTAGTCACCTTTTGTAAGTCCCTAAAAATTCTACCAACTAAAGATACCTCAAATCACAAACATTGTCAGGGGGGGGCTCGCTTGTAGACAACATGCTATATGGGCAGAAAACCTAGATCCCTGATCTAGTTTCGACATCCCTGAGGGGGAACCCAATATATAGCATGCCCCATTGTTATGCACTCGGAGGTGGGCTACCTTATCGTGCACCCGAGTGTTGTCTCGTGCTTAGCTCTAGTAGTAGTGGAGTGGTCCCGACATTATGAGTGCAGGAGGATTTCACTTTTTAATGACTCTAGTTTCAAGTTTTGTGATCTTGGGTGATTTTCTCACTTATCCTACCCCAAGATCGTAGCCTAAACTATTATTGGTTTGAGCTCAGAAAAATTTATGTGATTAATTTTATTATCACTTGATTCTTAGTGTACTTTCTTATTATTCTTGCGGAGGGGGAGTGGACGTATGAAATGTAATGAGACTCTGACTCAAAACCATGCATAAAAATGCTCTAAATATTCAATTTCGGTGAAGAGTTTATTCTATAGGGAGAGATTTTTGAAACGTCCATGAAACAAACATTAAAATAACGCATTTCAACCTAAAAAGATTCATACATCTATCTATCCTCTATAACATCTTTTTTTAACCAAAAATTTTAGAATGAATTTAGCTATGTTTAGAAAAACATAAAAACGTAGATGCGACTAACACTAACTTTTTCAAAAAGAAAACTACAAATGCTAACTAGTAACCAAGCACAGGGATCCAATACATATAAGTTATTCTGGTAGCCAGTAACTCCACAACCAAAGGGAAACACAACAGGGGTGTAAACAACAGATTTTGGTTGGGTAACACTGGAAAGTAGAGGCTATAGAGCATTAATGATAGGACAAACTCACTGTATCTAAGCATAAGCATCATTATAGCACACTGAAACACTCTCAGGGGGAGTGTTACTCAAGGTAAAGTTGTAAAAATGGCTAGGCAGGGTCTATTCTGGACTTTGTGAGCTACTGAGATTATTACAGAGCATTTAAACTGATCAAAAGTGGATGTGAGAAGAGGCAAAGAGCCAAAGTCTTAGAAACAAACAATCTGGAAACTTGGGATTAACTCCCCAATTGAGTCACCATTTCTACTAAGGTGTAAAATTCTTAGGTGGTAGTTGATGGATATCCCTCTTGGGGCTTTTCGGTGCTCGATGCAGACTATAAAATTAGCTATAAAGTTACAAATACATTGCATACATGTTCATACTAATATATAATTGACAAAGAGAGATATTGAAGGGTTACCTCCTTGTGGACAACAGATTCTATGGAGATTTCTAAGGAGCATGCTAGAAGTCCTTCCTCACCTGCTCCAAATCTAGATCCTGCAACCAAACAAAGCACACATGTAAACTTCATAATGATATCACTTTCTAGCAATTAAACAAGTATATAATTGGCATTAAAATATGAAAATATGAGCCATTTATATCATGCCTCATAGACAAATGAACAACAAATGTGACACTGAAACATAAAATGGATAAAAAAGATATAGTTCTATTGTTTTATAAGAAGGAGGATTACAACTATTGGTTGTACCAAGCCCTCCTCAGCCTTCCAATTCCCCTCTCTCTTTCTATATCTCCGAGTACGACGATGCTTGGGCTAAGAGTTCTCAATGAACCTTGCCAATCCTCAAGCCTCACACTCAACAATGAAATTCTACTCTACACTCAATCAGACCTTTGACCTTTGACCAAGAGCCCAAACCTCCAATTTATATGAAATGGGGAGGACAAACCTTGCCAATCCTTTCAATCAGTTCAAATTGGGAAAGATCTTAATTTTTCCTTGCCTTTCTTTGCATTTTCCCTCTATATATGTTCAGTTCTGTTTGGAAATATCTAATAAAAGTTTTATACCATAAGTTGCTGCTTTTGAACTGACTCATTTTGAGAAAAATCAAGAAATTCTAGTCAGTTTCCGCAGGATATCTCCCTTTTCACATGAAAACATGGATAACACTACCCTTTATGCAAGACAAAGCATTAACCTAGGTACTAATGCTCCCTTTTCATGCCTGGGATGTATTATAACTTGGCCTAGCTATCTCTAGGGTGTGTTACCTTGGCAAAATGGGTCTTTGTATGGGTCATTTTCTTCCTTCCATGTTTCCTTCTCCTCTGAGATAATGAGCGGGTCATTTTCCCTGTAATAATATGTCAGCAAGATAAAATGTTTCATCATAGTCTAATCATTCTATTTGAGTGTATCCTTTACACACCAGCCAAAATTTGTTTCTTACCACTTCTCCTTGATAATACACATTATTTCTAAGTACCCACTTAGTGCCAATGAAATTCCAACTGGAAGTCATTAGAACAAGCTCCCAGGTCTGATTTTCTCTATTTCATCCAATTATTCATTCATTTCCTTCAACCAATTTTGATCTTGGCTATCTTGAGCAACTTATTTTCGTTCCTCCATGGACAATAGTGGAACATGTTCCTGCATAGGGGGTTTGATCAAATTCCTTCTTGTCTGTACTCCTGAATTTAATTCATTAACTATTTGTTTAGTTGGGTGATGTTTTCATACTTACCTTAGGGGATATCTGGCTTGAGGACTAGAAGGATCTTCCTCTCTCTCTTCTGCAACTTTCTCATCATTTTCATCACTAATCATCACTGGTTCATCTGCGTTGAATTTTGTTGATTGATTTAATTCTTGAAAATCATTCTCATCCACTTTCACATATATGCAATCAATGATCCTTTTGGTGACTTTGTTTTAGCAACTGTGACCTTTTTTATTCTTTGAATAACTTAGAAAAATGCCTTCATCTGGTCGGGCATCGAATTTTCCAATTTTTTCATCATTTTTCTTAATGTAACATCTGCTGCCAAAAGTACTGAAGTGTTTAACTATTGGACGTCTTCCAACACACAACTTAGAAATTTTTTTGTCATTTTTGGGTTGAAAATGAGCTTCTTTGGGAATGAAAACTGCAATGTGAATAACCTCTGCCCAAAGCCTCTACTGAACAATCCTCTCATTCATCATTGCTCTGGCTAATTGTTGCACTGAATTGTGTCCTCTCTCTGCAACACCATTTTGATGGGGAGTCTTTGTTATGGTAAATTGTCTCTTGATTCCATTTGTCTTACAAAATTCATCAAATTCCTTTGACGTGATATCACCTCCATTGTTTGAACTGATTCTTTTGATTTTTCAATTGGTTTCACTCTCATCCATAACTTTGAATTATTTAAACTTTTCAAAAGCCTCATATTTCTCTATGAGAAAGGAAACCCACATCTTCCTACTGAAATCATCAACAATTAGAATAAAATATAGCTTACCTATGGTTGAATGAATTCTCGATGGTCCACACAAATCCATGTGCACCAACTGCAATGGATTTGATGAACGTTTTTCCTTCGCCTTAAAAGGAACTTGAGCTTGCTTTCCTAGTTAACAAGATTTGAAAATAATATTCTTTGGTTTTGAAAGCTTACGCAGGTCCTTGACTGCATTTTTCTTGATAATATTAACAATGTGGGAAAATTTCATATGTCCAAGCCTTTTATCATCAATATCATCTCTCATATTTCTTTGATAAGGATTACATGTCTTTTCTTTAAACACATAGAAATTATTATTTGTTCTTACAACTTCAACAACTATTTCTACTGTACCTGTGGACTTGATTTAACAATTTTTTGCTTTGAAAACAACATCATAGCCTTGATCACACAGCTAAGACACACTCAAAAAATTATGTTTCCTCCCATCAACATACAAAACATTCTTAGCTTTACCTTTTTGATATGAGAGACTAGCCACTCCTTTTGCAATTATTTTTCCCAGAGAATTGTTACCAAAGATCACGTTACCTTTCTTAACACGATTCCAAGTGAGAAAATTGCTTCTATCTCATGTCATTTGCCTGGAATAGCCATTTTACACATACCAATGGCTCCCACCATTGTGAGCATACAAGGCAATGTCACATTGCTCTGATTTATCTTTCTCTTTCCAGACTTTGGGATTTTTTTCAATTTTCTCAATAAATCACTTTTTCTTTCTTTCTTTAAGCCTGTAATTAATTGCTATATGCTTGAAATTATGGCATTTAAAACATTTCACTTGATAATTCAGGGTAGAAAAGGAATTATTATACATGGGGTTGCTTCTTCTCTGTTGAATTCTTCTCTTGGATCTGAGTAGTCTATAAGAGATATTAACCATGCAGTTTTCTGCTCTGAGGCCATAATTGGTGCATGTGAAAAAATACCATGGGAAAATATTGTTGTACCTAGATGGATACATTCTACGGTGAGAAAAATTTTGGACAGTTCTATTTGCATTGACATCGTACTCCCTTTTTTGTTTTTTATTTCTCTTTTGTTGAGTAAGTGTCTCTTGCTCCTGTACAATCCTTTATTTTTTTGGAAAAAAGGTAATTACCCTTTTTTCCTTTTAATTCAAAAGTTGCAATGGATTCAACATCAAAACCCGGACCAGTTCAAAAATTGGAGATGAATTGAGCCTCCAAAATTTCATTTAAATTTTTTGTCCCTGTACTGAATTTATGATTAAAGTTGAGTTGTGTTTTTGCCTTTTCAAGATCCTTTTTTAACAACACAAATTCTCCTTCCAGCTTCTCACATATTTGAGAATTTTCATTCAACTGTTGGTTAAAGGAATGTTGTGTTTTCTTACTTTCTTCTAACTGCAAAAGTAATGCCTCTACTACCTCAAACTTTTCTTTTATCAAGGATTCTTTCTGGGTTTTGTTTTTCTTTCTCAGCCTCTTTATCTATTCAAGAGCACTTACCAGCTCTCCCTCAAGGTCAACTTCTCCCTCTTCATTATCAGAGTTAAAAACCTCGACTTGCATATTTTCAATGGTCATCAACATGAATTCCTCAGGGCTCTCATCACCCCCATCCTCATTTTAGGATTGGTTGGGCTCACTTTTAGAGGAGCTCTCATCTCAAGAATAGAAACCTCTCTTCTTGGCCTTCTTTCTGTCCTTTGAACCTTCTTCAATTTTTCTTTAGGATCATAGTCCTTTTTCTTATTTTTAGGACACTTTGACACATAATGACCAAATTCGCAAGCATTAAAACATTTAAAGGGAAACTTACCTTTATACTTTTCTGATCCTCACAAAGTTGAAATATTCTTCATCTAATTCACAACATGAGCCATTATGTTCATTCTTTTTCTTATTCACTGCTTCGAAGGTTAATTCTTTGGCTGCATAATTTTCTTTAGAACTCCTCATCTCATAGGCAATGAGTATTCCAAGGAGTTGATCTAGAGTGAGAGTGCTCAGATTTTCCATTTCATCAATGGTTTGTAGCTTGGGATTAAACCTTTCAAGAAGATATATCAACACTTTTTTAACTACCACATCTTCATCTAGTTTCTTGTCAAGCCCTATTATGGTGTTCACAACTTCATAAACTCTTTGAAACTACTTTGCAATATCCTCATCATCATGCATGATAAATGATTCAAATTATATCATAAAACCTTGGAGTTTATCTTTCTTTACCTTGTTGTCTCCTTCATATTAGCTTCTCATCTTGTCCCAAATTGTTTTGGCATATTTGCAATCCATTATCTTGACAAGTTTTAATTCAGGTAGGCTAGAAAGTAGGGCATGCATTTCTTTAGCATTGCATGTGAACTCCAACTTCTGATCTTTGGTAACCAATGTTGGAGGTCTTTGATGTTTTTCTTCCACAACATCCCATACATCAGCTCTAAGTGATTCAATGTACGTTTTCATCCTTACTTTCCAAAACACTTAGTTTGTTCGATTAAACATTGGTGCCTTATTGATATAACTTCCTTCCCATTTTGCCATGGTACTTTATATTTCTTCCAGCTATTAGAATAATTAGAAGTAACCTCCACTCCGATACCAATTGTTGGAAACTAGGACAATACTGAGAGGGGAGGTGAATCAATATTACAACAATTTTACAAATTCAAAATTTATTTTTACTTTGTGTAAGAACAATAAGAAAATAGAGTGCACTTTCATTAATAAATATGATAAACATCTACTTCAATAATTAATGGAACATTTAAGGAACAAATAATGTTAGAAACTGCTTCTCCATTTTATTTATAGGGAAAGCTACAACTTGCAAATACAATGTTTTGGCTACAATCAATAGGAAGCTAAAACATCCTAATTTATCAAATGCAACAGAGTTGAGCTACAACCCCAACTATTCTCCATAACCCATTGGAAGGAGCACCAACCCATAATCAAGAAGCTACAACTTTATTTTAACACTCACAGTTCCATCTTTCATCCATTTTCACACTAGGATCAATGACTTCCTTCTATCCTTTAAAAAACAAACAATGTATCTCAGTCACCTTTCAAAAAAACCTACAACAATCACCATACCAACACCTCACTTCACCATAAGCTCTATCTCAAAAAAAAATATACACCTTCTGCTTGATTAGGCTTTCTTTATAGATTTTTATTTTTTCTAACTTTGGCTTTGTTTAATTTTGAATTTGTGCATGGAGCCTTATTTGTTTCCTTTGTCTTGTTCTCTTTTGTCCTCTACCTACTCTTCATCAAATTCTCTGCCCTGACCTACACTTCTGGGCTAAAAAATAAGTTATTATGTTGATTTATTCAATTCTTGCATTTTTTTAACAATTGTTGCCTTTTTGACCTAATCCTATTGATGTGATTAATCCGAAAGACATTTCTATCTAATCTTTATTAGTTCACCTGTTAATCTTATATGTTTTTCAACTTTGGTTTACTACCAAAAACTGTAGTCATACTGGTAGTCCCACCAAACATGATTCCAACTTTCTCATGTTGCCATCAAGCTTCAATATGCAACATAACTTCTAGCTTTCATCTCTTCTTTTCATGTTGTTGTCGCAAAACCTTATTACCAAGAACAACACTTTGTTCTAGGCTGAGAAGGCCTTCATGGCCCTTTTTATTTTTAAAACAAAAATGTTGTCGAAATAGATTGTTCTTCCAAT
Organism: Pinus albicaulis; assembly: GCA_034641835.2. Lineage (NCBI taxonomy): Eukaryota > Viridiplantae > Streptophyta > Pinopsida > Pinales > Pinaceae > Pinus > Pinus albicaulis. The sequence continues at coordinate 597,750,531 of CM076574.1, forward strand.
TTTACCTTTAAGCCCCTTTTCCATCGACCCTTTACCTATTTTTCTTCCATATGACCAAGTCTCCGTGACCAGCGGCTTAGGCCTTGGGCCCTAAGCCCTTTCAATTCCTTTTGGGAGACTTTTTTATTTTATTAACAACTCCTCGTTGTTGGTAACATTTCTATAGGAAGCGGCCAAGGAGAAATGCTTAGCTACTTCCAAGATCCTCCAGAGCTCTTTTCAACTACCACTTCTAAAGTCTCATTTCTACGTGAAACAATCTAATGATTAGGTCTAGGTGCTAAGCCTGAAACTCCTAAACCTAGTGCATTTCACTTATGTGTGTGTTAACAAACCCACAAGGGTCGCCCTTCAGGGTTGATGTGTATGTGGGGACTGCTTGACACTCTCTCCATTGGCTGCCACTCTACTTCGGTGGCCTGGTGCCTTCTAAATGGCATTGCCACTAAATGAACAACATTGAATCTTTCGAGCGCATGTATTGCAGGTTGAATTGTCTCGTGGGGTCCTCCCTCACTTTCCCAATTGTATTTTTATCTGTGTCTCGATAATAACTTTTATCACTGATAAACTGTTAGGCTCCTTCTAGTGGGATGAAATCACTCCTGCCTGTGTCGAGCTCTGGGTGGTGACATGTGTCAACCATAAATGGGCACTTTGGGTTCCTAAAAATTTTGAATCTACCTACCACATGTCCATGCTGACCTCATCACCTAATTTTGTCTCAACCAATTATGAGTTACCACCTGTTTCTTATAGGAGAGATAAAAGGTCCTCCGAGGCCTTGTTTGCAGCCATTTCCTTTGTTATTTTGTATTTGTCCTTACCGGCCTTTTTGTTTATTTTTTTCGAAAAACACTTTGGGTCGTCTCTCCTCTACGCTACCCCCTTGTTATGTCTATGTGCAATCGCAGTCGGCTAGGCTCCACTCACTCTGTTACATCCCAACGCTTAGTTGTGTGTTCTCCAAGAAAAGTTATGGGAATTCCTTTCTAGGTTACCATTGTAGGGTGGGCTCCACCCACTCAATTCTTCATGATGCTTTTCACTTACACCACACTTGAAACCTCCGATTTGCACCCTTTGGGCTGCCTTTGCTAAACTAGCTTGTATTGTGGCATCTACTACTCACTCTCCATTAGGCAATGCTTAAATTTCATGTCTCGATGACTCTTGCATAGTTGCTTAGAATTGGGCACAAAAATAATTTCGATGGGGTGTATTGATCATGTGATCAAATTTTAGCGCAAAATTTAAAGTGCCCATATATTCTTGAAACTGACGCCAAATCAAAGTTTTCATCGTTCTGAATCCAACGACGTTCATCTCACCTCAATTCGACATTGTATACTCAAGTTATCGTGTGTTGGACAATTAGCCAAACAACTAAAATTTGAGTAGGCTCGTTGACTGGGTAGTTGAATAGGGTTGACCATACTATTGAGTTAATAGGGTGACCATGTAGGGTAGGACTCAATAATAGGCTGACACTTGGCATCCTCCAGTTCTTTGGTAGCTCGACGATTTTGATTGGTCAGTACGGGTTTATTTGGATCAATGATGGGTTGCCACATGGCCTAGTCATGGGCTCCCACAATGCACCCTAAGGCCAACAAACATTTTGGTATGGGTCGGCTGGAGGCCCAACTAGGATTTGAACTTGTGACCTCTATTCCAACAACATAGCATTCTACTAATACACTACATGGTGATCCTTTTTAACATATGGGTAAAACCCATATATAAGGTTTAAGTCATGCCTATTTGGGGGAAGGGTTTGGGGCTAAGCCCCTAATCTCTAGCCAACTGCACACCATAGAACCTCACACTCAGATTTTAGGGCGAGGCTGGTGGGGATGGGCATTAAGGCCTAGCCCACGACCCCATGTGGCATATATAACCATGATTTTCCAAATTAAGGTGTTAGTGACGAAATTAATGATCCTACAAAATGCACCAATGGAGGGTGGAATTATCACTCCATCAGTGAAAATCATGGTAGGATTATAGGACAGTTTGACTGTTAGTCGAATTTGTAGGAAAATTGATAGTCAAATTCATGGGAGAGCTTTGGTGCTGATATCTATTTGAGTTTTTTACCAAATTCAGCTCATAAATATTCCACTTAGGGGTTTTTGGATGTTATGGATCACATGGTGACCTCTAATTTCTGATTTGAGCACATCTAGTGAGTATTTTTGCAGGTTTAAAACCAAGTGTGTATGGATCATTTTGGTTTTTGAAGCATTTCTGGAAGATGTTTGAGCATGATGAAGGCCTTGTAGGGGTTTTCTCACCTTCATAAGTCCACTCCAACAGTTTTTACTTGCAGGGTTTATCTCAAGTTTAAATTCCCTCAACATGAAGTTCTTTTTTATGCTCTTCAATGTGGAATTGAAGTGCTCACATGCTCATTTTAGCTCAAATATTTTTTATTTTTTAACCAAATTGAGCTCAGAAAGAGTCCACTTGTGGGTTTTTGGATGTTATAGATTCAATGGTGACCTCTAATTCTTGATTTGAGCACATATAAGTAGCCCTTTTGCGGGTTGAAGACCAAAGGTGTATGGGTCATTCAGGTTTTTGAATCAGTTTGGAAGTTGTTTAAGAATGAAGAAGGCCTTGTAGGGGTTTTATAACATTCAGAAGTGCAATGAAGTAGTTGTTACTTGCAAGGTTTAGCTTGGGTTTAATTTTCTCCGTATTTCATGTTGAGGAAAGTTTTGTTTATTCTTTTCAATGTGGAATTTAAGTGTTCACAAGCTCATTTGAGCTCGTTTTAGTTGGAGCATAGGATCTTTGTAGGAGATGCCTTATGTTGCTTCTTTATGTGAGAGTTCTTTGTAGTAGAACATTACCTTGTAGGGTTAATAGCCACATGTTTCCATCAAGAAATTTTTTATGTACTCCCTTTCCTAAACTGAGTATATGTAGTGGCCTAGCTATCTTGGGAGTCTTGAAGATGTAGTCTAGGAGGGATGAACTCTATCAACAAATATTTTGTTCTGCTCTTCATTATGCTTGCATGAGTTATGTGATTTTATGTTGCTTATGTCAAGTTTACACGTGAGTACTAATTCATGACTTGAAGATACATTGAAAAACATGTTTGTATCAAGACCCACTTTTACCTTGCAAAGCGTTAGAACAATCCTTTTTTTGTATATGTGATTATGACGAAGAGAAAATATAACACCTACCATTTTTAGATCAGGTGGTAGGAGAGCTATATCTGAGCAAGTTGCAAGAATGGACAACAAAAAGAGTTTCCAAGAGCAAGGGGAGCACAATTTGGCTCTTTGTATGGAGAACATTGAGTTGAGAATGATGTTAGAGATGGTTGAAGAGGAGAAGAGGCACATGCACTTTGTATTGCAACAAGTGCTTGATGAACAAGTTGTTGAAAGTTATAATCTCGTTACAAAAAAAGAAACCTCCAAAATGAAACCAATATGTGGTCATGGTTCAAACAATGGTTATGGACCATATGAGGAAGATGATGCATGCACATTTTGCAAGAATCTCCAAGATTCACACCATATGCCAGTTGGTAAGAGTTGGTGGCTAGAGTCATCTAGAAGTTGGCCATCAACATCATCATCATCAAAATTTGAAAAGATGAATGACAAGTTTAAGGAGGTAATAAGCATTTTATGTACAATTCCTTCTATCAATGTGCATACCAAATATTTTGCAACATTTGAGCAACATACGAAAGGCATAGGTATGAAGCTACTTTCCAAGATGGGTTATGGAGGTGGAGGCATCAGCATAAATGGCCAAGATATCACCAATCCAATCATAGTTGAGGAGAGACCAAAGTATCAGGGATTAGGTTATGGTCAAAGGGAGTTTGGAGAATGCTCTAAAAGGCTTGAGGCACATCAACCATATAAGGATGAGATAACACCACTTTGTGACAATGTTCATTTGTATTCCAAGAAAGATGAGTGCTTAAAGGGACTTTTCATGTCATCTTCCACTCCACTCCATCAAATATGCAACCCTAGAGATAAGTATAATTCTCATGGGTGTTTTCCAATGCATGGTAATTTTTACTACTTGTGGAATAAGAGCCCTTGTACGTTTTGTGATGCATTTGACCATTGTGTGGCTATATGTGAGCAACATATGACAATGGTTAAGAGAATGGATATGACTCTTGGCATCAAGCGTAATTATTCTTCTTCACATGAGAGGACTTATTTTTCAACAAACACGAGAAATTTCTTTTGTTCTCATTGCAAGATGCATGGGCATGGCAATGTAGAATGTTGGAATTTGCATCCAAATATTCATTCTAAGAAGGGAAAAGAGATTGTACAATATAATGCAAGGGAAGAAACAGGTGGAAAATAGGACTCAAAACAATCCTAAGTGACCTTCAAGGCAAATATGATGAAAAAAGAGAACCCATAAGTCTAGAAGAGGCAAAGTTTGGGCAGACTTATTGTAAAGTTGCTTTATAAATTTTGTAATTATTAGTTTTTGTTACCTGTTTAGGTACTTTTGTAAAGTAAACAATAATTGTCACTATGTATTGTGTTTTTTTTTCATTGATGTTTGTATTGGCTTGTTTATAATTCTACATGTTCAAGGAATTTTGTGGATGTACAAGATTGTCGTTCAAGTTTGTCTACAAGTTTGTCATATGTTCACCGATACAAGTATCGGATATGAAACTTGTATGAATAGAATTATTATTTTTGAGATTGTAAAAGATGAATATGTTTTGTAGGCAAGGCCAATTATATCAAAGAAATTTTGCAACAATTTACTTTCTATGTACAAGTTCAGTTTGAGGATGGTAAAGCAAGTTTATGTTGCTTCTGAATTCCAAAAAGGAGTCAAGTTTGTCTTAAACAGTTTAACTTGAAGATGAAGTTGTTTTTGAGCCGTACAAAGATGAGAGTAAAGAGAATGTTGAGATTCCACTCATCGTTATTATGTTCATGCATCAACGGTAAGAATGTTGGCTCAAGTATTAATAGGTAGTAGGTCTTCACGAAGAAGAGAGGTGAAGCACCTTGATTAGGGCTTGAAAGGCACCAATTGAAAAGTATGCATTTTGGGTTGCGTTTTTTGGTGTTTTTGAGTTCCAGCCTCTTTATATTAACTAAGGAAGTAAAATTTTGGAGTCCAAAAGTTCCTAGTGGGGAGTTGTGATCAGCTGATCAATTTTTAGCTAAAAAATTAAAGTGCCTAGAAAGTCTTGAAACTGGAGCCAAATAAAATTTCTTGTTGTTCTGAATCCAACGACGTTTGTTTCATGTCAATCCAACACTGTATGCTCAAGTTATTGCGTGTTGTCCATTTTACCAAATAGCTAAAATTTGGGTAGGCTTGTTGATAGGGAAGTTGACTAGGTTGACCGTACTGTTGAATCAGCAGGGTATGACCTAATGACACATTGACACTTGGAATCCTCCAATTAATTGGTAGGTAGGTGATTTTGATTGGTCCGTACAAGTTTATTTGGACCAATGATGGTTCACCACATGGCCCAGTCATGGGCTACCACATGGCACCCCACGGTCAACATAAATCTTGGTATGGGTTTGATCAAGGTGGATACTGGTGGCTAGCCATCTATTCCATTTGGACCCCCTCCATCAGTTCTTTCAGTTTTTCACTTTCAGCACATATTACTATTTTTAGCAGGTTTTTGGGTCCTGAACTTCCGAAACTGTTTTGGGGCCCTAATAATCCAGGTGGATATTGGTGGCCACCAAACTATTCATTTGAAACACCACCATCAGTTATTTTAGTTTTTCAGTTGCAACACAACTTACTATTTTTAGCATTTTTTCAGGCCCTGAACTTCCCGAGTCGTTCTAAGGTCCTAAACGACGTTTTTTGGGAAAACTGGGAGCAACAAGGGTCCATGGACTGATGTTTCTCACACCAAAATTTTTATTCCTCGGATAGATATTTCTAATGAGATATGATGTGCGTCAAACAAAGATCGTATGCCAAAGTTACATCCTCGGGAAGTTGAAACACCAATTTACCCAAACGAGGCCCATAGTTTTGGTGCTTCATCTTCTACAGTTAGGTTTTTGGATGTTTAGGCTTTTGCATTATTTCTCAACAATAAATAGGCCTTCGAGCCTCATTGTAACATAGTTAAGAGGGATGTAGCTGCCAAATCTCTTCTCAGAGATAATCTACCATTACCCTAGCTAGTTTATTTCCATTGTCTGTAAACATATTTAAGTTATTTGATATTAATGAAATGAAGTATTATTTCCATTGAATCTCTGTGTTTATGTCTATTTTTTTATTTTATTGCGTTCTTGCATAAATCCAGATCAGTGGTATCAGAGTGGTCTACTCTTCCTTTGTTTTTCTTTGCATGTCCCCAACGAGGTCAGGGTATAAGGAGTTAGGGCTCGCTCTGGTTGAACCTTTGCATGATTAGTCTCACAAACCCTGAAGACCTCCCATGGCAGAAGAAAAGAAAGATGAGGGAGCAGGAGATCCTATCAAAATATTTCTCAAGGAGGCCCTCGAGAAAAAAATGAATGCGATGATGGATAACTTTGCTCAGATCCTTCAACAATTTCCCACCTATGGCACATCTGCATCCAACAAACACTCTGGAGGCACCACTCCCTTCAAGGTACATGTAAACTTTGACATTCCTGTATTTGAATGCCAGATAGATGTATACACTGTAGATAGATGGTTGAATTTTCTAGAAGGGTATTGCTTGGTCAATGATTTCTCCGACCGAGAAAATATTATTTTTTCACTTCTCAAAGCCGCCCCCCATGTCAAAGACTGTTGGGAAACCTACTGTGAGTAAAAGGGCGAGGGGGAATCCTCTCTGTTCTCGGCCTCACCCACTTGGAATTCATTTCGAGACATCATCAAGGAACAATAATACCCTATGGGGAGCTATGAGGACAAGTACATCCAATGGACCACGCTACGACAACAAAGGGATCAATATGTGCATGAACTAATGAATTTGTTCCATACCCTGCACACAAATTTGGGTAGTAAAGATTCAAAGAGATATTTGGTGCTCAAGTACCGCAGCTATCTGCATAGACACATTCAGGAGGAAATGGATTTCCTCGAAATTACCTCACTTAGCACGACATATCGCTATGCCGTCAAGATTGAGCATAAATTTATGCAGAAGAAGAGATACTTTGGATCCGCAAATCTGAAGCCCAGGAAAGGCGCTCCCAAACCATAGAACAAGGGGCAGAGCCAAAGGGGGCATCTCAGAACACCACCATAAATCCAAAGAAGGACATGAGGAAGTGGTGTGAATTCAATAACAACCCCACTCACAGCACAACAGAGTGTCGGACGAAACAGTCGATGGTGGCCAAAATGAAGGCACCCGAATCAGATGCATGTTCTGATCCTGAGCCAGAACCAGGAAAGGGAGATGAAAAAGGGAAGCAGATCATTGATGAGGACCTCAGTGCCATTGTTGCCACCACCAAGCTCTAGAGGGAGGATCCTGAGGATCTAGAGGAGGGGGAGCACCTCTTCCATTCACAGATGTGGATGAAGGGTCACTACAAGAAAAAATCACATTGGTGAGGGGCGAAAATGGTCACCATAAGCTCATTGGTGAGGGTCAAAAGAGCCTTCGTCACCAAAAACTGAACGTCACCAAAGGTGGCGTCGCCGAAAGTATAGGTGTTGTGGTGACATTCAAGGTCCGTCACCAATAATGATCTATAGTGACGAATAGTGACCGTCACCATTTCATATGAGCAATCGTGACGGACAATAGCCTCTGTCACCAAAAATCTGAACGTCACCAAAGGTGGCGTTGTCGAAAGTATAGGTGTTGTGGCGACATTCAAGGTCCGTCACCAATAATGATTTATAGTGACAGATAGTGACCGTCACCATTTCATATGGGCAATGGTGATGGACAATAGCCTCCGTCACCAAAAAAATGAATGTCACCAAAGGTGGTGTCACCGAAAGTATGTGTTGTGGTGACATTCAAGGTCCGTCATGAATATTGATTATAATGACGGATAGTGATCGTCACCATTTCATATGAACAACAACGATTTTTTGTGATGGACCTTTCATGGCCGTCACTATTGGTGCATATATATGGTGACGTTCATTAACCATCACCATAAACACATTGGTGACATCAAGGTCCATCATGAATAATGACTATAATGACAAACAATGACCCTCACCATTTCTTATCAACAACAATGATTTATGGTGACGGACCTTTAATGGTTGTCACTATTGATGCATATATATGGTGGCGTTTGTTGACCGTCACCATTTCATATTTTGGTGAGGCCGAAAAATGTCACCATAAGCTCATTGGTGATGGTCAAAAGAGCATCCGTCACCAAAAACTGATCTTCGTCATTCCCTATATATGAATATCAAGGCATGATGGAATTGAACCACCAACCTCCTACTTGTAAAGCAGGTGCTCTTCCATTGAACTAGTGCCCTTTAAAGAATTAGACTTTTAAAAATTATATCTTGAAACTTCATAGATTGTAGATTCTACAACTTTCAATAAATTAAAGTCTCGACAATCTTTTACTAAACAAACAAAACACCATCGACATTGCAGGTACCTACCTAATGGTTATGGAAGTTATGAAAAGTAGGTGAAGGGAAGAATTAGACTTTTAAAAATGATACATGGACTACCACCACAAGAATCCCCCAAGAGAGATCCAGTGGGAGAATCTTTTGAATAAAATTCAATGGAAAATGAAGGACTAGATGAAAGAGAAAGGCCTCAGCAGGATGGGGAATCCACCACCTCGAGTCAAGGAATAGAAGATGTCCTCGGAAATTCTTACAACACTTTGAAATAGAGCTAAGGGTAGAATATTGTTGAGTCTCAAAAGTGTTTTCCATATTCATACATATTTCCATTATGTCATAACCATTTAGCTCTTATTTCATAACCATTTGACCTAAAACCCTACATCAAGTAACCATTTTCATAAATATATGGGTTAGGATCCTTGTTTTCCAAAGTTATTTATTTTATGTATTTAAAGTGAATTTATAATTAGAAACTAGAAAATTAACATAGTTTCATATATCTATATATGTGTTATGAGTTTTGTGACATGTGTAGGTCAAAAAGGAGACTTCTAGAAGACCCTTATGTGGCACTCTAAGGCCAAATTCGAATTTGGTTGGAGAAGATTATGGGATCAAGAGGATATGTGTCTCACTTCCTTGTTGTATTGAAACTCTAAGAGGATATGTGTCTCATTCCTCAAGTTGTGTTGAAACTCTAGAAAGACATATGTCTTATCATTTCCTATTTTGATTGTAACTCTAGAGATGGAGGGAGAGATTCATGGACTCCCATTAATGAGATGACTCCTCATATTTTGTATAAATAGGAGAAGATTTCTCCTATCATAGGTAATGAGGAAGTAATAAAAAAAGTAGGAATAGAGAAGTCTTTTGTAACAAAGTTTAAGATGGAATGGGATGTAGATTTGTGAAGTTTTTCAATAAAGAAGTTCCTTGATGGTGTTTTGATTACAATTTTAAGGAGCTGAAGAAGGATTACACCAAATTGGTAGCAGAGGGCCCCTGCTATCCAAGGAGGCTTCTACATGTTTTCTAGATAAGTTGCTTTCAATTTTGTTTTGTCATATTTCTTTACTTAGATTGCTTTATGAAATCATAGCTTTTAGCATAATTTTTCATGACAGCCTGGGCATTTGCACATAGTTTTATAATGACTAATGACATGGAATCAATATTGTCCTTCTGCTAATTTCTTTTTCTTAGTTTTTAATTCCAGCACTGTTTTATTCATTTCAGTTTTGAACATTTGTTTTACTAGTTAGATTAGATATTAAGCTACTCATGTCATTATCAGTTACCTCCGAAAGCCATAGCGAGACTAATGGTGATGGATTGAAGTATGAGTGTGTAGTTTGATATTAGTTTACTTTCTGCAAGTTAGACATATTAAATTGCTCATGTCATTTTCAGTTACCTCCGAAAGCCACAGCTGGACTGATGGTGAGGGATTGAAGTATGAGTGTGTAGTTTGATATTAGTTTACTTTTTTCAAGTTAGATATATTAAATTGCTCATGTCATTTTCAGTTACCTCCGAAAGCCACAGCTGGACTGATGGTGAGGGATTGAAGTATGAGTGTGTAGTTTGATATTAGTTTACTTTCTGCAAGTTAGATATATTAAATTGCTCATGTCATTTTCAGTTACCTCCGAAAGCCATAGCTGGAATAATGGTGAGGGATTGAAGTATGAGTGTGTAGTTTGATATTAGTTTCTTTTTCTGCAAATTAGATATCAGATTGCTCAAGTTGTTTATGATTACCTCCGAAAGCCATAGCTAGACTAATGGTGAGGGGTCAAAATATGAGTTGATGTAATTTGATTTTAGTTTTACTTTACTTGCAATCTCTTCTTTGAGTACAGTTTCTTTTGTGTTTAGACAGCAGTAAGGATAATGAGTTTCATGATCAATAGTTCACTGTTTGCTTGATTAGAATAGTGATGAAATTTTCATTTCCTTTTAAGAATTAATTTTGTCATTATGTGTTTTAAAATTCTTTTGAAGTTTGGAAAACCATTAGAAGGATATCATTGTCTTGAATATTTGTCTCCATACTTGTCTTTTAGAATTTCATAAAAATCCAAAAACGACAAAAAGTAAGAGATAGGTTATCTTGCACATATAGTGTGCCACACTTCGTCAACTTACGAATCCCTGGTTGATAATTTATGTTAGCAATTTAGGACACACTAAATTGACCAAACATTTTGGCGCCGTTGCCGGGGAAGTGTAACTAGGTAGCCTTATTTCTTATATCTAAAAAAAAAATTAATAATTCTTGAGTATGCTCTCCTCTTGCACTTTGTGTGATCTGGAGGATCAGAAAAAAGATTGTTATGTAAAAAAAAATTAATAATTCTTGAGTATGCTCTCCTCCTGCACTTTGTGTGATCTGGAGGATCAAAAAAAGAATTGTTATATGAAAAAGAAAAAAAAAAAAAAAGAGACAATAAAACTTCATCATTTCAATTGATTCAACAATTTTAAAAAAAAAATTGTTTTCATGAAAAACTTTGATTTCAATAAAATTGTTTTGTTTAGTGAATATATATGTGTATTTTAAAATTTTTGAAAATATAACATACATAATTTTATTAAACAAATCAATTAAAAAAAATGAAAAAAAATAAAATTATTTGTTTTGTTTACTAAAATATATATGTATATTTTTAAAATTTTGAAAAAATATATATAATTTTAATAACAAATCATTTAAAAAAAAATTAAAAAAAAAAAAAATTTCAATAAATTGTTTTGTTTAGTAAATTACATATGTATATTTTAAAATTTTCAAAATATAATGTGTAATTCTATTAACAAAACAAATTAAAAAAAAATTCATTTTGTTTAGTAAAATATATATGTGTATTTTTAATTTTTAAAAATATAACATATAGTTTTATTAACAAAAACAAAATAAAAATAAAAAATAAAAAATAAACTTCTAAAACAAACAATTCGTAGTCCCACTGCAAAGACGAATTAGACACTAACTCCGAGCCTGGGTTCAAAGCAAAATCATGTGAAGAGCTGAAGAAGAAACCTCTTCGTGACATGGCATTTCGGAGACCATTTCCATGATCTCTGATTTGTGTCAAAAACAGGCAATGCAGGAGCACCATAGCTCTGAAAATATATAAGCTCATCAGTACCACTGCTGGAAAAGACATCATCAAATTCCCCAAATCCCGTAAAGAATTTGTGAGGCCTTCGTGCAATCTCTCGCCATTCAAACCTGTCAATGCCAATTCCTTTTATTATACCAGGCCTGTCAGCCTTGCCAATGCCGCCTACCATCACCAAACGCTCCTTGAGATTCATAAGATGGCCACATGTAAGAGAACAAGGCATTGAAATTGACAAAATTTTCAAAGAGACAAAACGTGCCTTGATTGAACTGAAGAATGCTTAGGATAAGCATGGGCAATATTTGTAAAGACAAATCTGATTTGGAAGGTTAACGAGAATCGTCCCAACGAACAAGTGTTTGCAGAGATTGATGCAGCTATAACCGAACCTGAAAGAAAACAAACAGAGGTCAAAGCAAAAGCGGCTATGGGTGGCAATTAGTGTAGGGTGTCAAATGCATCATGTGCATAGAGTAATTGTTGCAAGCTAAAATCTGTTGGAAAGATCCATTTTTTTTGAAGAATTCGGATTGAAATATTTGTGCAAGTGGTGGTTTCCAAAATCACAGCAATTAACTCAGGCACGTAGAATTGATTTTGTTACAGCGCATTCAGAAAACGCAACTGTTATTGACACGTCATTTTTAAACACGTTTTTTGATCGATTGAGGATGAATTTTGAAAAATCGAGACATGGGTTTTTTCGCCAACAGGGTCAATTGGATAACCCAGAATCGTTTTACGAAATTCGTGGCAGTCTGGGAGAATTTATCGGTTCTTTGAAGGCCATTTTTTTTACTTAACGCATGAGGAAACGGTTTTACGTTTGCACGATGGAGAGTTTGAACGGCACTTTGCTTAATTTCGGCCATAATTCGGTTTCCTTGATTTCTAGGAAGAAGAATCCAAGTTGAAATCAAATTCTTAACGTGGCATTCAATCCACATTCCACTCATTTTGAATTCAAATTGACTTCGTGTTACTTTACGAATGTTGGATTTATTAATTCTTCTCTCTTGCATTGTTTGGAACGCGAGACACTTGAACTCTTCGGCCTGAAAGCAACGACATTTATTTCAAGTTCAAATGTGCGGCTTAGAACAAGAGAATGCTTTCTTGAATCTGCGACGTCTTATTTTGACTTTTAAAAAATCAAGCTCTCAAGAAGCGTATCCAGCGATCTTATTCGAAAAGTTAATAAAAGACGCTAAACCTTGGAATTGTTGATAAAGGATGCACAAAATTGAAACATTTAGCCATGCTCTTGACAATGCATTAGCATTCTTCATTACGAAAGCCAAGTCATATGCATCGACTCCCAACTTCTTTGGATCTTGATTTGCGGCAACTAAAATTATTGTCAACATTTCGTTGTATACAATAGGAGAATGGAATTTTTGTTTTTAGTTTTTATTTTTAATTTTCTTTATTTAATAAATTGTTTTGTTTAAATTATATATGCATATATATATTTTTTTTAAATGTAACATATATAATATTTCAAAAAAATAAAACAAAATAATGATGAATAATTTTGAATCAATGAAATGAATAAGTTATTTGCTCACTTTTACGAAGGTATTGATTAATTTTGGATGATGATGAAGGATGAATGGCTAAATTTTTTATTCAGATTTTTAGCTACGAGAAACAATCGACGTGCGGCTAAATTCCAATTCATGGTGTTCTCCAATTAAAGCGGCTAAAGTCAATTCATAGTGTTCTCGATTCACGAGAATTTGAAAAACCTCATTGTTCAAATCGGCCTAACTTTCTCATACAAAGCTCAGTTTGATGATTCAAGTATTGTTGGAAAGGTCTCAAAAAGATCTAAACAATGAGAAATCCACCATTAGAGTTTGAAATGGTAAATAATGAAATAAATTGTTGAAAAGAAGCTACATTCAACTTGAGCACTAATTCCAAAACATGTATAAATTCTTTGATTTTCCTTTGGGAACTTGTTTCATTAATACAAATTCTTAGTTTTGTGTGTAAATATCATAACTAGAGAGATTGATCACCTCTCTCCTTTGATAATCTTACATTCCATTGCGAAGAAGTATTAGTTTTTTTTGTAGGTTCAGAGAGGAAGGACAAATGACTACGAGAGAAGGGTGTCTCTTTAGGGGCCAATTTGTTTCATAAGAGGATGATCAACAACAAAGAGGAGGAAATATGCTGATACAAATCAGATTCAAACACTTGAAAAACTTTGGATACTATTGTCTCCATCACATCCATACCTCATAATAAACCATTCACCTCATTTCACTTCATATTTTCCATTTACATTCACATCCACTTTCCATTTATTTTTGTCCATTCATAACCACAAATAAAAGCAGAGACTCATTCACATGCTTATTGCCCATTGCCATTTCTCATTCACATGCTTATTGCCCATTTTCATTTCTACTCTCCATTGCCATCTTCCATTTTCATTTCCCATTTCTTGTCATTATTCCCATGGAAAATAATCCTGCTAATGCAAGTGTGAGTCCATAGTCTTTTGAGTCTAAGTTCTTTGGCAAAAACACCTTGAAGCTTGCATGCCTTAATGGCAAGTTCTCATCTTGGCGACAAACAATGGGAATACATTAATGTCTCTTGTTCGTCAGGATCTTAGGTGACTGTTGTGTGAAATCATTTGTGCCTAGCAAGATGTGTTTGGAGAATATTGACTCTCATTGTCATCAATGGTGAGAGTTCTCATGTTGACTAGTGGCATCCATTAATGGCCACTAATTCAACAATTTCCTACTATGTTCGACATCGAGAACATCTTTTCACATAGTAGGAGTTGTGCAATGAGTTTTGAAGACACGAAGACTATTTTCGGCATTTTTGGAGAGCGAGATTCAACAAGTTTTTAGTAGGAGCAATAAAAAGTCATCTCATCTCTTTATCCATGACTCCTCTTGTTCAGCCACTTGAAAGAAGAATATGATCGAGAATTTTGCGGCCACCACACATACACAACTCATCCACATTTAAGGTAAGTGAAGGTATGTTGTTTTCTAATTTTAGTCATGTAATTCATTAGAATGCTAAAATTGTAACTTTGGAAAAATTCCTCACTCCCTTTTTCACATTGTCATATCTTTAGTTGGGGGAAGGGACATCATTTCATATCCACATGTCATACACTATCACACATTTTCATTTCGTTTCCACCCTTATACTTTCCAGCAACTATTGTTGCAACATAATCAAGATTATATGCCTTGCAAATGATCAATTCATTGATGAAGTAATTGATTCTAAAATGTTTTCATGAACTTTGATGCAACAAAGAAGGAAATAAAGCATTGTTACACAAGAACCAATGCTTTAAAAAAAAAAAAAATGGTTGTCTGTGAACCAACCATTGAAAAAAAAAAAATGTTGCAATCAAATGTATTATACTTTGCCAAAAGGAAAAAATCCAAGAAGTAAAGTTTGGAATGAATCTATATGAGTCAAAACTCATAAAAGATCAACTCATGATTAAATGAATCATTGCAATGGTTGCATGAGGACATGCAACAACTTCGGGTTAGGGGGGTATATTGGTCTAAAAATGTTCTCCATATTCAAATATTCATTATGTCATAACCATTTAGCTCTTATTTCATAGCCATTTGACCTAAAACCCTACATCAGAGTAACCATTTCCGCAAATATATGGGTTAGGATCCTTGTTTTCCAAAGTTATTTATTTTATGTATTTTAAGTGAATTTATGATTAGAAACTAGAAAATTAACATAGTTTCATATATCTATATATGTGTTATGAGTTTTGTGACATGTGTAGGTCAAAGAAGGAGACTTCTAGAGAAGACCATTATGTGCTACTCTAAAGCCAAATTCGAATTTGGTTGGAGAAGATTATGGGATCAAGAGGATATGTGTCTCACTTCCTTGTTGTATTGAAACTTTAAGAGGATATGTGTCTCATTCCTCAAGTTGTGTTGAAACTCTAGAAAGACATTTGTCTTATCATTTCTATTTGATTGTAACTCAGAGATTGAGGAGAGATTCATGGACTCCCATTAATGAGATGACTCCTCATATTTTTATAAATAGGAGAAGATTTCTCTGCTCATAGGTAATGAGGAAGTAATGAAAAAGTAGTAAGAAGTCTTTTGTAACAAAGTTCAAGATGGAATGGGATGTAGATTTGTGAGTTCTTTTTGATAGAAATTTAGTTCTTTGATGTTGTTTTGATTACAACTTTAAGAGGTAAAGGACTTCACCAAATTAGTACTTGAGGCCTATCCAAGGAGGCTTTTACATGTTTTTCTAGATAAGTTGCTTTCAATTCCGTTTGTCATATTTCCTTACTTAGATTGCTTTTTGAAATCATAGCTTTTAGCATAATTTTCATGGCGACCAGGACATTTGCATATCTTTTGATTCAATGACATGGAATCAATATTGTTTAACTGCTAATTTACTTTTTGTTTAATTCGGCCTTGCTTTGTTTATTCGAGTCTTACACATTTGTTTCAGTAGTTAGATTTAGATATATTAAGCTGCTCATGTCATTTTTCGGTTACCTCCAGAAAACCCTTTTAATTTGGTGATGGTGAGGGATTGGAAGTATGATATGTAGTTTGATATTAGTTTACTTTCGCAAGTTAGATATATTAAATTTCTCATGTCATTTCGATTACCTCAAGAAATCCATAGGTTGGAGTGATGGTGAGGGATTGAAGTATGAGTGTGTAGTTTGATAATTAATTTACTTCTGCAAGTTAGATATATTAAATTGCTCATGTCATTTCCGGTGCCTCAAAGCACAATTTGGTGATGGTGAGGGATTGAAGTATGAGTGTGTAGTTTGATATTAGTTTACTTTTACACGAAGTTAGATATATTAAATTTCTCATGTCATTTCGATTTACCTCCATTACAATTGGTGATGGTGGAAGATTCTGAGTATGAGTGTGTAGTTTGATATTAGTTTCTTTTAAATTAGATGCTCAGTTGCTCAAGTTGTTTATGGTTACCTCAAAGCCATAGGCTGGACTAATGGTGAGGGATGGATATAAGTTGATGTAATTTGATTTAGATTTACTTTGTTGCAATTATTGGATTTCTTTAAGCATAGTTTATTTTGTGTTTTTGACGGCAAGGATGATTTGGTTTCATGCTCAATAGTTCCTTTGTTGATTTATTAGGCTAGCAACACATTTTCATTTCCTTTGAAGTTTTGTCATTCTATGTTTCAAATTCCTTTTAATTTGAAGTTTGGTAAGTATTATAGACATCATTGCCCTTGAATAATTCTACTTCATACTTGTCTTTTAAATTTCCATCTCACATTAGGAAACCAACCAAGATCAATAAAAATCCAAAACGACAAAAAGTAAGAGATATGTTATCTTGCACATATAATGCGCCACACTTAAGTCGAGCTTACGAATCCACGGTTGATAATTTATGTTGTAATTTAGGACACATTAAATTGACCAAACAATAGCCATCACATCTTTATAGAAATTCACTACTAACATTAAGTATTTTATTTCCATTATTCCTATAAGCATATTCGTTATTTGATATTAGTAAATAAAGCATTGTTTCCATTGCATCTCTATGTTCATAGTTGTTGTAATTCTGCATTCACCGCATAAAATGCTGGATCAAACCTTAACCAAACCTTAACCTTAACCTTGACCTTAACTATAACCTTAACTTGACTAAACGTAACCTTAACCTTACCCTTACCTTAAGGTTAAGGAGAAGGTGAGAGAGTGAAGAGTTAAGAGCTAAAACTAGGTTAGGTTAAATTCAAGGTTAAGGTTAAGGTTAAAAAGTTAGGGGAAGGTTAGGGAAAGGTTAATGTTAAAATTCAAAGTTAAGGGTAAAGTTAAGGTTAAGGTTATGTTAAGGTTAAGGTTAGGGTTAAGTTAAGGTTAAGGTTAGGTTAAAAGTAAAGGTTGATTAAGTTCAAGGTTAAAGTTAAGAGTTAGGTTAAGGATAAGGTAAGGTTAGGTTAATGGTAAAGTTAAGGTTAAGGTTACGATTAAGGGTAAGATAAGGTTAAGGGTTAAAGTTAACCTTAACCCTAACCTTAACCTTAACTTTACCCTTAACCTAACCTTAACCTTAATAACCTTCACCTTAACCTTGAATTTAACGTAACCTTCCTAACCTTAACCACAACAGCACGTTAACCCTAACCTTAACCTTAACTCTTATAACCATAACCATAAGCTTAACTTTACTCTTAACCTAACCTTAAGGGTTTAGTCCAAGGTTATGGTTAAGGTTAATTTTAAGGTTATAGGTTTATTTAGGTTAAGGTTAAGGTTAATGTTAGGTTAAAGGTTAACCATGCCTTTCTTAACTATATATGTAACCTTAACCTTGACCTTGACCTAAACACTCCCTTAAACTTATCTTAACATAGCTAACGCCAACTTTAACTTTACCCTTAACCTTACATAACCATAACCTTAACCTTAACCTCACCCTTAACCTTATCTTAACCTTACATAACCATAACCTTAACCTTGACCTTAACTATAGCAGAAACCTAACCTTGACCAAACCCTTAACCTTAACCTTAACCTTAGTTATAACCTAAACTTAGCCTTAACCCTAATATTAACCTTAACCTTAACTTATCCTTAACCTTAACCTTAACCTTACCAAAACCCTAACCTTAATAACCTTAACCTTAACCTTAATAACTTTGACTAAAAATTAACCTTAACCTTAACCTTAACATTAAATTTAACCTTAACCTTTTCCCTAACCTTAACCCTAACACAGACCTTAACCTAACCTTAACCATAACCTTAACCTTAACTTTACCCTAACCATACTAAACCTGTAACCTTAACCTTAACCTTAACTCTACCCTTTACCTTAACTTTACCATTAGTAGCCTTACCCTTAACCTTAACATTAGCATTAACATTACCTTGACCCTTAACTAGCTTAACCCTAACCTTGACCCGAACCCTTAACCTTAACCTTAACTTGAAACTTTACCCTGCGTTACCCTGTGCTCATCTAACCTTAACCTTAACTTTACCTTTGTAGACTCTTTGTCTTGTCGGCCGTGTGATAAAATTCACCAAAGGTTCATTTCTCCTTATTTGCAGTCATTAAAGAGTAATTCTGGAGTTCGGGGTTTAGTCTTCAGAGATAGGCTAGAGGAAGGTTCAGTAAGTCTTCATTTCAGGAATGTCGTCATAAATAAAGGCAAGATTGATTCTTCTTCAAAACCCTGTTTTGAAGAAGAAGTCATCAAATATGTTTTTATGATGAATATGTAATTTGTCAAAATGTTCCAAAGATCTACAGTTCTTCAAATGGCAACCTTGTTTCGGCTTGGCTGACTCTATGCCCTATGAGATAGCAATCCATCAGATGAGTTGATCAAACACAAATACCCAAAGCACAGAGAATAAGCCACAAATTGGATTCACGAGTTTCCTTTTTTGGTATGATATTTTGTGCAGGATGGAGTTTCCTTTTTGGTATGATATTTTATTTGGAGTTTCCAAATATTTCTCGTTCAGATTTTATAGCAAATTTTACTTGGGAGATTTTGATGAGGGGTCAGATTTCAAGGGGTTATTTTCATGTGTAATGTTAGAATAAGGACTAACTGCTTTCGGTACAAAGTGTTTGGCATGCCCTTTTCAAAGAAGAAACTTTTAGACAATGTAAAGCCAGTCACAAAATTGTTTCTTTTCGAGTATGAAGCTAGAAAGCTTTGGGGTATATATGAAGCAGCATTGGCTAATGCATTTGGGTCTGCAGAAAACATGGTTGCCACCTCTTTTGACAGTAGAGCTGTTACAGTTTTATAATTGACCCCATGAAACACTCTCAAATTTGGAAAGGCTTGGAGCATCGATATTGCATGGTGTTGTTATAACCACAATGGAGGAGCACCATATCATAAGTCGCTGCGCCTCCATTGCACCTGTCTACAACTTCCCTCATGCTGGACAGGAATCCGATTTAGCAGTTATCAACAAGCACCGTCATTTGTTGAAGATGTTTTTCAAGATGCACAGACAATGGTAAGAGTTTGGGATCGACATCAGTATTGCCTCAACAAAATTCATTTCCTTTAACATGTGAAGGTGCAGCTATTTGGTGTTTTATAGCATGTCTAATATTGCACACAGGGAATATGTGAAGAGAAACTATATGTAATCTTTGAGGGCTCACAACACAGTTCTTGAATATCTTAATGCACGAGAGAAGAAATTTCTTTAGTGCGGGATGTTTATGATGACATGTTATTGGATGGAGTCGACCAATTCGGGACACTTTTCACACTTTGATTGTAGGTGCAATGAAAGGAGCTAGACTCCAAGATGCTCTTTACTTCATGGATGATATGAAATCCACGGGCCTAAAGCCAGATACCACAATATATAACTTCATTATATCAACATGTGGGAAGAACAAGAATTCCGACTGTGTTATTCAGGTTTTGGAGGAAATGAAGCGGTGTGGAGTAAAGCCGAGGGGACAAACATATATAGCACTTTTATGTGCTTGTGCATCTTGGGGCCGAGTTGAGGGTCGAGCGACCCACCTGGGCAGAGCGACCCACTTGGGTGATTTCCGCAGTGCAAAATTACAACGAGAGCGACCCACTTGGAGGAGAGCGACCCACTTGCTAACAGAGTTCAGAAAATTTTTGTTTGCGCCCAATTTCGATTTTAATCGTCTCCAACAACTTGCAAACAGGTTTCTAATGGTTACTCAGTGATTTTTTAACAGGTTATGGAGATACATGAAGAGATTATTAGGAGTGGGTTTCAATTTAATGACATTGTGGCACATGCTCAAAGATACCTGTGCAAAAGGCATCCTGAAATATACTGCGCACTTAAGGACAATGTATGGAACAATCAGTCAAAGAAATTGCGTCTTTTTGTGGTTGAGGAATTTTTTTACAGGTATACCTTACAAGGTTGTCCCACTGTCTCAAAAAAGAGGCATGAATGCGATTTTCTCTTGCAATACCTTGTATATATGCCGAGCAGTTAACCTTCTGTCTATACCGAGTTATCTATATTATGGATGTGGATATTTATGGTAGATTTTCTTCATCTTATAATTATCGCCATGCGACTGGGTGCATTGTGGAGCCAGGCCCAGCGCTATGCAACGCTGAGACCACAGCGAATCGCTATGTATGCCACTTGTTGGATCACTTATTGAGTAAATGTCGTTGTAGAAAACACCAACGTCTGGTAAGACATATAAAGAAGTTGTAATGGCTTCGGTCTGTTAATATTGAACACTATGTGAATTCATCGAAGTGTGGGTGCACACAATTCACCAATGGTAACTCATGACTCACAACCTGAGAGCAGCTCTTGAAACATGGATGTTATTTAGATTAGCTGTTGCAAGAAGAAATGAATTGCGCTGGAGATCTCAAGGTGAAATGCGGAGCGTTTTCATAAGGGGAAATTGAAAGCGAAATTGCCAGCTGGATTGTTCATTTCTGTAATCAAAAGCAGAGTTTAAAAATCGTTTTGTTTAAAAGTAAATTTTTATTCAAATATCGAATGCCAAGGTCAAAACCAAAAATAAACAAAGACACCTGTTACCAAATGAATAGGATTCGATTCCTATTTCCAGACTTTATTCAATGGGATCTGCGCTCCATGTGTCGGCCATCAGAGGATTTTTAGAGGAACGCTGTTTTATTTTAGAATAGAGGAAACGCTCTTTTCTATTGTTGTAACTGCAGGTGAAACAGCGCCCCTGTTTTGGGGTCGATTTGTTTTTTCTAGAATAGTTTATTTAATGTATTAAAATAATCATTTGTAAGGGGAGAGTTTGGAGAGCTAGTGTAGGAGAAAATTAGAGCTTTATTGTACAGCCTTAGACAGAGATTTTAATGAAGAGATACAGCTCTGTTTTTTGAGATTCTTGTGGCTTGAAATTTAGCAAATGTTTTTCCTTTTGTTTCATATGTCATCGTTATGTTCGCATTTCATTAATCGCCATTTCAATATTGAATGTTTCTAAGTGAGAAAGGCAGAATTCAATTTATTTGCTCTGTCTTGAGGAAGTATTCATAGTTAATGTTTTCTTCTGTTCGACAAGGATCCAGCTTCTATGCCCTTGTCGACTTCTCAGCAGTCTTGTCATTCCGTTTATCTCAATTTAATTGCTAAACTTCATGCTTACCTTGCCTCAGGAGATAATCTGCGTTCTTTATTTAATCTCTGCTCTTGCTGTCTTTGCCTCACACAGCCCAGAAAACCCCATCATTCATTAAAAAACCTTATTCATATCACTTTACTAGCCTAAGATTAGTTTCCCTTATCGGTCATCTCAGCCCCTTCTGAAAACCTTTTGCTGAGATAGACCCGGAGAGAGCCCTCTCCTGTCCTCGTAGGGCTAGCTACGAGGCTAAGCTTGGTTTGATGTTGCCTCGAGTTTTGCCTCCTTCATCCTGTGGCAGAATCGAGCGCTAACATAGTGGCGACCATACTGGGGAAGATCTTTCCCCGGTAAAGGATAACAAAGTTGCAGATCTGATGCTGATGGTGGACAGCGGTCAGACATCAGAAGGTTGAAATCATTCACCCGGCGACTTCACACACTAAACAATCCAGACAATCAAATGCTCCATGGTGATTTCACTGCAGGCAGATCAGTAGCTTCAGAATTGTCAAGATGGACCGGATTGCAAGAAGATACGCTCCCATGAGCCGAGATCACATTCCAGGTTTTCTGAATAAGATGCCCAAGGTGGATTGGTCGAGGAATCTGCCTACGTTTAACAATGATGGTAAGAAAGATGCTGCTTTACATTTATTCAGATTTCACATGCATATTCGCAAGTTGAGGGTGGATTTTCCTGAAGATTGCTTGATGAAGATATTCTTAGCCACTCTGGAAGGTGAAGCTCAGTCATGGTATGAAAATTTTCCGCTGGCCTGTATTTATCGTTTAGAGGATTTTCATGCCATGTTCATTGAAAAATATCAAACATCTTATCCATCGTTAAATTTAGTTCATGACTGTTGCAAACATGCTTATTCTTTTATTGAAAGCCTGGAGAAATATTATGAAGATGATAATTTCATGAATGATGAAATCATGGAGGCCCTGTACGAGAATCCATTTCAGCAGAATGAAGAGAACCTAAAGGATACCCATCAAGATGCTCAGGAGACTTTGCAGCAGGTTGAAGAGGGCCACATGGCTGAAAATGATGAAAGGCAGAATGTCATTTCAGATCTGCCCACGGAAGACAGCAGCATGCAAGTAAGTCCAGTTCCAATTGCAGATTGTGATAATGTCCAGACAGCTACTTCAGATTCAGATTCAGATCATGATGACCAAGCATATCTTGTGTTAAAGCCCATCAAGGAGAACTCTGCTGTTGAAATCATCTGGGATGCAGAAGACACAGTAATGGATCCAAATGTTCTCAGTCATACTATCAGCTCATCATTAGAACACAGCCTTCATGAAGAGGTGATTCAGTCAGTTCATGAAAATCAGAATGAGATCTTTGTGCAAGTAAGTGATAAATCTCCTTTCAATAACTCGGTAATGAATGATAGTTTGAATGCCCTGTCATATGAAGATAATTACTGTTTAAGCAGAAGAAAACAAAAAGCATTGTCACCTTTGTCTGAAGATGAGATAGATCTACTTTTGAAAGGTCATATTTCAGCCGAAGCTACAGCAGATTTGCAGTGCACACATAATCAGGAAAGTGTTGGTGAAACTTCTTCCTCTGTTGAAAAAGATGACTGTCTTGTAATCAGTTATGTAGATCAGCAAACAGATAATTTTTTCCTTCACAAAGATGATAAGGCTGTCATGTTTAATAACCTTGAAGATTGTTTTTTGTTTAAGAATGACCTAGATCATGAAATTGAAGAGTATATGCCAGAATTGCTCATGGTCAAGGAACCTACAGCTAACACTCAGATGGCAGATTTATGCATTTCTATCCCTCAGAAATCAATTGTCCTTTCAGATCAGAATGAAGTGATTACTAGTATTTTTGCAGCTGGATCTCCAGATAAGCCAGTGCTTCAGGATTTTCAAGACCCCTTCAGCATTCTTCTGCAAACATTAGAAAGGATAAATATTGCCAGGTTTATTATCATGAGATTTGGTTTCAGTGATTGTGTTGAGTTGCCTACAGGTTCATCATTCTGCCTGCTCAAGGAGAGTAAGAGCAGAAATTTGAGGTGTAGCCATCTGCTGGATTGATTGCATTGGAAAGCCAATTATACATGATTGTACATATCACATCAGTATGCAGGGGGTTGCCATCAGGGTTTTGAAATTTTGATGGACTGCTGCCCTTTTCAGAAAGGTTTTGTTTAATTCAGTCATTTCAGTTTGCATCAAGTCAGTGTGAGTCGAATTTCTAGTTTAAAAACTGAGTTATCAGTCTTTAGTTTGTTTGTCAGATTAATGATTCCATCGCCCAATGGATGGAGGCAATGTCTGCTCTCCCAAAGCTCTGCGGTTCTTGGCACCTCCAAGAAGCAGTAGCTGCCATCCCCATTGGAGCCAATGTTAGACTCCGTCTTGTCAGTCTGTTGCAATCAAATTCACCAAGGTTCATTTCTCCTTATTTGCAGTCATTAAAGAGTAATTCTGGAGTTCAGGGTTTAGTCTTCAGAGGTAGGCTAGAGGAAAGTTCAGTAAGTCTTCATTTCAGGAATGTCATCGTAAATAAGGCGAGATCGATTCTTCTTCAAAACCCTGTTTTGAAGAAGAAGTCATCAAATATGTTTTTATGATGAATATGTAATTTGTCAAAATGCTGCAAAGTCTCCAGCTCTTCAAATGGCAACCTTGTTTCAGCTTCAGCAGCTCTATGCCCTATGAGATAAACAGAAATCCATCAGTCAGTTGATCAGAAACACAATACCCAAAGCTAGAGAATAAGCCACAAATTCTGGATTACAGAGTTTCCTTTTTGGTATGATATTTTATTGCAGATGGAGTTTCCTTTTTGGTATGATATTTTATTTGGAGTTTCCAAATATTTCTCGTTCAGATTTCATAGCAAATATTACTTGGGAGATTTTGATGAGGGGTCAGATTTCAAGGGGTTATTTTCATGTGTAATGTTAGAATAAGGACTAACTGCTTTCGGTACAAAGTGTTTGGCATGCCCTTTTCAAAGAAGAAACTTTTAGACAATGTAAAGCCAGGCACAAAATTGTTTCTTTTCGAGTATGAAGCTAGAAAGTTTTGGGGTATATATGAAGCAGCATTGGCTAATGCATTTGGGTCTGCAGAAAACATGGTTGCCACCTCTTTTGACAGTAGAGCTGTTACAGTTTTATAATTCGGCCCATGAAACACTCTCAAATTTGGAAAGGCTTGGAGCATCGATATTGCATGGTGTTGATGTAACCACAATGGAGGAGCACCATATCATAAGGAAGATGAAGTTCCATAGAATTGTCTACAACTTCCCTCATGCTGGACAGGAATCCGATTTAGCAGTTATCAACAAGCACCGTCATTTGTTGAAGATGTTTTTCAAGACGCACAGACAATGGTAAGAGTTTGGGATCGGCATCAGTATTGCCTCAACAAAATTCATTTCCTTTAACATGTGAAGGTGCACTGCTGGTGTTTACTTCTGCCTTCTCATCTGTTGCACCTGAGGAATATGTGAAGAGAAACTATGCTAACAATATTTCAGAATACAACACAGTTCTTGGATCTCTTAATGCACAGAGAAGAAATTTCTTGCTGCGGGATGTTTATGATGACATGTTATTGGATGGAGTCCAACCAATTCGGGACACTTTTCACACTTTGATTGTAGGTGCAATGAAAGGAGCTAGACTCCAAGATGCTCTTTACTTCATGGATGAGATGAAATCCACGGGCCTAAAGCCAGATACCACAATATATAACTTCATTATATCAACATGTGGGAAGAACAAGAATTCCGACTGTGCTATTAAGGTTTTGGAGGAAATGAAGCGGTGTGGAGTAAAGCCGAGGGGACAAACATATATAGCACTTTTATGTGCTTGTGCATCTTGTGGCTGAGTTGAGGGTCGAGCGACCCACCTGGGCAGAGCGACCCACTTGGGTGATTTCCGCAGTGCAAAATTACAACGAGAGTGACCCACTTGGAGGAGAGCGACCCACTTGCTAACAGAGTTCAGAAAATTTGTGTTTGCACCCAATTTCGATTTTAATCGTCTCCAACAACTTACAAACAGGTTTCTAATGGTTACTCAGTGATTTTTTAACAGGTTATGGAGATACATGAAGAGATTATTAGGAGTGGGTTTCAATTTAATGACATTGTGGCACATGCTCAAAGATACCTGTGCAAAACGCATCCTGAAATATACTGCGCACTTAAGGACAATGTATGGAACAATCAGTCAAAGAAATTGCGTCTTTTTGTGGTTGAGGAATTGTTTTACAGGTATACCTTACAAGGCTGTCCCACTGTCTCAAAAAAGAGGCATGAATGCGATTTTCTCTTACAGGAAAGCACCTCGTATATGTCTCGAACAGTTGACTTTTCTGCAATATACTCAGAGTTATCATAATGGATGTGTGGATATTTAAACTGGTAGATTTTCTTCATCTTATAATTATCATGGCGGAGACTGGGTCTATTGTGGAACAGACAGCATATGCAACTCTTTCAGACCCTGGCAAGCGAATGCGCTATGTATGCCACTTGTTGGATCACCAGACAGGTAAATCGTTGTAGAAAGAGCACACCAACGTGCGAGTCGAGACAAATTTTAACAATGGCTCCGGTCTGTTAATATTGAACACTATGTGAATTCATCGAAGTGTGGGTGCACACAATTCACCAATGGTAACTCATGACTCACAACCTGAGAGCAGCTCTTGAAACGTGGATGTTATTTAGATTAGTTGTTGCAAGAAGAAATGAATTGCGCTGGAGATCTCAAGGTGAAATGCGGAGCGTTTTCATAAGGGGAAATTGAAAGCGAATTTGCCAGCTGGATTGTTCATTTCTGTAATCAAAAGCAGAGTTTAAAAAGCGTTTTGTTTAAAAGTAAATTTTTATTCAAATATCGAATGCCAAGGTCAAAACCAAAAATAAACAAAGACACCTGTTACCAAATGAATAGGATTCGATTCCTATTTCCAGACTTTATTCAATGGGATCTGCGCTCCATGTGTCGGCTATCAGAGGATTTTTAGGGGAACGCTGTTTTATTTTAGAATAGAGGAAAAACTCTTTTCTATTGTTGTAACTGCAGGTGAAACAGCGCCCCTGTTTTGGGGTCGATTTGTTTTTTCTAGAATAGTTTATTTAATGTATTAAAATAATCATTTGTAAGAGGAGGAGAGTGCTGAGAGCTAGTGTAGGAGAAAAATAGAGTTTTATTGTACAGTTTTAGACAGAGATTTTAATGAAGAGATACAGCTCTGTTTTTTGAGATTCTTGTGGCTTGAAATTTAGCAAATGTTTTTCCTTTTGTTTCATATGTCATCGTTATGTTCGCATTTCATTAATCGTCATTTCAATATTGAATGTTTCTAAGTGAGAAAGGCAGAATTCAATTTATTTGCTCTGTCTTGAGGAAGTATTCATAGTTAATGTTTTCTTTTGTTCGACAAGGATCCATCTTCTATGCCCTTGTCGACTTCTCAGCAGTCTTGTCATTCCGTTTATCTCAGTTTAATTGCTAAACTTCATGCTTACCTTGCCTCAGGAGATAATCTGCGTTCTTTATTTAATCTCTGCTCTTGCTGTCTTTGCCTCACACAGCCCAGAAAACCCCATCATTCATTAAAAAACCTTATTCATATCACTTTACTAGCCTAAGATTAGTTTCCCTTATCGGTCATCTCAGCCCCTTCTGAAAACCTTTTGCTGAGATAGACTCGGAGAGAGCCCTCTCCTGTCCTCGTAGGGCTAGCTACGAGGCTAAGCTTGGTTTGATGTTGCCTCGAGGTTTTTGCCTTCTTGACTGTGTGAGAATAGACGCTAACACAATATAGAAGAGCTGCTTGATTTTATTCACCTACATTTGATGGATCTCCCTCAAGCACTATTGGGATTGGAGGAAGAGTTAGATACATTTTTCATGCTACATCTTGTGGTTTAAAAAGAGGTTGTCAGTTAGCGACACTCGTCTTTATGGCGACCAATGATTGGTGAGTGCGGTCACATAGAGCATGCAAGGTGACTAAATATTTAGATTTCTTTAACAATTTGAGGAAGAATTTTGATGTGAAAAACATAGATGTGCCACAAAGGGACATTTCCTAAAGAAAAACAAAGGAGGATGTCAATCTTGTCACTCTAGACAAGGAGTCACTACATTCACCACCGGTTACTTCGGTACTTGTATCAGAAGAAGAGGCACTTGCATCTTTGTAAGATAGTCTTGAGCTCTTGAAAAATAGAGTCCCATGCATGATTGGGAGATGAATGGGAAGAAGAGGTAGGTGCAGTAGCTGGTACACTTGGAGAAAGCGACCATCACTCTTACTAGTAGTTGGAGACACCATTGTCCCAGGTTGGAGGAACTCTTGTGTTCTTGCAAGAGGTTGCGACACATCGATTGATCAAGGTATGCATACACTTTCGTCACCTATTGTTTCGGTAGATATTATTGAAGCTTAAGGGGACATGCCATCGAGGCCATTGCATGAACAAGGATTAGAAACAAGTTCATGCTGATTTGAACGGCAACATATCCTAACGCAAAGGACCCTTGATCTAATCAAGGAGGAGATGAAGGAATATCCCGAGTTCATCGATTTTGAGTTGAAGTGTAGAGTTGAGAAAATGGGATAAGCATGATCCTATGTACAATAGTGATTATGAGATCAGCATTGTGCCTTGCTGAATAGCATGTATTACTATGCGGTTACGGCGCTATCACTTAGTAGCGATAAAGAATGAGCCCCATCATTCTTGGAGAATTCAGAAGGTAGCTTCACTCATGAAGCAATGGAGGTGAAGATGACAAATGGTATAAATCTTGAGATGAGAAATGTTTTCTCCTCTCTAAATGAACCTTTCTCAATGAGCATCTCACTGCTCAAAGAGAAACTTCTATCTACAGCAGATCCAAAACTTCATTGGTTTTGGAAGGCCTTGAATGAAAGGATAATCTCATTAAGATATCTCATGAGAGGTGCACTTCAACATTTCATGGACTGCAAAGTCCTTCAATAGTTTGGGGAGGATGGTATTCTGCTAAAGGAGGGGATGGGTTTAAGTGATTATGCAAGCACTCTCATTCATCATCCACATGGGAGTAAATGGGTGAGGATGATAAGCAAGGGGTTGCATGACCACTTGTAGTTTTGAATGGGCCAACATGCTTGGTTACGTTGGTTGCCATTGGGGTATTTTTGTCACTCTCCAAAGGCTCCTATTTTTCTGATCCATGCCTTGAAAAACACATATGAAATGAAGGAGGCATGGCTGCACTGGCTACTCTTGGGTGAGTATGGTTACCACTCAATAGCTCATAATTTTCTGATTCATGCCTTGAACATAAAAGATAAAATGCAGCAAAGGAAGGCATGTTCATTTTGGATGTGTCTGGGGGATTTTGGCTTATCCATCTTACATGAAGGAGATGGAGGATGGCAACAAAGGGCCTTAATCCAGTGGTTATTGTTAGGAGAATATGGTTTGACACCTTTGTCTACCCATATTACTCCTTCCCTTCATCTTTTGCCTAACTTTGGAATAATGAAGTTTGGATCGAATAAGGCCAATGCGGTTAAGAATGAGAGCAACAATACTCAATCAAATTCATGAAACATGGGATGAAGGAATGTATGGTATATTTGTGCTTTCCCTTTGTGGAAAAAAGCTACTTTATTTTATGTCTCTCATGTACTTATGATGATATTGGATATCACATGATTGTCACTTTGTGCTTCATGGTGAGAGGAAGACATCTAACCATACAGTTGGGAGTCATCTCATATATTTTTGAAAGACAACTATGGAACCAAACATGCATGATATATTGCAACAAATGGAAGAAGCCTTCCTTATGTGGATGCCATTTGGAAGAGAATAGATGGCTGATGCATCTACCTTTTTAGTTGCTTGAGGACAAGCAACATTTTTCCAGGGGGGACTTTAATATTCCAAAATTTGAACATCACATTTGGAATATTAGAGTCCTTGATCTTTTTAATAAATTAAGTAAAAAAAAGGGTGGAGGTACCCACAAACCCCAAAGATGAATAAGATCCACTTTTATGTGTGTATGTGGACATTTTTGATCTAGATATAGAATCATGGAGTAGTGGAGCAACTCATTAAAGGAGGTCAAGTGTTCCATTTATGAGATAGATTATGAGGGTGAACAAATAAAGAAGATCATGTATATCAAATATTAAATCACATGGATCTTTGATAATTTCAACTGAGATCATGATACATTCAAAGGAGATCAATCATGATAAGTAGTGGAGGAAGTGGTGCATTTAATGCATGCATGATGGAGAGGGTGATCACCATGTGAACATGATGGAGGGCATGGATCAACAACATAGTTAAACATGGAGACTTTGTCCACATGTACAACACAGTATTGGAGTAGGCCTAGGCTATGGAAGGCTCATGCATATAATGAAGGTGAAGGCACAATGGAAGGCATGATTTGGATTAGTCATTTCTGATCCGTTTAGATCTAGATTTGTCTTAGGACATTTCTATGCAAGCTTGGGCTGTTTAGTAGAGCTGCGGGTGGTGTTCCCTGGTGGGAATCCCACCTCTTTCTTTGAGTGATCTCTAAGGGAGAGGATTGTTCTTCATTCCATATCGTGCATTAGTGCCATCTTCTGTGAGGTTGTTTCTGTAGCATTCAGAGCAGGAAACTAGTGGAGGATTCATCCTACCACTTTGTTCTTCACATTCAGTCTTCGAGGACCAGTAGTATCTATATCTAGAATTCAGTGCATGGGGTTTTTACCTCAATACATGCAGTAGTTCCCTTCAAGGATTGCGCGTCCGATTCTATAGATCTATTGAGGAAGGAAGTTTCCATTATTTCAGCTCTGGAAACTTCTGTGAGGATCATCTCCTCACATTGAGTCATATTGTTTCCATCACCCGGAGCTAATTTGACATATCTAGCTAGTAGGCTATTGAGCCTCCTCTCTTACATACGACAGCTTTTCCTTCGAAGTTATTGTTCATGAAACAACTATTTTCGGTGAGGATATTGGAGGAGCTAGATCTTGAGCCTTTTAGCTCAAAGATCTAGCGATAGGGATCAACCCTTCTTGCATACATCCGATTGTACTCATCATTGCAAATGCGCATCATATCATCGTATTCATGCTAGCTGTAGATATACATACCCGACGAGTATATTGGTGAAGCCCTAGAGAGATGGTTTTCTTAGACTGGATTGTATCCGAGAAACCCTTTCTGCTAGGTTATCTTGGGTATCAATCACATAGCCCACTATCTACATTTTAAGCATCATCGGAGCTCCCAAAATACCTATATCTGACTTACTATATTTTGGCAACTTCTGTTGTCTAGCTATTTCCCAATAGGTACAATGCATTTTACCTTTCCAAAGAACTAGCGCTATGCAAATTCCTCTTGTGGGATCATTGCAAGGTCATTCTAGGAAATCTCTTTTGCTTGGGTGTCTCATATTTTGAGCACCGTTGCACTTGCTTTTTCACCTCCCATATAATAAAATGACTCGGCCTATTTCTCGTATCATGATGTGTTTATAGATTTATTGTTTTCTTGCTGCGCTCTTATATTTTGTTTCGCATTTCACATTCTCCCTTTGGGATATTACAATATGTAGAATGAGTTCAAAATGTCACTACTTGGTGAATCGATACTTTTTTTGGGACTTTAGATATCTTAGCAAGACAAAGGAATATTTATCTATCAAACCAAATATGTCAAAGAAATTTTGAAGAGAATTCAAATGGAATATTGCAAGCTGCAATACCCCAATGGTGACAAGTTGCAATTTGAGACATGACTCATCCAAAGATGCAAACATCGTGGGATGTATAGATCCATGATTGGTAGTCTTCATATGTAACTAATTCTAGCCAGATGTGATGCAGTATTGAAAGATAAGATTCAAAACAACACCAAAGGAATTATTAATTTTTCAATATTTCTCTATGTTGTATCAAGTAATTAAGCCCAAATTAGATTTTCATTAACAATCTATAAATGAGCATAAATTGTAAATCAAGATAGAACAATGCATGTTGTTGGGTACCAGATTTGTATACTCCTTCCTCTCCCATTTTACCCTATCTTTCTATCTCTTTGTGACATTATTTATCTTCGTTGAGATTTTATTTCTTATTTTTTAGTTAAATCTTTGGAGAAAATCTCAGGTAGGTGACAACAATAGGATTTGTTGCTACATTGGCTCCATCAATTTCTGATGAGGAGTTAATGCATCCTATATTTTAAGGTGAGAGAATTTATGAAATCGCTTTTGCCATTCACAACTTATAAAATGTAAGCCCGTAGAGGCAAGTGAGCATGATGAGGAATGTAGTGAGGAAGAGTCAAAAGCAGAAGGAGAAACTCGTAATTGTATTTTCCGCTCATGAATGAGATTGCCGATGCCCTATTAGGTGGACGTAGCCTGATGGCTGGTGAACCACGTTAAAATCTCCTTGCTTTTTCATGGTTGAATGTTGTGTGTGTCTTATTTGTTTTATGTTTCCACCGTGTTAACTCTAACACTTGGTATCAAAGGTTGGAAGTTGGAGATGTGGCGATGTTGCCGGTAGCAAGCGTAAGAAAGCCGGAGGAGCCGTGGGGTCCTGGGTTTTTCATAGCTTCTTTTGGGACTTGTTGTTTGAATGAGGTCATGAGCCGTGTCAAGCTCCGTGAAATGTCAAATCCGTTGAGCTCCATTACAGCAGAGCGTAAGAGTGGAGGAGCCGTGGACCTGCTCATTGTAAATATCGTGGACCGTTAAATTTAAATGCTAGAACATTTATCAAAGCAAAGCCGCGTAGAACTTGTGTATGGCTGCAATCAAACATGGAATGTACGCCGGCGGTGGCAAACCTTGGAACTGCGGAACTGCTGCGTTGAACATGCGTTGCAGCCGCAGCGTATTCAAATGTCGTTTTTCACATTGGTTCAACAAAGTGAGGAATGCCAAAGTTTTTTTTAATGTCATTCAAATCGTTTTTTTTATGGAATGTTTTAAAACAAAAGAACAAACGATTTGAATTTTTCAACATTGATTTATATAAAACCGATTTGCATTAAAGTTTTAGTGCAATGCTTCTTTTTAAAAACACAAATCAATATATGAAAAAAAAGGATTTGAGTTTATATTTAAATCGATTTGAGTGGTGGTTTTAAAACTTAAATCGATTTTATTAAAAATTGTGGCACTTTATTCGTTTAAGAGGAGGTGGCCCATTATAAATCATTTTTTAAATGAATTCACAAGTTGGAACTTCATATTGTACAAGTTTTAAATTGATTTGTAATTTTAATGCCATTTCATATGGTATTAAGGGAAAGGTATTTTATTGGAAGAAGGGCATTTTATTTTTTTTAAGGCAAGGGCTTTTTTAATCAAAACTAATTCCTTCGAAATTGAGATTTTTGTGACACGAGCTATTGCTTGGCGGTAAAAACACAAAGTGACCGGTTTGAAATCGAGAAGTTCAATGGAAAAAACAATTTATAGATCCGAAAGTAAAGATGTATGATCTACTTGTGCAACAAGACGGGCAAAGGCATTGTTGGGAAAAGCCAAATGTACCTCTTTACACCATGATAGATGATGAATGGAGTGACTTGGATGAAAAATCACCGAAATTTACATTCGACCGTGTTTGGTTGATGATGTGTTGTTTAACATCGCGGTCGTAGAAAATCAAGTATCGTTTGTGGACAAAGCTTGAAAGGTACATGACAAAATCCTTGCAACTTACGATTCTTTGAAGGAGCATTTTTACAACTTTCTATGCATGAAGGAAGGTATCGAACATAATCGACATTCAATACCTTTAATACTCTCCGTGCAATTAGAAAGTATAGAAGTAAAATTTGAATAAGAAGATAAAGCTCTAACTTTATTATGCTCATGTCTTGAAATAAGGATCATTTTATCATAAGTCTCAAGACATCAGAAACCCTTGAATTTGATGATGTTGTTGGAGCTTTATTTTCCAAGAAACAAGGGAAGAGGTCAAATTCAGTAAACCTCACAATCTAAGCAATGATGGTCAAAGGTTGTTCTAAAGAAAGACGCTCAAGAAGCACAACAACTCGCTCAAAATCGAAGGGAAGAAGAGTAAGGTAAAAATGTTTTGTGGCAAATCGTGACACTTGAAGAAGGACCGTTGAAGAGACAACAAACATCCAAAGGAGACTTCGATAGAAAAAGAAGCAAACATGACAAGATATGGGGCTCAAGATCTATTTCGTGTATGCGATGAAGTGTTATCGCTTAGTTTGTCTAATCATGATCAACATTGGTCGTTAGATTCATCAAATCACATGCAATTCATAGAGAGTGGTTTAAAACTTATAAATCAATCCATGATGGAGTTGTTTACATGGGAAATGATATGTCCGTGTAATATTGTTGGAATTTGGAAGAATCCATTGAAATTTTTGATGGGACAAATAAAATTCTAACCGATGTAAGACACGTACCTAAACTAAGAAAAAATCTCATTTCACTAGGAGTACTAGACACTAATGGATATAAACCTTTATTCAAGGTGGAGTAATGAAAGTTTATAAGCGAAATTTTACTAGTCATGAAAGCAAAGAAGGTTGGGAAATTCTTATCAATTAGAAGGGAAGAAATGCAGTCGATCATGCTTCTACAAAGATCTCTAAAATGACAAAGAATTCTATTCGTTTATGGAATCAAAGGTCAAATATATGAGCGAAAGTGGATTAAAATTTTTATCTTATCGTAAGTTACTTCCCTAGTTTAAAATCTTCTGCTAGATTTCTGCAAACATGTCCTAAGCTTGGGAAACAAAGCAAGAAGAAGTTTAAAATCGGAAAACATACTAGTAAGGGAATCCTTGATTATATCCATTATGATGTTTGGGGTCCATCTCCTACAACCTCATATGGAGGATCTTCATATTTTGTATCTTTTATCGATGATTTCTCTAGAAAAGTGTGGGTCTACATGTTAAAGAAGAAGTCCTGATGTATTCACATTTTTCAAACAAATTAGATATTGCTGAAAACATCAATGAAGAACCATTAAATGTTTAAGAACCGACAATGGTGGTGAGTTTACTTCAAAGGAATTTGATAATTATTGCAAGGATGCTAGGATCGAAAGACATAAACCATTGTATATACTCCTCAAAGAAACGGATTTGTTGAACGTATGAACAAGACTCTTTTAGAGAGAGCAAGAAGTATGCTTAGTAACGCTAATTTGCGTAAGGAATTGTGACGTAAGCTGTTTCACAAACTTTGTTACTTGGTAAATCGATCACCATCAATCGCGTATAGATGCAAAATTCTCAAGAGGTATGGAAAGGTTATCCAAGTGCATTATTCTAAATCAAATTTTTGGTTGTGATGCATATGCTCTAGTTCAAACATCATGATTCTAAATTAGATCCTAAATCAAAAAGATATATCTTTGTTGGATATGGTGATGGGACTAAGGGATGACAAAGTTGTGGGATCATACTACTCACAAGATCATCATTAATGAGATGTTAAATTTAATGAATCTTCACTGAAAATCTAGATGTAGATGATAAATTGAAACAGATAATGTACTCAATCTCAACACATTCAAGCTTTGAAACCGCTCAAATACCGATGGTAGCCCAAATGAACAAGTTTCCATTCAGATCATGAACAAGTTTCGTATGCATCATGAACGTACTTCGTATGCGAATCATGAAGAAGTTCACAAGATAATAATCAACAAATTGGGGAAGTACTTGAACATCTTTAAGGAGGTCTACGAAACTTATTTGCTTTCAAAAAAGGTATGATGATTATGTTACTTTACTGTTTTGAACTGCTAACGATGATGAACCTTTGTGCTATCGTAGTTGTAGAAGGTTCTAATAGTGGTAGTGAAAAGAGGCTATGAAGGACTATGATGAGAATGCTAGGAAAATAATGCCATATGATCTCGTAGAACTTCCTAAAGACAAAAGAAAACTCGTGGGATGTAAGGTTTACAAATTGAAAAGGGGTGTTGATGATACAAGAGACGTGTACAAAGAGAGGCTGGTCGCAAAAGGTTTTTCTCGGCAGCGTATTGAATTTCATGAGATATTTTCACCAAATATAAAAATTGTTTCAATTCGTATTGTGTTAGCATTAGTTGCTTTACTTGATTTAGAATTACAAAGAATCAGATGTTAAAACTACATTTTTACATGGAGATTTAGATGAGGAGATTTACATGGAACAACCGTATGGGTTTGTTCAAAATCACAACAAGAAATTTGTCTGGCAGTTCTAGAAATCATTGTATGGTCTCAAGCACTACTTGACAATGGTACAAGAAATTTGATTCTTTCATGATGAGTCAAAATTATATAAGAAGTGAATATGATCATTGTGTTTACTTTAAGAAATTGAGTAATGGCATGTTCATTATCTTAGTGATGTATGTTGACGATATGCTTTAGCAAGCAAAAGCATAACAGAGATCAAATGTGTTAAAAGGCTCAAATGGCTAGGACGTTTGATATGAAAGATCTAGGAGCAGCAAGATAGATTTTGGGCATGGAGATTTTCGTAGACAGAGTAATGGTAAGTTGTGGTCGCCACAATAGAAGTATATTGAGAAAATACTCTGAGGTTTGGTATGAACAATGAAGCATGTTTCACCTTGCTTCCCATTTTAAGCTTTCTTCAAGTTTATGTCCTAACACTAATGAAGAAAAGGAATATATGTCTCTAATTCCATATGCCAATGTAGTAGGTTGTTTTATGTATGCGATGGTTTGTACTCGCATAAGATATTTCACATGCATTGGGGTTGTCAAAGAGGTATAAGGAAAATCCAGAAAAAGAACACTGGTCGTTGTGCTGAAATGGGTGCTTCGGCATTCGAGAGGCACAAGGCGATTACCGTATCACTCTCTATAACAGAGTAGTGAATTTGTTTACGGATATGTTTGACCTGATTTTGTAGGTGATTTGGATAAGAGAACCGTCGACTTCCAGGGCATGTCTTTACTCTTGTGTGGAGCTATTAGTCGGATGTCAAAGCTACGTAACATTGTTGCTTTATCCACTACGTAAGCATAATACATAGCTGCCCACATGCTTGCAAAGAAGCGCTTTGGTTGAAAGGTTTTTTTGGTGAGTTTGGTAGGTTGCAGGACAACATCAAGTTATTTTGTGGATAGTCAAAGTGCAATTCACTTGGCTAAAAATCCCGCCTATCATAGTAAATCAAAGCACATACCTATCAAATACCACCATTTTGTAAGACAAAGTGGTCACCGGGAAGGGGAGTCTTTCGAAAAGGTGCATACAAAGGAAAACCGTGCGTACATGTTCACGAAACCAGCTTTGTTAGAGAAGCTATGATGGTGTCTCGCTTCTCTTGGCTTGCAAGAAAGATAAAAATAATAATGAAACAGCAGCGTGCTAATTGTTGTCAAGGTGGAGATTGTTGAGATTTTATTTCTTATTTTTTAGTTAAATTTGGAGAAAATATCATGTAGGGTGACAACAATAGGATTTGTTGCTACATTGGCTCCATCAATTTCTGATGAGGAGTTAATGCATCCTATATTTGTTGTGAGAGAATTTATGAGTTTGTTTTCATTCACAGCTATAAAATGAAAGCCCGTAGAGGCAAATCAGCATGATGAGGGATGTGTAGTGAGGAAGAGCTGAGCAGAAGAGAAACTCTGATATTGTATTTTCTCCAGTTGATGAATGAGATTGCCGATGCCCTGTTAGGTGGACGTAGCCCAGATTGGTTGGGTGAGCCACGTTAAAATCTGTGTTTTCATGGTTGAATGTTGTGTGTGTGTTATTTGTTTTATGTTTCCACTGTGTAATTACTCTAACACTTGGTATCAGAGCGTTGAGTGATTGAATTTTGGTTCTGTGTTTTTTCTTTAAATGGCCAGAGCCATGAGCACAGTTTGAAGGCATTGCAGCATTCGTGAATCTGCTGCGTGTGATTGTGGAAACGTGTTTTGGACTGTTGAAATGGTTGAACGCTGGTCGATATGCTACTTTCTGGATTGATGAGCCAAGCAAAGCCGTAAGCTGTGAAATAAACAAAACTTCATTTGTTTTGCAGAGCCGTCAGCTGTGAACGCTGCGTCAGGCTGGGTTGAACAGTGGCGGGTTTTTTCAATGGTAAAAAATAATGCACGTGGTGGATTGCATGCTCAGAGCGTTGAATGGTGGTCAAAATCCATTTAAAACAAAACGCTGGTTCATTAAAACACTGGTATGAATCGGTTTATTAAAACGCTGAGTTCCTTTTTTCAAATGCAGTAAAGTTAAATCGATATGTGTTAATACATTTAAAATCGATTTGAAGTTTTTTTTTTTCGATTTGCATTAAATTTTTAGTGCAATGTTTCTTTAAAAATAAAAATAAAAAACAAATCGATATATGAAAAAAAAAGGATTTGAGTTTATATTTAAATCGATTTGTATCGATTTGAAGTGGTGGTTTTAAAACTTAAATCGATTTTATTAAAAATGGTGGCACTTTATTCGAGGTGGCCCATTATAAATCTTTTTTAAATGAAGTCATAAGTTGGAACTTCATATTGTACAATTTTTAAATCGATTTGTAATTTTAATGCCATTTGCATATGGTATTAAGGGAGAGGCATTTTATTGGAAGAAGGGCATTTTATTTTTTTTTAAGGCAAGGGATTTTTTAATCAAAACTAATTCCTTCTGAAGTTGGAGATTTTTTGTGACACGAACTATTAAGCTATGGCAAAAACACAAAGTGCCCGGTTTGAAATCGAGAAGTTCAATGGTAAAAACAACTTCGAGATCTGGAAAGTGAAGATGTATGATCTACTCGTGCAACAAGGCGTGGCGAAGGCGTTGTTGGGAAAAGCCAAACAACCTTACACCATGACAGATGATGAATGGAGTGAATTGGATCAAAGAGCACTGAGCGACATTCGACTGTGTTTAGCGGATGATGTTTTTTTTTAACATCGTGTCAGAGAAAACTGCTGCTGGTTTGTGGACAAAGCTTGAAAAGTTGTACATGACAAAATCCTTAACCAATAGGATTCTTCTGAAGCGAAAATTGTACAGTTTGCGCATGAAGGAAGGTACGATGATAACTGATCATCTGAATACCTTTAATACTCTCCTGGTGCAGTTAGAAAGTATAGAAGTAAAATTTGAGTCATAAGATAAAGCTGTAACTTTATTATGCTCGTTGCCCGAGTCATGGGATCATTTTGTTACTTCTATAAGTCTTAGTTCATCAGAAACCCTTGAATTTGATGATGTTGTTGGAAGTGAAGATGTATGATCTACTTGTGCAACAAGGCGTGGCGAAGGCATTGTTGGGAAAAGCCAAATAGCCTTACACCATGACAGATGATGAATGGAGTGACTTGGATGAAAGAGCACTGAGCGGCATTCGACTGTGTTTGGCGGATGATGTTTTGTTTAACATCGTGTTAGAGAAAACTGCTGCTGGTTTGTGGACAAAGCTTGAAAATCTGTACATGACAAAATCCTTAACCAATAGGATTCTTCTGAAGCGACAGTTGTATAGTTTGCGAATGAAGGAAGGTATGACGATAACTGATCATCTGAATACCTTTAATACTCTCTTGGTGCAATTAGAAAGTATAGAAGTAAAATTTGAATCAAAAGATAAAGCTGTAACTTTATTATGCTCGTTGCCCGAGTCATGGGATCATTTTTTTACTTCTATAAGTCTTAGTTCATCAGAAACCCTTGAATTTGATGATGTTGTTGGAGCTTTGTTGTCCGAAGAAACAAGGAAGAGGTCAAATTCAGAAACCTCTACATCAGAAGCAATGATGGTCAGAGGTCGTTCTAAAGAAAGACGCTTCAGTAAGCACAACAACTCGCATTCAAAATCGAAAGAGAAGAAGAGTAAGGTAAAGTGTTGGTTTTGTGGCAAATCAGGACATTTGAAGAAGGACTGTTGGAAGAGACAACAAACATCCAAAGGAGACTCTTCGACAAAGAAGAAAGAAGCAAACACGACAGATACAGGTTCGGCATCGATTTCAAGTATGAGTGATGAAGTGTTATCAGTTAGTTTGTCTAATCATGATCAACATTGGCTGTTAGATTCTGGTGCGTCAAATCACATGTGCATTCATAGAGAGTGGTTTAAAACTTATAAATCAATCAATGATGGAGTTGTTTACATGGGAAATGATGTCTCGTGTAATATTGTTGGAATTGGAAGCACCCAGATTAAAATGTTTGATGGGACAAATAAAATTCTAACTGATGTAAGACACGTACCTGAACTAAGAAAAAACCTCATTTCACTAGGAGTACTAGACACTAATGGATATAAAACATTTATTCAAGGTGGAGTAATGAAAGTTTATAAAGGAATTTTACTAGTCATGAAAGCAAAGAAGGTTGGAAATCTTTATCAGTTAGAAGGAAGAACAGAGTCAGATCATGCTTCTACAGTATCTGAAAATGACAGTAATTCTATTCGTTTATGGCATCAAAGGTTGGGCCATATGAGCGAAAGAGGATTAAAATTTTTATCTGATCGTAAGTTACTTCCTAGTTTAAAATCTTCTAAGTTAGATTTCTGCAAACATTGTCTGTTTGGGAAACAAAGCAAGCAGAAGTTTAAAACTGGAAAACATACTAGTAAGGGAATCCTTGATTATATCCATTCTCATGTTTGGGGTCCATCTCCTACAACCTCATATGGAGGATCGTCATATTTTGTATCTTTTATTGATGATTTCTCTAGAAAAGTGTGGGTCTACATGTTAAAGAAGAAGTCTGATGTATTCACAGTTTTCAAATAGTTTAGAGCATTAGTTGAAAACATCACTGGAAGAACCATTAAATGTTTAAGAACTGACAATGGTGGTGAGTTTACTTCAAAGGAATTTGATAATTATTGCAAGGATGCTGGGATCGAAAGACATAAAACCACTGTATATACTCCTCAACAAAACGGAGTTGTTGAACGCATGAACATGACTCTTTTAGAGAGAGCAAGAAGTATGCTTAGTAACGCCAATTTGTAGAAGGAATTGTGGACAGAAGTGGTTTCTACAGCTTGTTACTTGGTAAATCGATCACCATCAACTGCGATAGGATGCAAAATTCCTCAAGAGGTATGGAAAGGTTATCCATGTGATTATTCTAAACTGAAAGTTTTTGGTTGTGATGCATATGCTCTAGTTCCGAAACATCAACGTTCTAAATTAGATCCTAAATCAAAAAGATATATATTTGTTGGATATGGTGATGGGACTAAGGGATACAGGTTGTGGGATCCTACTACTCACAAGATCATCATTAACAGAGATGTTAAATTTAATGAATCTTCACTTGAAAATCTAGATGTAGATGATAAATTGAAACAGGATAATGTACCTAAGCTTCAACACATTCAGTTTGAAACCAGTTCAAATACTGATGATAGTCTAGATGAACAAGTTTCAGATTCAGATCATGAACAAGTTTCAGATGCAGATCATGAACGTGTTTCAGATGTTGATCATGAAGAAGTTCCTACAAATAATAATCAGCAAATTGGGGAAGTACCAGAAACATATTTAAGGAGGTCTATGAGAATCAGACGTTTTCCTAAAAGGTATGATGATTATGTTACTTCAGTTGCTTTAACTGCTAACGATGATGAACCTTTGTGCTATCAGGAAGCTATAGAAGGTTCAAATAGTGGTAAGTGGAAAGAGGCTATGAAGGACGAGATGAAGGCGTTAGCGAAGAATGCCACATGGGATCTGGTAGAACTTCCTAAAGACAGAAAAACTGTGGGATGTAAGTGGGTTTACAAGTTGAAGAAGGGTGTTGATGATACAAAAGACAGGTAAAAAGCGAGGCTGGTCGCAAAAGGTTTTTCTCAGAAAGCAGGCGTTGACTTTCATGAGATTTTTTCACCAGTTGTGAAAATTGTTTCAATTCGGATTGTGTTAGCATTAGTTGCTTTACTTGATTTAGAATTACAGCAACTAGATGTTAAAACTGCTTTTTTACATGGAGATTTAGATGAGGAAATTTACATGGAACAACCGGAAGGGTTTGTTCAAAATCGCAACAAGAAATTTGTCTGCAGGCTCAAGAAATCATTGTATGGTCTGAAGCAGTCGCCTCGACAATGGTACAAGAAATTTGATTCTTTCATGATGAGTCAAAATTATATAAGAAGTGAATATGATCATTGTGTTTACTTTAAGAAATTTAGTAATGGCATGTTCATTATCTTAGTGTTGTATGTTGATGATATGCTTTTAGCAAGCAAAAGCATAACAGAGATCAACAGGTTAAAGGCTCAAATGGCTAGGACGTTTGATATGAAAGATCTAGGAGCAGTAAGATAGATTTTGGGCATGGAGATTTTCAGAGAAAGGAGTAATGGTAAGTTGTGGCTATCACGACATAAGTATATTGAGAAAATACTCTTGAGGTTTGGTATGAACAATGTGAAGCCTGTTTCAGTCCCTTTTGCTTCCCATTTTAAGCTTTCTTCAAGTTTATGTCCTAACACTAATGAAGAAAAGGAATATATGTCTCGAATTCCATATGCCAATGTAGTAGGTTGTTTGATGTATGCGATGGTTTGTACTCGACTAGATATTTCACATGCATTTGGGGTTTTCAGCAGGTATATGGAAAATCCAGGAAAAGAACACTGGTCAGCAGTGAAATGGGTGCTTCGATATCTGAGAGGCACAAGTGATTACTGTATCACTTATAACAGGAGTAGTGAATTTGTTTGCGGATATGTTGATTCCGATTTTGCAGGTGATTTGGATAAGAGAAGGTCGACTTCAAGGTATGTCTTTACTCTTGCAGATGGAGCTATTAGCTGGATGTCAAAGCTACAGAACATTGTTGCTTTATCCACTACAGAAGCATAATACATAGCTGCTTCACATGCTTGAAAAGAAGCAGTTTGGTTAAAAGGTTTGTTTGGTGAGTTTGGTAGGCTGCAGGACAACATCAAGTTATTTTGTGATAGTCAAAGTGCAATTCACTTGGCTAAAAATCCCGCCTATCATAGTAAATCAAAGCACATACCTATCAAATACCATTTTGTAAGATAGGTTATCACTAAAAGGGGAGTCTCTCTTGAAAAGGTGCATACAAAGGAAAATTGTGCAGACATGTTCACGAAACCAGTTTTGTTAGAGAAGCTACAATGGTGTCTAGCTTCTCTTGGCTTGCAGAAAAGATAAAAATAATAATGAAACAGGGTATCAGGCTAATTGTTGTCAAGGTGGAGATTGTTGAGATTTTATTTCTTATTTTTTAGTTAAATTTGTAGAAAATCTCATTTAGGTGACAACAATAGGATTTTTTTCTACATTGGCTCCATCAATTTCTGATGAGGAGTTAATGCATCCTATATTTGTTGTGAGAGAATTTATGAGTCTGTTGCCATTCACAGCTATAAAATGTAAGCCCGTAGAGGCAAGTGAGCATGATGAGAAATGTGTAGTGAGGAAGAGCTGAGCAGATGAGAAACTCTGCAATTGTATTTTCTCCAGTTGATGAATGAGATTGCCGATGCCCTGTTAGGTGGACGTAGCCCAGATTGGTTGGGTGAACCACGTTAAAATCTCTGTTTTTCATGGTTGAATGTTGTGTGTGTCTTATTTGTTTTATGTTTCCGTTGTGTTAACTCTAACAATATTAAAATCATGAGGTAAAACCCTTCTTCCTATATTTTATGGGATATTTGATTAATGATGTATTTTTCATGGAGGTTTTACCTTTCTACATATTAACTCCGATATTTCTTCAGATTTGGCTACAACAGGAGCATTACGACCACGAGTCAAGGCACAACCCATCATCTCTAGCGTCTCCCTTATTTGCTACTACAGTGTGACAGCCATGGGTATATCAGCATTATCTTAGGATTTCTTATGGTTTCTTGTTGAGAAATCCAGTTGTCGTTGTAACAAGATGTATTTTTGTAACAATGGAGTCATTGAGAGGAATCGAGGTTTCAGGATAATTGTATAAAGAGGCCTACGGGTTGTGAATCGGGAGACCCTTGGACATACAGAATTTGTAATCAATATTTTTATCATTAATTGAATGTTCAACAACTTGTTGTTTCTTCTGTAATCTTTGAGTTTCCGCGGCCCTAATCCAAGAGTTGGGCCCACTGTTGTGATCAGGTGTTGTGTTCTTCTTTCTTTTCTTTGTAGTGTTGTGTTTGGTGTGATTCTTTATTTTCTGTTACAGTTGCGTTGATTTATGTGGATGCATATTATTTCTTCAGTTCATTTCATTGTTGTTACAGTGGAATTTGTGTTATATATTAAACTTGTGATCTACAACGGACCATGTGCTTGTATCTACATATACTTTGTCGTTAGTCTTGAAATAAAGAATGCCCTCGGGTTGATAATTTAAGTGGGAAAAGGGTTGAATTCTGTTCATATCCGGACACCAAAATTTTGGTGTCGTTGCTGGGGAAGGCTAACAGGTGCAAGAAAAAGATCTGCAACAGATCTCAGAGTCGATCTCTCGTCTTGAGGTGGGAATCTATTGCCCAGGTTCAAGTCTTAAGTGTAAGTGCCTTGTGTTTTCTTTTTGCTTTCTTTCTTTCCTGTTTCTTTTATTATTTTGTTTTCTGTAGAATTAAACCCTCGTTGATCCAGGTGGATATTGGTGGTCACCCGCCTATTCCACTTGGGGCTCCACCATTGTCTATTTCAGTTTTTCAGTTTCGGCACAGTTTACTATTTTTAGCAGTTTTTCGGGTCCTAAACTTCCGGAGCCGTTTTGAGGTCCTAAACGACGTTTTTTGGGAAAACGGAGGGCAACATGGGTCCATGGACCGATGTTGCCCGTTCCAAATTTGTAGTCCTCGGATAGATCTTTCTAACGAGGTATGGTACGCGTCAAATGGAGATCGTATGCCAAAGTTACGCCCCTGGGAAGTTGAAACACCAATTTACCCAAACGGGGCCCATAGTTTTGGCGCTTCATCTCCTAGGGTTAGGGTTTTGGCTGTTTAAGATTTCCCATTGTTTCTAAATGATAAATAGGCCCTCGAGCCTCATTGTAACTCAGTTCAGAGGCCTGTAGCCGCCACATCTCTTCTCAGAGATAGCTACCAG
The DNA here is from genome assembly GCA_034641835.2 of Pinus albicaulis. Lineage (NCBI taxonomy): Eukaryota > Viridiplantae > Streptophyta > Pinopsida > Pinales > Pinaceae > Pinus > Pinus albicaulis. The sequence goes on from CM076574.1 coordinate 597,795,497, forward strand.
TGCCCTAGCTAGTTTTATTTCCATTCTGTCTGTAAGCAAATTTCAGTTCTTTGATATTAATGAAATGAAGTGTTATTTCCGCTGCATCTCTGTATTTATGGTTATGTGTTTATTCTGTTGCGTTCCTGCATAAATCCGGATCACTGGTATCAGAGCGGTCTGCTTTTTCTCGATCCTTCTTTGCATGTCCCCAACGAGGTCGGGGTATAAGGAGCTAGGGCTCGATCTGGTGGAACCTTTGCAAGATCAGCCTCGCAAACCTCGACGACGCCCATGGGGGACAAAAAGAAAGATGAGGGAGCAGGAGATCCTATCAAAATATTGCTCGAGGAGGCCCTCGAAAAACAAAGGAACGCGATGATGGATAACTTTGCTCAGATCCTTCAACGGCTACCCACCGACGGCGCATCTGCATCCAGCAGCCACTCTGGAGGCGCGACTCCTTTTAAGGTACAAGTAAATTTTGACATTCCCATATTTGAGGGTCAAATAGACACAGATGCTGTAGATAAATGGTTGAATCTGTTAGAAGGATATTTCTCGGTTCATGACTTTTCAGACCGGGAGAAGATTATTTTTGCACTCCTCAAAGCTACCCCCATGTTAAGGACTGGTGGGAAACCTACTGTGAGAACAAGGACCAGACAGAACCCTCTCTGTTCTCGGCTGTACCAACTTGGAATTCTTTCCGAGATGCCGTCAAGGAACAGTACTATCCCGTGGGGAGCTATGAGGACAAGTACATACAATGGACCACGCTGCGACAACAAAGGGATCAAGATGTGCATGAGCTGACGAATCTATTCCATACCCTGCGCACAAAGTTGGGCATCAAAGATTCAGAGAAACATCTCGTGCTAAAGTATCGCAGTTGTCTGCACAGATACATTCAGGAGGAAATGGAGTTCCTCGACATCTCCTCGCTTGGTACCACATACCGGTATGCTGCCAAGATTGAGCAGAAATTCAAGCAGAAGAAGCGAGACTTTGGATCTGCGAATCAAAAGCAAGGGAAAGGTGCTTCCAAACCGCAGAACAAAGGACAGAGCCAAGGCATGGCTAAAGACAACTCATCGAAGCCACAAGAAAAGAACAGCACCGCAAAGCCAAAGAAGGACACGGGAAAGTGGTGTGAGTTCCATAAGAGCTCCACTCACAACACAAGTGAGTGTCGGGCCAAGCAGTCGCTAGTGGCCGAGATGAGGGCTTCTGAGTCAGATGCATGCTCTGACTCCGAATCAGAACCTGAAAAGGCGAATGAAAAAGGGAAATATATTATTGATGCGGAGCCCAACGCCACTGTTGCCACTGCAAAGATCCAAAAGGAGGAACCGGAAGATCCAGAGGAGGAGGAACGTCTCTTCCACTCCTAGATGTGGGTAAAGGGCTCCCCGGTACAGTTCATTGTCGACAATGGGAGCCAAAAGAACCTCATTTCAGCAGATGCCGTGAAGCGGTTGGGCTTGCCGACCACAACTCACCCACATCCATACACCATCGGGTGGCTTCACCAAGGACGAGATCTCCGCGTCAGCCAGCAGTGTCGCCTTCCCTATAGCATCAAGCCCTTCACGGATGAGGTATTATGTGATGTTGCTCCTATTGATGTTTCCGATGTATTATTAGGACAACCATACTTGTGGAAGCGTCATGCTGTGTATGAGTCTCGACCTCATGCTGTTATTGTTACTTTGGGAAATAAGTTGTACAGGATACCAGAGGTACCACCTCCTGCCGTTATCTCTTTGGTTACTGCAAAACAATGCAGTAAGCTCATTTCCCAAACCAGGAAATTCGTTTTCCTGATGATCCGCCCCCAGGGCAAGAAGAAGACTGTGGCCACATCCTCCAAACAGGGCTCCTCTGCACAACAACAACAAATGGATAAGGTTGTGGAGGAGTACGGAGACATATTCACCTCACCCACAGGGGTTCCTCTGCACTGTCAGGTCAAGCACCCGATTGATCTGACCCCAGGTGCGCCGCTACCCAATGGACCGATCTATCGACGCTCTGTTCTGGAGAATGATGAAATCAAGAGGCAGATTTAGGAGCTGTTGCAGAAAGGTCACATCAGACCAAGTTCATCGCCCTGTGGGAACCCGATCGTGTTGGTACAGAAGAAGGATGGGACGTGGAGACTCTGTATTGACTATCGGGCGCTGAACAAGATCACTGTCCGGAATAGGTGCCCAATCCCACGGATTGATGACCTTCTGGACCAACTCAAAGGTGCAAAATATTTCAGCAAGATCGACCTGAAGTCTGGGTATCACCAGGTACCGATTGAACCCTCCGATGTGTGGAAGACTGCCTTCAAAGCCAAGGAAGGCCTTTTCGAATGGCTGGTCATGCCTTTCGGGTTGACGAATGCTCCCGCCACTTTCATGAGGATGATGGATGACATCTTGCGGCCATTCACCAACTCATTTGTAGTGGTGTACTTGGATGATATTCTGATCTTCAGCCAGACTTGGGAAGAGCACCTTCACCACATCCGACAAGTCCTCCAAACACTGCGGCAACACAAGTTGTGTGTCAATTTGGAGAAGTGCACTTTTGGCATGACCCAGGTTCAATATCTGGGATACATTATTGATGAAAGGGGGGTGCATGTGGATCCAGCCAAGATCCAAGTCATTCGGGATTGGCCAGCCTCAACCACTATAACAGAGCTTCGCAGCTTTCTGGGTCTTGCTAATTTCTATCGGAGGTTCGTGTTGGGATTCTCTCATATCACTTGGCCCTTGAGTCAAGTCACGAAGGGAGGAGCGAGAGCAATATTTTTTTGGTCGGAACCTCAACAGAAGGCGTTCATAGAACTGAAAAACCGCCTATGTTCTGCCCCAGTGCTCACTTTACCAGACTTGCAACAGCCATTTGAGATCGAGACAAATGCCTCTGACTATGCTATTGGGGCAGTTCTTACTCAACAGGGACATCCAGTGGCATATCACAGCGAGACATTGTCTGAGACAGTTCGCAAGTATCCCACCTATGACAAAGAAATGTATTCCATTGTGCAAGCCTGTCGACAATGGAAGCATTACATTTTTGGGAAGGAAACAATCATCCACACAGACCACCGGCCCCTGCAGTTCATACAGACACAAGGGAAGTTGCAGAATGATCGCCATCAGAAGTGGTCCACATATCTGCAACAGTTTCATTTTAACATCAAGTACAAGAAGGGCAACACCAATAATGTTGCAGACTGCCTCAGTCGACCACCGATCGTGGCGCTCACCACCGTGCTCAACTCTTGTGGGCACGAGACTTCCGATTGGCCGCTTCTCTATGAGAGTGACCCAGAATTCGGCCACACTTACAAGGCACTCTTGGGGGGTACGCAAGTTCCAAATTTTCACCTCCAAGATGCACTTTTATGTCACCTGGGACACCTTTGTGTTCCTTCAAGCGAGCGTGCCAAGATGATATGGGAAGCACACTACAATCGAGTCGCTGGGCATTTCGGGGTCGAGAAAACAGTAGCAATACTACAGAAGTATTTCTATTGGCCGAACCTTCGAAAGGATGTCGAGAAGCACATCAGATCCTGCACCGCTTGTGCCATTGCCAAACCGACCATCAAGAAGCAAGGCCTATATACTCCACTACCTACCCCTAGTCGACCGTGGGAATCCATCTCCATGGATTACATGTCGGGCCCGCCCTCTACTAAGAATGGCAATGACTGTGTTTTCGTGGTCGTTGACAGATTCTCGAAGATGGCCATTATGTTGCTCGCAATACAAATATCACAGCAGGTTTTGATCGTTTAAACTCTTCTTTAAATGAGTGTGGGTGAACTTTGGGATCCCAGCGCCTATCGCATCGAGACGGATAGTGCTCTTCACATTTTGTCCGTACTGTCAATGTTGGACACAAAGCTCACCAATTCCACAGCTTTCCATCCCCAAACAGATGGCCAGACAGAGGTCGTCAACAGAATGATTGTACACATTCTGCGTATGTACAATTCAAAGCATCCACGCACATGGGACGAGAGCCTCCCTTATGTACAACATAGTTATAATCGGGCTCTCCACAGTTCAATCGGCCATAGCCCATTTCAGGTGGGCTTGGGATTCTAGCCACTATGCCCCATTAACGTAGCCATGCCATTTGCAGCTGCTCAGGCCAATTCAGCTCATGTCCAGTCTGAAGTTGACAAAGCCAGTAGCTTCATCGAGCGCATTCAACACATCCGCCAACAGGTTCATGATATATTGGACAGAGCCAATGCTAAGTACAAGCAACGCCATGATCAACACCGGGTGCCACACAACTTCCAGGTGGGTGACAAAGTATGGCTACATTTGCAGAAGGAGCGCCTCACTGGACCCCACCGCAAGCTTCGCCCGCTACGATACGGGCCGTACACCATCACCAAGGCTGTAGGGAACAATGCATTCGAGCTCAGTATTCCACCATTCCTTGGTCTGCACCCAGTCTTCAATGTGGATCGCCTTCTTCCTTACTTCCCACCTCTACTGGACACCTCGGACATTGCAGAACAACTCACACCAACTGAGTTAAATCCAGACTGCATGGAACAGGCCACCACATATTGCATCATGGACATGCAAATCAAGAACACTCGCCAGCAGAAGATCCAACTATATCGGGTTGTCAAAGCTGGCCAACTCCTGCACCAAGGAAAGTGGTTCACCAGGGACCAAGTTCAGCAGAAATTTCCTCATCTCATGGAGGAACTTAACGCAATGGGGACCATTGCTACCTAAGGGGGGAGGAATGATCCAGGTGGATATTGGTGGTCACCCGCCTATTCCACTTGGGGCTCCACAATTGTCTATTTCAGTTTTTCAGTTTCGGCACAGTTTACTATTTTTAGCAGTTTTTCGGGTCCTAAACTTCCGGAGCCGTTTTGAGGCCCTAAACGACGTTTTTTGGGAAAATGGAGGGCA